>JAPDEQ010000030.1:0-364355 GCA_027569205.1 Aspergillus kassunensis
TTGATAAATAGTTGTTTTTGTTGTTAAATAGCTTCATATATTCTAAATTTACAAATAATCTGTGGTTGCAAAAAAAGCGTGGCGCACCCAACGTCGAAGGCGGTGGGTGCGCTGGAAGGCACGGATAATGCGGAGAAGCTCCAAAGCTCCAAAGCTGACTGGTCACTGCACGTGATTGGACCAAGGTTGGCGCTGCCGCGCTGCCTAAGGCATGAAATCCCGTCGACCGATCTTCATATCTTCCGTTCTATTTCCCCTTAGTCATAAATTGTCCTCTCAAATCTCGGTTTTTTCTGTCTCGGAGAAGCTACTGGACGTTCGGTAATTTCAACAGACTTGATACACCGGTGTTTCTGCCAATGAAAAGTGGCTAACCTTCCAGCTTGGACATTCTCGCGCGCGATGAGCCCGCGCGGGTCCAATGCCGCGCGCCCCCCACCGTGAGAACTATACATAAAAGTCAAGTAACGTCCCAGATACCTACACAGCGCATTCATTTTCTTTACTCTTTCTTTGCTCAGACACACTGGTATTACAATGGCTGGCACCAAAATCCTCGTCCTTGGTGGCACCGGCCCTGCGGGAATCTGCCTCCTGCGAGAACTCGTCTTTCGAAAGCACGAAATAGTGGTCTACGCGCGCAATCCCTCCAAAATTCCTGAAGACTTAGCCACAAATGAGCTGCTCGACGTATGCCCTTCAATCCCAATATTAACTCTGGTATATGCTAACTGCGTTTCCGAATGTAGGTGGTGAAGGGTGAAATGAACGACATAGATTCCCTCTCCACAGCCATGGCCAAGTGCCATATCATCATCTCGCTTCTAGGCCCAAACGTCATCGACAGGAACATGAGCCCTACCTTGTACTCAGACTTCTATAAGTCGTCTGTGTTTCCCTTGATGCGCCAACATGGAATCCGCCGCATCTTCGCAATGGGCACCATCTCTATTGCTCGCCTGGAGGATAAGTGGAGCTTGACCAGGTCTGCGATTGTTACTTTCATCTGGTCTTTTGCCAATAGCGCGTATCGTAATATTTTGAACATCGGCGACGTGTTTGACACCCAGGCAGACGGCCTTGACTGGACTATCTTTCGGATTGCAGGTATCCCAGGGAAAGATGATGAGGATAGCTGGAGGAAAGACAGGGAAGATGGAGAGGCCTTTGTTGGATGGGTTGGTGAGAATGGTTGGACTTCTTGGCAAAGGAGAGGAGCGCTGGCGAGGTGGCTCGTTGACGCTGCTGAGGGTGGAGCGGAGAGTTGGGTGGGTAAGATGCCAGCCGTTTGCAAGAAGAGTTCTTAGTCTTAGGAACTCCGAGTTATGTGCAATCAACATTACTTTTGTGTACTCCCGAGTGGCGTTGTGCCAGAAGAATGATTTCTCATCTGCGATGATGCTACAGGAAGGCACCCAGTTTAATATCATGTCCTAATAAGCTCTTGGAACAGAGATCATTGTCCAACTTCTGTACCAAGACTTGTATAGGTCGCTTATTGTCCAACTTAAGTGCATATGCTTATCTAGCTCAAACCCAGTTCCTCATTCGCCTGGCGCTGAATATTCTCTTTCCTAGCACCATTCCCCGCATGCTCATTCTCACTCTCCTTCACAAGCCCCCTAAAATCCCTTGGCGGTGACGCAGCCAAAAAGGCCTCTCGCACCCCCATCAGCGAGTCCAGATTATACGGCGTCAACGGCGTACATGGGTAATAAACATCGCTCGAATCTGTCTTCCCAGGATGAAACTTATCCACCTCGTAAATAAGATCACAGTGCCAGAAGACGTAGTCACCCGGCCGCACAGGCGGGATACCAATCATGGACCGGTCCATGTCAAGGTGTGGGTGGAATTTGCGCGTCGGGAAGAACTGCGTGTTACTGGGGAATGCACCTGGAAACGTAGGGGCTTCGTTGTTGAATTCTTCGTTGTCGACGAAGAAGGGTCGGAGCATGCAGTAAGCTGTTGGGGCCTTGAGACTAGGGAGTAGCCGTAGCGTGCCCTCGCCTGTGTTGGAGTGGCTTAGGCTGAGCCACCCTTGCATGCTACGCCAACAGGAGCAGTTTGTTGAGGTGTTGTAGATGTTCATGTCTGCGTCTGTACGGTGGTCTACGAGCCAGGCATCGTAGGTTTCCCGTTTGCCTGTGAAGATGCACGCGTAGTTCTTGCGGTATCCGGGGTCTTCCCAACACCTACCCCAATGTATCACCATAATAGGATATGCTTCTCTATGATATCCCGGGCGGGACACGGTCCACCTGCTTAGTTTATGCAGACAAGCCATACTGATACTTGCGCCGCGGTCAGTTTGATAACTTTGAATGGGCGAATGGCAGTCCCGGTTTTTACTACAATTCTTATCCGGATGTTCATATAAACCTGCCGCGTTATGGCTTCTTAGCAAAGGGTTTGTGGTTGTCTTCGGTTTCTTTCGTCGTATGAGATTCAGCGTTTCCGGTGAAAATGCTCAAAATGTTCAGCAACGGGAGTGAGATGACCAAACCGCTCTTGCTAGTTTGTGTCTATGCATCTGTGCGTGCCTCCTTTGGGTATCTCTAACAGAGAAGCATCTAACCCCAACGCGAACTATTGGGAGGAATGGGCTTCGTAATTGGTTCCTCCCCCTCTCCCCCGGGAGCAAAGACGATGACTTGCGCGATGCTAATCCGCCTAGATTATAATTACTGGTCCGGATTCCTCGGCATGGACCGGTTTCACCAAGACTTTGGCGTCTACAATGACGCGACGGGGGAATGGTACATCCCGTCTACATGGCAGTCCGCTGCCACAGGAACCCCGACGGCAGGTCTAGCGATGGGAGCCCTGGTCTCGGGTTTTATTGGGAACAGAATTGGGAGAGTAAAGACATTCTTGGTTGCTTCGGTCATTGGCTTCGTCGGTATTCTGATCCAGTGCTGTAGCTTTGGGAGCTTTTGGCAGCTCATGGTAGGGAGGATCGTCAAATGCGGTCTCCCTAGGAATTGTCTGCAAGTACGTTCATTTGATTTGTCCAAGGACACTGGAAGGCCAAATCTGACAGGGCTGGAAAGTGTCGTACCAGCATACCAGAGTGAATGCGCCCCGGTTAAGATCCGCGGATCCCTCATCAACACGTACCAATTCTCGCCCCTAGTCGGGGGCACACTCGTCCAGACAGCGAACTGGGGTCTCCACGAGCGGTCCGACCAATGGGCCTACCGCGTCGTTCTAATCCTGCAGTTCATTGTCCCTATCATCCTGCTAATTGGGACGGTCATCCTCCCCGAGTCTCCGCGATGGTTGGTCGGCAAAGGGCGACGCGACGACGCAGCCAAAGTTCTTCATCTCCTACGTAGAGGAACGCCGCCTGAGCTGATCGAAAAGGAAGCCGATCTGCTGATGATGTCGGAGCAGGAACAGCAGGATCCCCTTGGGTCCGTGTCGTGGCTGGACTGCTTCAAGGGCCCGAATCTTCGACGAACGCTCATTGGAACGGGGATGCAGTGCATGCAGCAGACGCAGGGCAGCGAGTTCATTTCGAACTACTTGGTGGTGTTTCTGCAGGGAATTGGAGTCACAAATGAGTATCGGACCAGTGTGCTCATGACGTTCACGAACATGATCTCTTGCGGGTTTGCCCTACTTTGTGGACCGGCTAGGCTGTCTGCCTTTGATCCTCGTGTCGACCGTCGTCATGGGCGCTTCGATGTTTGCCATACCTGGCGTGACAGGGGCTGAAAACCAGGAGCCGAATGCTAGAGGCGCCCCCGCTGCCCTATTCCCCTGGCACACCTTCCAGGCTATTGGGTGGTCTTCCTGGTATCCTTCCCCCTGCCCAAGAAACACCCAACCGTTCATCATATCTAACAGCGTACAGTGTCTGGATCGTAACCGCCGAAGTACCCACGCTCCAGCTTCGCGAAAAGACAATAACAATCGCCTCCTTCTCCGGGTTCGTCATGAACGTGTTAGTCACCTACATCAGCCCCTATATTCAAGACGCCGAGTACGCGAACCTACAGGGCAAAATTAGTTTCATCTAGGGCGGATTCTCGGTAATAGCGTTTTTCTGGGTTTTTTTGGTCGTTCCCGAGCTGAAGGGCCGAAGTCTGGAGGAGCTAGACGAGCTGTTCGAGAACAAGGTTGAGACGCTCAAATTTTCAAAGTACCAGTCTCAAGGGTACGGGCTGAATTGACTTTGGTTGAGGGGGTGGCTCTTGAAACTGATGAGGCTGCTAGAGGTGATATTCTTAAGAAGATTTAGGTGAGAAAAGGGGTTGAGGTTTGATAGGCGATGTCTGCACCTGCGACTTCATCGGTTATTCTGTGTTACTCTGGGCAAAAGTGGCTGATAAGCCCTCTTGAGGTTGGATCGCGTGCGTTCTATAGAGCTACCTAGATAGGTATGTCAACTCCCGTGAGCCTCGTTCCAAAGTAAGGAAACAAGAAAGAGTAAGAGAGTAAATCTGGGTGACAGTGAAAAGGACATGGTTGTGGGTGGCCCTTGGCACAAAATCTGTGGGCTTTTCACATAGCAGGTTGGAGTATAGCCCTGGAGCCATTAACTGCAAACCTATTGAGTTATTGGTTGTAGATGCTGGAATGTGTTGCCTGTAGGCTGTCTGTGACAGCTTATCTCGACGTGGAGGGCTTTTCGTCGGGCAGGTCTTGGTTAGAAATCCTTGTAAGAAGGCCGCAGGAGTAGCTTTGGTCACCTGGTAACCGTCATATCTGTCAGATAAGTCCGGCCAAGCCTTCCTATAGCGAAATCTACGGTTGGTCAGAGGAACTTGAACAGAATGTAGAGAACTAAGTGATGATTATCTAGAGTCCTCCTAAGGCTGGGAGTGACAGTTCGCGAGTTGCTGAAAATGTCAACTCAGCGCGTCTGCCGCCCGCCACCGCCTGCCGTTAGCGGGTATAACACTCGCTTGGCGGTACTGCTGACTCCGACTGAGTCATTGGAAGAAGAAAATTTTCCCCTCGTCCCACACTGCCCAATTTCCCATTTTTCACTCCACAATCTCCCACTCCACAATCTCCCACTCCACGAGTCCAGTCACATTGCACAATCTCTGTACCAAGCTTTCCTAGTTTACAGTCTCCAACTCTCCATACTCCGTGCAGTCTGTGTTTCCTTCGCCGTCCTTCACCCGAGCATCCAAGATGGGTCCGTACGAGGAAATTGAGGACACTTTGCGCGCCAAGATCATTGGGAAGATCGCCGATTCCGTAGGGGACGAGCCTGTTGAGGCAGGCTTTTGGGCCTTCCTCTGGTTGGCTGATGTTGACAAGCTCGAGGCCTACTCGAAAGTCTTCATCGAGATTTCCCTGGCCAACAGAACCGACCTTTGTACGGGCAGCTTTTGGACGAGAGCATTAAAGATTTGTGAGTTCATAACACCCCCATTGGGAGGCCATTGATCTAACAGGTACCTTGTCAGGGTCCACCCGCGAAAGCATCAAGGACGATAAGAAGCGACAGTCCGTGACTGCTACCCCGACCCCATCGACGCCATCGAAAATTCCACGCCATGCTACAAGCGTCGGGGGAGCGATTAAGAATGTTGGATCTTCAATAGCCTTGCCTCCCGGTCCCGGAACTACGAACCCTCCCACGACCCTCACAGCCCCGGCAGTGAGTCGCCGCGAGCGCAAGGATTACCCGCGCTCAGTTGCCGCCGCAGATGAAGTGAGTTGCAAGCCACATATACAGTCCCTGGTACGTTACTAACAGAGACAGTGTAAAAAGAGGGATAACGACACCTGCCTTGTTACTCGGGGGCGTGACTGTAATGAGGCTGCTCACATCTACCCCTTCTCCTTGGGGACGAAAGTCGGCAATAAAGGCTATGACATTTTTTGGAATCGTCTATCTATGTTTTGGTCATCAGAAAGGGTCCAAAGCTGGGAAGACGCGGTCCTGGGCAAGGAGCGCACCGAGACACTCCGAAATCTTCTGTGCATCGCGCCCACAGTACACAGCATGTGGGGCAAGGCAAAATTTGCATTGAAGCCCCGTGAGCTGTCAGCTGACGAAACCAAACTTACGGTCGAATTTTACTGGCTACCGGACTCGTTATACGAGCCCAGAGATCTCCGAACCCCGCCGGCCAATCCAGCCAACCTTGACGGAACTACGCGCGAAACGCGATTTATGGACTGCCCGACCAAGCGCTGTATCTGCTCCGGCGACATCTTGACTTTCACGACGGAAGATCCCGAAAAATGGCCACTTCCTTCCATTCATCTTTTACAGATGCAATGGTTATTAAACAGGCTGATTGCCCTTGCGGGTGCGGCGGGAATAACAGATGAAGAGCTCGAACCGGATAACCCCATGGGCTTAGCTCCGCCTATTTCAGTTGGTGACCCATGGGAGGCTGATCTGTCGGAGGGGGCGGAAGAAGAGGGCGAGGAAGAGGGCGAGGAAGAGGGCGAAGAAGAGGGTGAGGGGCCAATGGAGGCGACTAGAGAAGCGGGTGCGGTTTCTCGGGTTGGTGAAAACCGCCCGTGCATTCATAAGCAAGGGGAGCGACAGGAGGATACGCCCGAGAGCAGTCCTGTAGTGTTGCGGACTCGCGACCCGAATGTCCACTGAGAAGGATTATGTTGACGTGATCCATCCAATGAACAAGTCCCCTAATCGCCTCCTTGAAGCTCGATCGGAGCAACACAAAGTCCAGTAATACTTGTAGGGTTTCTACACCCTGATAACAGGTAACCACTTCGTGGTCCGTGGCTCAAGCAGTGCTTGAAGTCTTTAACGAATATATACCTTCGTGAGGAGTAACGCAGCTCGAGATTTGATACTCGCGTTCTGAAGCTTAGTAGGAGGACTTTGTACGGCCTCAAGCAAGCTCCGCGGATCCGATGGGATAGAATGATCTCTTTCCTATTGAAATCGGGCTGATCAGTGTGACGTTGAACCCTTAACTTTTATGTAAAGCAAAGCCGCTAGCTTCCTGATCATTCTCCTTTTCGTCGATGACCTTCTGCTAACGGGCGATCATGAATGTCTGCATTAGAGGCCTCGTTGAATTCTCGATCATTTCGACGCTCCTGATCACCCTGTTGCGAAGCCACGGATTCGGAGCGATTGAATAAAGCAGATTACTGAGTATCAAGCTCCAGTGGGAGCTCTGATCTATCTAATAATCAGTACGAGGCCTGAGCAGGCCTTTACCCTCTCACGATAATCGAAATTCGCGGCATCGTCTTTAGTCCATCGTTTTCTAACAATTCGACCAATTCCTCTGCGAATCCCTCTGTCAATTCCTTACGTGGCTTCAGATTCTGACTTCGCCGCCGATCTAAACAATCGTCGTTCAACTTTATCTTTCTTCTCAACGGTCCGATTATTCGAAATAACGGTCGATGCTGTTCTTGGCCACGGGGGCTTCCTCGTTGGTGCTGAGGGTGGCTACGATGTCCAGAAGGCCGCCATCACCAAGTACTCCGCTGCTGTCGGAGAGATCTGATTAAAGCGATCTGATTAGAGCGATTTCAATCGATTTTGCATCGGCTTTGAAGCGATTTTGCGCTCGCTTATTCTTGATTTCTTGCCTTTTAAAGTAACCTGGGTTCCTCCATTACAGATTCCCCGACTGTATTCTCATCGATTTCTGTCTCCTGTTACAGCCATAGATCCGGCCAGGAGTTGGACATCGGCCAATCTGGCATCAGGTTGGGTTTTCGAGGTGCAGAGTTTCTGATCGTCTCACATGCAAGTACCTAAGCAGGAAAGACACACTACTCCGGTTGACCCACCCCAGCCCGGACTCGATGCATGTCTATATGAGATTTGGGTTACTTCAGGCTTCTACAAATAATGCTATATGACAAGAAAGGCAGGTGAAGACCTTCAAGATACCTACCCACGGACCTCATCTCTAAATAAGCGTGGCTGGATGCTCTGGGGATCATTTCATGCCTCTTTTGGGGAAGGAATGGAAATATCAATACAGCACCCATGTCTAGCAAGTACAGAGTCCCTAGATGGGCTTACCTTGAGGGGAGAACTCTATCCCGCTGAACCCCGTGGGCCAGCCATCACCCCAGGAGTACGTATCTCTTCTACTCTCTTTCTATATACTCTCTAGTCTCTCGCAACCCACCATCCACTGCGCTGGGCGTTAGTATTATGAACAGGAAAAGAAGCCCTCTATTGAAGCACTTGCACGTTTACACTGACACGTCACGCTCACTAGGGGGCTGTCAATCAATACTCTAGAGGCGAATAGTTCAATCTGATCAACTTAGTTCTCATTCTGGTTACTATCTAGGTCAGACTACTCTCCACAGTTACAACCCATGGCCCAACCCTATCCACCTCGCTATCAAGCCTCTAATGACGTATAATCACCGTTCTCAAACTTCTTAAGCCCTGGAGGCGCACCCCCCTTTCGGTAGTGCAGGTATCTTCTTTCCGTCTCAGCCATCTCCATTTGTGATACCCCATGAAGAATGTCGACAAGTGAATTTGCCCGACACAGCGGCTTGTAATTAGAGTTTTTCTCGTAATAAGTAACCTCTATGCCGGCCGTGTTCACGAATCGGACTTGAAATGCTAACCGCCTTGCAGGGTCGCTAGCTAGGGCTTTGGTAGCATAACACTCGGGATGACGCTCCCCAGGGGGACTGAGTTCGACTGTGATAAAGATATCACCTGTACCAACATCCATATTTGCAGGAAAGCTAATAGGGCAAAATCTGACGCGAACAAGCCTTGGATAGTCTGCAACAAGAATCACCTGATAATGGTATTCTTTGGGAAGGTTCTTCAGCTCTTTTGACCAGTCCTTAACGGTATTACCTGGTATAGACCGTCCCCTGGGTTTTCGAACAGCAGCCTTACGTGGGACTTTAGACGGCCCTTCAAGAATGCCACGCTGGAGTGCATTGTCTATCACTTTCGCCAGATCCTCCACCGGGGGCTCCAGGTCGTCCTCAGCACCTCCTCCACTATCAACATCTTCAGCACTAAACATCTCAGTTTGACGCTGTACTAGTAAAGAGCATATATTGGTCGCCCTCTCTGGGTCGTCCTTGCTCATCACAGAGAAGCCTGTAAACAGTTTATGATATGCGTTAGATTCCATACAAGCTGTAGTTGAAACCTCCTGTTTTTCAATCAGCTCGGGGCTATCTTCATTGCCCTGAGAGAAAGTTGGTGAAGAAATAGCAGATAGCTTTGGCTCCGCGATCATTGCCGTTCTAGGCATTTGCGTTTCACAGGAAGATAGTGGCTCCTGTAAGACGTTGGCCAAGTTAGCAGTATATCTTTCCTCGCGTTCCTCAACACGCTTGTTAACGAGCCTTGTGATATCCTGAACGGCGTCTGGATCAAATGGTTGGTAATCCTTGATTTGCTTAGACTTCGTGACATCTGCGTCGGGTTGGACCCTGGGCCTTTGTAGCCTCTTTTCCTTATTTCGCCGAGGGAGGGCAGATAGGACCATTAATAGGCCGCGTATAAGTGTCCCTCCATGCTTCTCTATCTCTTGGATATCCTCGAGCTTTGATATACCTTTTCGGCAAAGCCACAGCTTAATACCAGCAGAGATTGTTTCCGATGTCATTAGAGAACCTCCTAATTTCTCAGCTCTCGCATGGCTGAGGATGTCCCCTACCACGCTACTTGACTCGACGAAATATGGTCGGATTCCTGTTAGGCCAACCATGTTCACGGCAAACCCGATAATCTCGGAAAGCTTTACTGAGTCCCGGGCACTTAGGGACCAGGCTTCGGAAGGGAGGGGTGGGGTCCGGATGTATAGCCGGTATCCCTCCCCTGCAGATCCTCTTCCATGTTCAAGATACATCGTGTATTTACATCCTCGGATTTTCAATGTGTGTCTGGTTTCCTTATTGCCAACAAGCGACTTGATAATCATCTCCGCCCGTGGGCCACATAGAAGGATAATTTTGGCCTGGCTCTCATTTAGCATTATGCTATGCCACTTCATGATGGACTTGTTCGTGATGGAGCTAGACAGGTTATCCAGTCCAAGTTCAGCAAAATCCCCAAAATCATGGGTCCAGATAAGGCAATTCTTTTCGTTGAAATGACAACCACGAAGGGACCATGGAATACTATCTGCTGACTGTTCATGCCCCAGGACGATAGGCTCTGCGTCGCTTGTCTCTGCGCCGCTAGGTGCAGCTGCGAAGTCTAGCAAGAACGCAATGGGCGAGTTAAGACTACCAGTAAAAGATAGCTTTTTTGCCTCGCTAGTGCATTCTCTAGCTTCGCTTGCTTGCCGGATGGAGCCGCGGATATCAATGAACTGGTCGCTGCAATCATCAAGGGCATCCTTTAGATAGATATCATAATCTCTTTGGAAGACCGGCCTTGAAATTGGTGCAACGTCCTGCTTCTTCTCTTGGCTTGAATGGAATACAGGCCAGTGTGCAATCTGATTGTCTGGAGAATGCCTTGGTCCAGTATTGGCCTTATTTCTCATCAATGACGACAATATACTGTCCTGTACTAGTGGTGTCATGATATTCAGGCCGAAAAGCGGGCTGGTCTGGGTACCTTTAGGCTCAA
This sequence comes from Aspergillus kassunensis, assembly GCA_027569205.1. NCBI lineage: Eukaryota > Fungi > Ascomycota > Eurotiomycetes > Eurotiales > Aspergillaceae > Aspergillus > Aspergillus kassunensis. The sequence continues at coordinate 10,535 of JAPDEQ010000030.1, forward strand.
GCATACCATGATGGGTCCTGAATGCTTTGCAAAATGCTGCCTCTAAGATATTAGAGCAAGTTGCATACCACATACTATCAATTTCTCCCTTTGGTAACATCCATAGGGTAATAAAAGTCGCTGACCTATATCCATTTCCCATCCATAGTATAAAATGGTGTAGATTTTTCCTCGAGTTTTGTAAGATTTCCTGCGCATGCTGATGAACAATTCGACGAATCAAGATCTTACACTGGCCTATATAGCATCGATACCATTCTGGATTTCTATGGTCTTTCACGATGCTTATATACCCTATTGGCTGATCCAAAGTGCTTGTATCTATCCCACTCGAGATAATATCTTCTAAAGTCGCAGCAGAAACGATCTTTCCTTCGAGGGTTCGTATTTTTGGGGAAACCAGCCCAAGCAAGTACTCTGCTACTACTGTCGGCCCTCCATGATCATTTATCTCCTTCTTATAAGGCTTTGATTCTGAGCCAGGTAGAAGTGCTCGCATGATTTCATCAATTATCTGGATGAGAAGGGTTTGGAGTCTAGGAAATATAAAGGTATCTTGTATTTTCAAGTCCTAGGTAGTAAAGTTAGGATCTATTAATATAGAGTAGAGATAATTCAGGGAGTAACTTACTTCCCTAATATCCACTGGGATAGCTTGCCAGGTTGGGTGATCATGCTGAGGGGACGGCACGCAAAATGGTGAACCGGCTTTAAGATAGACCTCAGGATGCTTTCTTTTCTGGCCACGTCCAACCGGGGGGGGGAGCCTGAGCCTTTGAGAACACTTTTCGGTCCGGTGGCCCTTCTTGTGACAGTTTCGACACGGCGGTGCTTTTGGACATTCTGCTATGAGATGACCATCTGTTTTGCAGTAAATGCAGTAGCAGCAGTTTGAGCAGTCCCTCAATGTAACACCACATGATTGACATCTGCTGCAACAGAAGCGGTCATTGTCCGGGTGGAACATCTTGGTCCAATTGCAATAGAGAGAGGGAAATCGTTATCTTTTCAGGTGATGAAGAAGACTGGACAAGTACGAGAAGGATATGACGGTAAGCTCTTTCAACCTAGTTCAATTGATGAAACTAGTTGGTAGCTAGATGACGAAAATAATAAAGGTGGAGGCAGAAAGGGTTGGTGGGCTGCCTCGACGATTATTATAAAGCGAGACAGGCAGATGACTAAACAGACAGAGCAGGCAGAGAACTGTGACAAAGGATGGGAGGAGAGAATATAGGATAAGGAGCAGAGAAAAGATAGGGAAAGAAGAGAAGCGAAATAACTGGGAAGCAGGACGTCAGTGTTAGTGTTATAAATGATCAAGTATCCTGAATAGGAGAAAGTATGTTATGAAGAGAAATCTTTAGGATTAGGTTCGAGTTTATATACCTGAAGATGGAAATCAGCTTCTTTCAATGTAATTCAGTAAGTGGTTTCACATCAACTACTACCCTTTGATATCCTTGCATGTTTCATAGATTCATTCACAGATTTGTTTGTTTTATATTTTGATTAAGGAAATAGTGGCCTCAAGTAGCAGGTGCGCAAAGAAATAAAACTACACTACATCCCAGCTTGTCTTTGACTCCAAGAGAGGACAATCAATTAAGAGTAGACACAATACAGAATCACAAAAAGCCCAAAGCCAAGGGAAGCCAGGCTGGAGTATGATACTAGCTTGCAGATTTCTAATATTAACTCCTCCAGTTGAGCGAATAGGGTTGTCATGTTGAGTTGTGTAGGTAAATTTTGTAATTGAGTATTCACTATATCTATTTACTATATCTATTTACTTTATCTATTTACTATGTTTATTTACTATGCCTATTCACTATGCCTATTTACTATGCCTGTTCACTATGCCTATTCACTATGCCTATTCACTATGCCTATTCACTACGCCTAGATACAGGAGATATTCGTCCCCCTAAATTTTAGTGTAGTCAGGAAACCTATATAGGGGTTGTAAATCCCCATCATCTCCTGGAATATCTTTCTATCTTTTATATCATCAGGTTGTCCTAGTCACCATGCCAAGGGTCAAATCAGTTGAAAACGAACAGCTGCTCGGCCAGGCTGAATCGCAGCGTCCTGCTTAACCACCCAGGTAAAATATCCCAAATCGTCCCCGTTCTCTTGCAAGGTGATCTTGTTATGAAAATAGTCCAGCATCCATAATGTCGCAATAGGACGCCACACTTCACATTCCTTAAGGAGCTCATGCTGGCGGCTGAACAGAACAATATTTTTCGAAACGGCGCAAGGCAAGTATTATTCACCTGCAAGCGAATACATATCTTCCAGTGGTTCTCAGATAATATAAAGACGCTCGATATGGGGTAGTCCAGACTCAATCTATTTCACAGATTGAACTAGGAGAGTTTAAAGCAGGTAAGAGTTATAAGGTCACCCTAGATCGTGGTTTAGGATTTTGACATGGCTACAAATCAGGACTTTATATTTCTTTTACCCTCTTAACGAGAGGGATATCATTTGGCCATGGCTATTGTATAGCCAAATGAGGAAGCAGACCATCCAAGCAAGCCGCTGTGGCCTAGTGGTAAGGCGTGTGACTGTAAGTTAATGACCCACCCTCTCTCAGGAGATGAAGACTGACAGAAAAAAAGTCTACATAGAAATGATCTCAAGACCGCGGGTTCGAATCCCGCCAGTGGTTTAACTTTTTTCTTTTTTTTAAGCCTATTTATTCACCGCCTTTCACTTAGCAACCTTCTCCCTAACTTGAACATGATGGGTGGAACCTACCCCTTTTATTATACTATTATCAGATCTCTAATAATTGAGGCCCTGAGGAATATGCTTGCTACTTGAATCCATGTCAGCTTCGTCTGCGCCCTTACCTAGACCCACGAGCAATCCGACAACATATATTCGAAAGAGCGAATCAGGATCCTATAGCGACACTCCTACTTCATTCTACCACCTCAATTACCAACTTCGTACAGCTCACCCTATTAAACGCAACGTTAATACAGTAGCTTCGAAGCCCCTGCCCATAACCCTAACCTCCGGACCCGGCCTGATAGCTACATGGCCAGCTTCTCACCCTCCCATGTTCCGAACCAATATTACTGAGATAATCGCTCTCGTTCGTCCGCCGACGGCATCACAAAGATGGTTTTCGCCCCGTTTATCTCTTCAGCATCTGGCGGAACAGGCGCTGACCCAATTTTCCCAAGCTTGTGGTTCTCCCCCCTTCTTGGTCATCAACAAATGCCCTAAGTACAGCCTGATACAGCGCCAGTTATCCTGTCGCAAGAAAACAGTGGCGAATCAATAGCCCGTCTCTCCCGCCGAAAGAAAACATGAAAACTGGCATTGGTGATGTGTAGACCTTTCCCGAATTAGAACGCTATTCGCATCTAGTAAGTCACTAAGACTACAGCCACATTAAAGTGGCTAGTGTGGCGCGGGTCTTATCGATAAGCTCCAAGTTGAGGATCGACCATCAACGAGTCAAACTCAAGACTCAAGACTCAACATCCATCCAATTCTCCGTCGACTGTCATTATTCCCATCTGATTCACTTTGTCAACCGCTCGTTTCAACCCTAGCGGCTGCATATCAAAGCACTTCTATTCTGACCTCCTTTCGACAGAGTGCGATAACCCGCAGCCCATTGCTCGAATTCTTTCATCCGACGGGGTGGGAAATGCCTACGGGCCTAAAAGATTCTCCAAAATTTCCTACTGTAGCCGTTGTCATTCCCAAAATGGAGCAATCGCCGTCAATGAGTTCGACTACTCTCGGCAATGCCAAAAACACCTCTCTCAGTGATTCCAATGCCACAATGTATCCAGGCTCAGCCCCCGAAGATCGGAATGGACCCTCACCCGAGCGCCCCCTCGATCCTGAGCTGCTGGAGTCGGAAATGGACATTGTGTCCTCTCTTGCTAAGCTGCAGAAATTGGAGGATATGGTACGTTTCTTTTTGCAGAATCCCCTTTCCATAAATCCAGACATGCTTATAACACTAGATTCATCAACTCCGAACTCTCCTACCTGAGCGTTTACTAGAGCCTTTAGCGCCAGTCATCAATCCCCAAGCTGCTACACAGAGTAATTTTCCAGAATCGCCTCAGAAATTACTCGCCAAGCTCTCTCAGGCCGTACGCGCTGGTGCTGCCGAGGTTGGTGAATTTCAGTCTTTGTGGCGCGGTCCAGAAATGAAAGGTGTCTGGGAGCGTATTGATACGCTGATATATGAGAACGCTGGCCAACTCCTCCAACCTTCCGGCATGTGGGAACGTGATTATGGAACAATATTCGAGGATATCACGAAGCAAGACACTCTTAGGAAAGAGCAACAGCAGCGAGCTCAGGAGGACGTGGAACGCGCACAGGTACAATCGACAGAAGGGGGTTGGAAGGCCGTCGTCGATAGCTTCGCTCAGGATAACTCATCACTACGCATCCTGCCTACTAAGAACGATTCGACATTTACGGTCCTACTCGCAAAGACAGGGCTGGCGTTCAAGATCCATACTGTCGACGCAGGTCAGGGCAATGGGGCTCCCGACTGGAAGGTTGCCAGTAGGTCAGCAACAGGAGAAACCTCAAAGTTTCAAAACGCAATCTTGGATTGTCTTAATACCCGCCCACGGCAATGGGATCTAACTTTCCTTCTTGTAAGTGCAACACAATAACTCCAAAAATGCAAGCTCACATATCCTAGGAAATGATCGCATCCTACTCCACAACATTCCAAACAAAATGCGTCAAATGCGGCAATGCGCAAGACAAAAGCGCCAACCTGCCAACAATCCGCCGTCCTAAATCAACAAAATCAACAAACTCAACAAACAACTCTAAGCCATCGTTCGAAGCCTACCATCCCGCGTGTATCTAGCCAAACTGGATCTCCGATACTCTACCACCTCTCATCAACAACTGTGACTGTGCACAGTTCGCTGCCAATATCCTGCCGCATGCTCCCTGCCATCCCGATCCTGATAAACGACCGGAACCACATGCTCCTTCACATTGCAATACATCGCCCCAGACCACGTCGCCTTATCAGGAACCCGATACTTCCTCAGCCGAAAGTCATACCGCTCCTCAGTCCACCGTCTCACCCCAAGGAGATCGGCCTTCGCTTCTTCCTCCTGAATCCGATCGCAGTCATCGCAGTACCTAAGTATGCATTCTTCCCGATGCTCTCTGCCCCAGAGCGACCAATTTGTCTTGACCTTCAGCCTCGGGTTCCATTCGTGGGCTGCTGGCGTCATGTGGATACCATTTCTTTCGAAATACTCGTCTGCTTCGATGCGCGGGCGGGGAGCGCGGGGAGGACCGGGTGGGGGGGGAGGACGGTGAGCGGTACGGTGGATATCGAGGCGTTCTAGGAACTCGTCTGCTTCGGTGCTCGGGTGGGGAGCGCGGGAATGACGGGGAGGACGGGGAGCGATGCGGATTGAACCAACATAGATGTCTGGTCCTTTTCCCGTGACGACATCGGAGAGGCGCCACAAGCGTGACCAGCGGTGCGGATTTCCGGGTCGTGGATCCTTGGGCCAGATCCAGCCGACGCTCGTGGTTGTAGTAGTCATGTTTCGCTTTTTGTCTTGTTCGTGGTGGATTGTTGAGGGGCTTGTGGTGGATGAAGGTGGCAGAGGCAGTGGCTTTGTTGGTTGGATCGGTTTGGATGCAAGATGACGGTGTGGTAAAAAGCTGCCAGTACAACAGGAGGAACGAAGCAGGCCACGAAGAGCGAGGTGGGGGGAGTTGTCAACACGGTGAAGACGAGACAAGGGCGAAATGAAAAGAGATGTCAGAACAGCCAAGAAGGGACGAAGAGAAAGCCGTCAACGCAGCGAAAAAAAACGAGACGGACAGAGACACAGAACCAGACACGATCAGAAACACCAAGGATAGGCAATCTTAGCTTGTCACGAGAACAGGAGAGAAGATGATTTCAGATTCAACGGAGGGTAAGGTCCCTTCTTAAATAACTTTCCATCTCCCATATATCTCCCATGATATCAACGTCGATATACAAGCCATCTAGCCATCAAAGCGACAAGGCAAACATCTATCTCAAAGAAACGGATACAATGTCTCACCTTTCTATTCAATGTTTACCTTCCAGTACAGATATCGACCAACTGGAAGCCACCTCCATATCCGCTCATCTCCACTGCTCCTAGAGAAATCCGGTACGGCAAGTCGGGACGTTGTCATTGATGCAAAGCCCGTCTAGAAGCGAACCTTCTAGAACTCCCACTAAACGTTCCATATTCTACTGCTGTTGGTCTTTTTGTTACAGGACATGCATATGCAAATGTCCAAACAACTTGAAGCTTTATTATTCATACCTAGATCCACCTAGCTACTGTCCCAACCTACCGGAACATATGCCGTGGGTTGTCATTATCATAGCAATTAGCCACATACAAAGCAATGCAATTTCATCCGTTTGAAGCCCGGGACTTCCATCCCTGTCTGCCCTGCAGACCCCGGATTCTTCGTCTTTGTTATTCTGAGGAAGGCGTAGCGTAGACGGAAGCAAATTACTCTGTAGGAGATCCATCCATGCGAGCAATCAAGCTGATGTTCGAGAATCCTTCTTTGCTCTCTCTCTCTCTCTCTCTCTGTCTGTCTACAAGTGGGATGCCGATTGCTAAGTCAAGCAATCAACAAAAGATTCTAGACTCTTCTATGGATAGACATTAGTTAGTCCTCATGATTGCCATACCTGTTTAGACTCAGTCAACCGAAATGTAAGCTCTCTTTTATGCAGTCAGTCAGGCAGGCAGTTCCTGGTTACGTAGTCAGTATCCACTTTCCAGCGTCTGCAGTGTGCACTCTGCAAGACATCCAATGCAGTTTCTAGAATCCCTCGCGGATGGACGGATGCATGGATGGAAACCGGAAATCCATTGTCGATACTCCGTATCATCACAAACTTAACCGGGAGCTGAGGGAAGGCGGGGCGGAGTGGGATGTCTGGATTTCTTTATACAGCGCGCATGTTGTATGCATGCAGGATGCTGGCGAACCTATCTCCTTCATCCGGGATATGCAGGATGACTTCCGTGCATTGAGTCCTGAATACCCCATCCGTATCTTCTAAGACTATACAGTACACATGGGCTGATCAACGAGGGCCAGATTATCATCATCAGATAATATTACTAGATAGAGCACCACGCTATGTAATAGCTAATGAGAGAAAGGATCAGAGGAAATGCATAACATATCAAATTATGATAGGACACATGTACAGAAGCAAAAGAAGAGAAAGCAAACAACGGATCCCAATCAATATTAATCTCACCAAACCTTAAAGCAATTTGATTAGGTATAAACAAATACAAACGCCAATCCAACCTTGTTGATAATTTGAATCGCTATTATCATGATGAAAGGGGAAAAAAGGGAAATCAAATCGCTCGGCTGGATGCAACATTTTCAGAATGCATAATATGTAAATGTAATGTAAATATTCATAACGTGTTGCGGCAGTGGTGAGGTTCAAGTAGAGAAGAGGCCGAAGGAACTGGAAAACCAGGTGAAGGATGCGATGGTCACAAATGCCATTCCCATGGCGAATTTGAGGGCATTGACTTCAGCGGAGGAAAGTGCACCGCTGCATGTGGCGCAGACAAATTCTAAATATTGTCAGTAAGTAGTAAACTGAGTTGGGGTGATAGATCCTACCATCTAAATCCTTATACTCCTGTGAAAGGTACATGCCGAAGTTACTTTTCGAAGAGCCAAGGTTACCAGCGCCAGCAATATCATCAATATCCTTCGACTCATCCCATATGATCAAGGTGTACGTCGCAGTGAGCAACGGAGCCGTGGCATTGGCCTGGTATTTCTCCGTGTCCCAGATGACAGTCTGAGTCTGCTCCACACTCATGTTGCCGGAGATGGTATAGGTAGCACTGTTGAGAGAGCACGATGCGACCACATTGACTGCTGAAGGTGTGTTCGACAGGGATGTGTAGTTCCAGACAAAGGTTATGTTATCGCCGACCTTGTAGTATGTCGTTGCAAGAGCTGATGGGGTAATCATAGAAATACCACCGGCTGGGAGGCGAGCGTCAACGGATGTGGATGTCTTATTCGAAGCGGTGGTATGGGTTGAGTTTGAGCCAGAGCCGGTCCTCGTCGAGGTGACGCTCGCAGTGTCCGTTTCCTCACTATCGTCGTCCGAGGATGATGTGGTAGAAGCGGTCTCCGTAGCGGTATCTGTACCGGTTTCTGACGCGGTCTCATCTGCGGTAGCAGTGGACCCGGTGGTCGCATCCTCAGATGAGGTCGTGGGCTCGGAATCTGAATCTGAATCTGAATACTGGTATCAGTACTATCCAATCGACAAGGTCATTCAAGGCTAACCATCTTGTCTAGGCAAGAGCCGGCCATTGGCCAAAAATCCGTCCAATTGCCATGCCGTTGAGAGCACCGCCAACAAGAGCAGGCATGCAATGGGGAAAAGCGAGGTATAACGCATGGTGTATGATGAAGCAGGTGCTTGAGTTGGAGAAGCGGGGTCTCAGTTGATCCCCTTCAAGTCGATTATCGAAGGCCAATCAGCAGTTGAATCTTGGCTTATATCGAAGTCCGGTGTCCACAGCAACGAGTGTCAATAACGTCGGACCGGTCGCACAACAAATGTGTATTTGGTCAAGATTTATCAGAGGTCGGACAAGCGATCGGAGGGTGCGGATAGAATCAGAGGTTTTTGCGTGGGCTGGGCTGTGAAACGGCAAAATCGTGTGATATCGATCAGGGTCTTAGGGGTCTTCCAAGCGAGTGGAGTGGGCGTGGAGAGAGCGTAAACAAGCGAGCGACTGAGCGATTCGTACAAACAAGGATGGGAGACCCGTGAAAAAGAGACGGATGAGAGTAACGCAGAGTGTGAGAAGAGCAAAAAAAGTTCCAACTCAGGGAAAAGCGAGAGAAAAGGACGCGAGAAGGCGAGGAAGAATTGAAACGACGAGACTGAGATCTGAATCAGGTGGCTTAACCCTTTTGGGCTTACATGTGAGACAACGTCTATTTTTGGCGGCTCGCGCCTCAGGCTCGCTGTTATTCTCTACCACTTGTATATTGCTGCAACTTTATCCTCTTATCTCAGTAAAGATCATATCCATCAATATATTAAACGTACATCACATCCATCGCCATTGTCGGCTTCCTGAAATGTTTTTTTCAATCGCCGTCCAAAGCTTCTTATCACCGGCTTGATAAGCACTTGCACCAGGATAAACTATTGCCAATAATTGGCATCGTCCACGATCTATCTCAATTTTCTACACGACAATTGATAAATCCGACATTATTGCCCAACATAAACGAGAGTTCATTCCCGCAGGAACAACATGATAATATCAAATCATGAAACATGAAACATAGTTCAGGGACCACTATGATAGGACTGAACAAGCACGCCAAGAAGGAATGTCCCGATGGGCCAGTCTTCGATCTAGAGTCCTGGTCTCAAATTATGAATCACCACTCCCGCCACGCGCGTCATAACACTCTTGACAAGTGAGGTGGCGGGAGAACCAAACGGGCCGTAACGTGGTTCACGCAGTGGATTCGGTCTGGAGCTCGACCTCACTGCAAGAGGCGGGGTACTTTGCTGTGTAGTAGCGGTAGATGTAGAAAAGCTGGGGGGCGTTGTGGTACCAGTCGCATACTAGAAGACGTCAGTGGACGTTAAAATCGAGATGTGGTGTTTGTTTGGAACTCACCTAGCCAGCCACCGAAGCCGTTCTGCGCCGAGTATTGTAAGCCTGTGCCGTTGACGAAGAAGCCCTCTGCGCCAGCACCGGCGTTGATCTGGACGGATTGCCATGCTGCAGATTCCAGTTAGCTTTATATTATATAACGTAGTAGTAAAGCAAGTTACTCACCGGCGTAGTTGGTAACACCCAATGGGAGCATGCCCCAAGGGAATGAAGTGCTGTAGTCGAACAAGACCGATGTGCCGTTCAGGTAGGCAGCACTGGCTGTCTCACGGTCTGAGGTAAGGACAGCATCGTTGAGTCCAGCGCCCGTGTGGTATCCGTAGACGTAAAGATCATTGTGGTCTTGGTTCTCAGCTCCATGGGTCTTGAGATAGAAGGTGTCGGTGGCGTTGTTCTGGCGAGCGACGAAGGGGCTCGCAACAGCGGCGCTGAGCAGTAGCGAGAGTGTGCTGATGAGCTTCATCTTAAAGAGAGAGCTTAAGATAAAGCAAATAGAAAGAATGAAAAGGAGACAGATATATACCCAGAGAGTGTTTAGATGTAGAGTTATGGCAGAAGATCGAGGAGGTACGACAGCTTTAACTATCAGTGGTCAGGGGTGGCAACATAGATGCAGTGGGGGAACAATTCCGAAATCTTAATCCATGAAAGATTCCATAGAAATTCAGAACTGCATCCAAGGATCAAGATATATTTTGTGGAGTAGAGGGGCAAGGTGAGACATAATCTGCATTGCGGCCTCATCTTTCCTGCTCTTTGAGAGAACAGCAACAAGGAAATCGACGATCTTGCTGCACTTGGAATGGTGAAGTGCTTCAGCAACATCCGGAGTTGACGTGATTAGTGGATTGAGAATGAGAAGATCACAAGGTCCACGGCTAAGGTTTGATAAAGATAGGCAGTATCGTCGTCACCAGAAATAGAATGCTGTGCGTATCCGTCGAACAGGCCGTTATGAGGCGAGAGTCTGCCGATACAGTCGCCTGATAGCAATGGCACGAACGATCGGATAGTGATACAGAGTCAACTTTGACCATCAGAGTCCTAGCTTATGGCTCTAGCATAAACCGGGGCAATTACGGAGTAGGAGTGGTCGACAATAAACAAGCAGAGTGGAGGTAAAGTTATAACCTATCTCTAATGGACACAATGCGCAATTCTGAAAAGCAACTCATCAATTCCCCGATGGTCTAACGGTCATGATTTCCGCTTGTCACTCTCTCAGAGAACGAGCGCGGGAGACCTGGGTTCGACTCCCAGTCGAGGAGATTTTTTTTTTTTTTTTTCCAAATGTTATCACACACACAACAAAACAGCCACAGCCAACATGACCAACCTGAGATTTTTCAGCAATCCAGCGACTGAAGTTTACTGTTGACCGAACACGTATCTCCTCGTGAATTCCTTCCCATAGTCGGAATGATTAGCCCACCGGGTTCATTCCCAGCAAGCACATAGTGATCTGCTCCGTGTTTGATTGAGAGGTAGTGAACCAGACCCAGCTACGATTGAATCTGAAACATATCTTCGGGCATGGTTCTACGGATTGTACCTTGCAGATGAGAAACTGACATCATGATTATCTATTTTTCATTTCTGTGTTCGGTGACCTCGGTTTGGTTGGGATTCCGTGTCGTTTCTATATATATATTGTGGGTGGATTACCTACCCTATCTCACTATGATGTGGGAGGGGACGCGGATCAGGTTAAGGACAACATTGAATACTTCGTAAGGTGCTTACTCCGGAGTAAAGCTTGTACAGGGTAGTATTAAGTAGGAACACTGGAGGGAGGCGTCCGTCCTCCTGAATTGACCAGCCTAAGAGGAGAGTAACCTCGTTGGACTGCTGGGGATATACGCTGAGCGGTAAGTTATGTCTATTATTATCTATGATTACACCAATATGTCATTGAGAATCTAGTTCGGATTCCAATCAGCTGCTGGGTTTAGGGAGTGACACCATCACTTAACATACTCAGCCTTGAGCGACCACTTCCCCCGTCCGTTCCGACCACCCTTCTGCAGAACAGCAATCGTCTTCAACATTTCCTTGAACTCAGCCGACCTCTGCGGCGTGCTACAGTAGCGGTTGAAATGGTCAATCAGATTCTGTGTATACACAGACCCGCCATGGGAAGTAATGTAATCGCGGATCATTGTGATAAAGTCCTTTCCGCTGGGATTGTTAGACGGGGCCGGGCTATTGGTAGCGCTTCGAGAAGGTGGCGTGCGGGATGAAAGGTTGGCTAGAATGCTTGCGGAAGATGGTCCAGCCAACGCTCGCCTGGCTGTGCTGCTTCGTCCACCGAATGGTCCTCGCATTGGTGATTCCTCAGGTCTTCCCGCAACGCCAAATTGACCGGTCCATGTTGGTGTTCCTATGGGGACGGATCTGGCTGCTTCGCCTGCGCGTCGGAGTTCATCGGCCGCTTCAGCTGCTACCCGTTTGGCTTCTGCTTCGATGATCTTGGGATCTGCTTTGACGACGCGTTTGCCGTTTACAATATTATCGTGCTCGAGGGCCGAGTGGACGCCTGAGCGGGCGAATAGACCTTCCATGATTCGTGATTCTGAGTTCGTACCGTGTTCTCCCTCTTGCTTTGCTTGCTTTGCTTGCTGCTCGGGTTCTCCTTGGAATCGCTCGATTGCAGCGACGCCTGTCACTTTGCTGATGTCTTTGGTTTCGGCTTGCATGTTGCGCTGGTGGTCATCTTCCGTCTTAGGAGCACCGTCGCTTTCGTCGTAAGAGACTTCGGCTTCCTGAAATATCTTGCTGGTCTCTGTTGGGCCTTGGTTCTCTTCCCCTAAGGTAAAGAGATCGTGCAAGTCGCTGAGCTGGAAGGTTTGCCGCTGTTTGGGGTCTTTCAAGATCTTATTCGTGAGGAATTGTTTGAATATTTGCCGGTGATATATCTTCTCCTCAATGGTCCCAGCAGTCATCAATCGGTAGATCGTCACGTCGCGCTTTTGTCCCAGTCTCCAAGCTCGCTCGCGGGCTTGTACGTCGGTCGAGGGATTCCAGTCGGGGTCGTAGATGATAACGCGGTCTGCACCGGTAAGATTCACGCCCAGTCCACCCACTTTGGTTGTGAGAAGGAAGACGTGTAGATTCGGATCGTTGTTGAACTCGTCAACCAAAGATTGTCGGTGTGCAATAGCTGTCGTGCCATCCATACGGCGGTACTTGAAACCAGGAAGAGACCGGATGAATTTCTCCAAAATATCCAACATAATCCGATGTTGTGCAAACAGCAGCGTCTTATGGCCTGTATCTTTCCACAGCTCAAGTAGCGATTTGACCACTTGCATCTTTCCGGACTTATTCGCATTCCCATAGTTCGCCTTGGCGTGTAGTAACTTGTGGTTTTGCAAATCCGGATGGTTACATATCTTTCGTAGAATGTCGACTCCGTAAAGCATTTGCCTTCGACCTCTCATGATAGACTGCATTTCTTCAGAGCCTAAGAATGCCGTGTATGCCTGTCTTTGTGGCTTTGTCAATCGACAAAAGAGGACTTGTTCGCTCTTCTTTGGTAAGTCGGCTGCTACGTCGATCTTGAAACGTTGCAAGAGGTAAGGACTAATGGCATCCTTGAGAGTTTCTGCACACTTGGCCGCCGTTTGGACTTGGAGGTTTGATGCGTTCGCATAACCCCCTTGTCTAATAGGGAAATCGAACTGGTTCCGAAAATTGACGAGTGTGCCGAGGCGCATCGGGAAGACAAAGTCGAACAGCGACCAGAGTTCCGTGAGGTTGTTTTGCATCGGAGTACCCGAAAGAATAATGCGATGTGGAGTCCGAAGCTCTTTGCAATGGATGGTAATGGAGGTGTTTGGATTCCGAATCTTGTGTCCTTCATCAAGGATAGCTGCACCCCATTCAACCGGTATGAGAAGAGATGAATAGCTCTGTAATCCCGAGTAGGTAGTGACCAGAATATGACCTTCTTCGATTACCCTCTTCACGACCTTCCTCGCCGCCTTGGAACCACTGCTGGAACCGCTGGACCCGTAGGCCCCCGTTATGAGTGCATCTTCCCGGCTACTCTCGCTCCTTATGTTAACCATTCCACTACCGGAGGTATGCAGAATAGAAACACGGAACGGGGGCCACCAGCGATGGAACTCATTGACCCATTGTTTCATAACTGTGGCAGGACAGACAACGATGACGGGCTTTGTCAATTTCTTGCTATAGTGAAGTCCGGCCAAAAATGCAATACTTTGTATCGTCTTGCCCAAGCCCATCTCGTCGCCGATAATGCCTCCAACCTGTTGTTGATGTAGCTCCCACATCCACTGCACCCCCGTTTTTTGATAATCAAATAAGAGTGGATGAATATCACCAGGTACGCAATATCCACTGTCCATAGGCAAGTCTGGTTCAGTAGGATGTGGCATATGCCATTCTTCTTCTTTTGGGGCATAAGCTTCTGCGTCGCCCATATCCGTATCAGTTTCTGCCCCTGGTTCAAACCGTTTTAGAACACGTTCTCGAGCGGAACTCCTGCGCTGGACCCAATTTTGAAGCCTGGACTGATACATCTTTTCATTTCCATCATCCAGACCGCTGAAATCTTCCACTCCATCCGCGTTGTTTGTCGCCGTTCGAGCAGCTGGCCGTGTTGGTTTCTCCTCGGTTATAAAGTTATAATCGTCCTCCGACGAAGATTGCTGCTCTTCTTCTTCGATATAGCTCGCTGAATCATCTTGATCTTCTGATACATGACCATCTGAAGGGACTTCCATGTCTATATCAGAGCCTTCTGCCTTTATCAATGGCCTGCTTGGTCGAGAGCTTTTATCTACCTTTCTCCTTTTCCCGGGTCGCTCGTTGATAGGTTCCTCGGTGATGCTTGCTTCACTAGCTTCATCGAACCCGAACCCTGGACGCACTAGGTTACGGTGAGAGACGCTCGATCGCGCTTTCACCTGATCCAACGCTTCCAACTCATCACGTTCGTCCTCTGCGTCGATAAGCGCGTCCTGAAGGCTAGCCAGAGGACCCAAATTCGAGCCAGCACCCATTCGTGAAAATGGTGTAATTTTTCCAGTTCTTATGAGATAGTCCCGGCGAGATTCATTGGGCATTCTCCCCGTTCCGGTCGATTCCACATTCGCTGCCTGCTCTTGATGCCTTTCATCGATGCGCTGCTGAATTTCTTGAAGGTCCTTTGCCAGTGCGGCGTTGCGTGCTTCCAGCTTTTCCAGGTCATTCTGCAGGCGTACTCGGGCTGATGTGCCAACCGGTTGTGTGAGACGCTGGTGTGATTTCAGAATCTGTGACTCGAGCTTCCTGAGGTAACGGTATCAGTACGTATTCCGATTAGGTGGATGTAAGGGCTGTACTCTTTCTCAAGCTTCGTCTTTTCTAGCCTCTTATTGTCCCGTTCTTCCGCCTGCCCCATAAGCAGTTTGTCGGCCTGTAGAGCATTAGACACACAAGCGACAAGAACCAAAGAGAAAGGTATATACCTGTCGGGTTATATCTCTTTCCAAAGCATCTTGATCGCGAACATCGGCTTGAAGCTCTTTTAGTCGGCTTGCTTCATCTGCGGGTCCGGGTGGCTCTTCCTTCAACGGAAGTTCTTCCATAGGTGGAATCGTTTCTAGGTGCCCATGCTCGGAGAGCGGCTTTTTGGGAGAGTCATCTTGCTCGCTCTTTACACTCGGATCCATGTTGTAATGATTGTGATGACCTGGTCCCGGACACTGTATGAGGAGTACGTGGAGACTGGAGAACAGATGAGTAGTATTGAGCTACACTATGGTTCCAACAAGGAGCTGTGGCAGGCTGGCAAGCTTGTGGATGGTGAGAGTATGTAGTGGAGACTCGAGGCCGATGTACAAGTGAAGAGTAGATCACCACAATACGAACACTTCAGAGTCGGCAAAATATGAGAAGGATAAGAAGCTGTTCAACATGATGAGATGAGTCTCTCACAAGCCACTGACAGCAGCTTCAGTTTGAGGCCGCTGTCTTTCTTCCTCGACTCGGTTCATTGAGATCGTCAGAGTTAGGTGATCGTCGATCAATTACTGTAGCCTGCGACTCGCCGCCTTCCGGGTCGGGCTATTGGCAGAATGTTTGTAATCACCTCCACGCAAAACTAACCACTTCGAGATTATGGCAGCCTCCCACGTCACTTAATATCCATGATGATTGTACATTTCCGTGCGGCATGAATTGCTGTCAGAAATAGAACATGGATCGAGATCAATGATTCAAGAACAAGCCTGGGAGTACGATGTGATACATGTTCTGTAACTCAAGTGAAGTGATAGCTCCTTTAGCTCTCGAGTTCGAGGTCCTGCAGCTGCCCAACGAAGTACTATCCCGAGTCGGCGTACGTAGCTACTCCGTACCTTTGTACAGAGATCATCATCCCATGAGTCAACTAAGAGTCTCTACTATGTCAATAAAGTGCAAAATTGGGTACGAATCTACGGAGTACCGGGTCCAAGGGCAGCTGTTGATAGGGAGACGAGATCGTCCACCCAGCGCAAGAGGCTGGGTAATAATGAGGGGCCAAGCGACTTGGACAAGCATATTAACCAAATCGTAATTGTGGGAGATTCTCGGATGTTTATTATGCATCTCTGCGCCTTACAAGTCTACTCCGAACAATCACGTCGTTGCTCGGCTTTATCCCACTCTCATTCGTATCTCTAAACTTGAGCTATGAGGTTAGCGAGCACTGGCAGTTGAATTATCGGAGAAAAGACCTATACTGCACAGCGGGTCTCAAGGCTCAAGCCCAACTGTAGGTCCGTACCTGACAAAAGGAACCATCACGGCCAGCCGGCAGCCTGAGGCCTTCCAGACTGCATCTCCGCCTCACGAACGAACCAACATCCTCTCCTCTCCCTCTCTCTCCTCGACGCCCCCTCCGCGCCATTATTTGGACAGGATTCCAGTTGTGCCATAGTCCTTTGCTTGAGATACTGTTCGGAATTTCCCGTTTTCTTCGGGACTTCCAGCAGTCAAATTCTCCTTTCTTTGCGTCCCCAGCCCCTTCTGAGGAGGCCTTAAGATTGTGGATTGCGACCGCCCTCGTTCCTCTCGTCCAGTGGCCGTATCGCCCTACACCCAGAACGACACATCGCGAAGATAATGCAATACGGCAAAGCATAGAAATACTTCAATTCCTTCGCCTCGCTATCGGCGTCTCGAAATTTATCGAGATTCGTCCCTATCCCACCTCTCCGCCTGATCGCGCACCCCCCCCCCCGCTGCTATCTAACACCCGATCGCAGTGCATGTGCGCTGTCGACAGCGCTAGGCGATCGTCATATCTTCTGGTCACACTACTACGATTGCCAGCGATCGTTACAAAAGAGACAAGATCATGGATCCTCAGTGGCAGTCATATAAGGATCCCCTACTGGGACGCCCAACCCAGTTCAGCAATAATGGGTTGACGTCGAATCCGAATCCCCAGCAGCTGCCCTCGAAATACGGCGGCCAGCCACAACCGTCACAGCCCCCTGTTGGTTACACATATGAGGCATTCCAAACTCCTGGTATTGCTGCTAAACCGCCATCGGCCGCTATGAAGTCGAACTCGGTATCCATGGCGTCTTCTCCTGTAGCAACACCACATACGCGCGATTATGTCACCGATCCCGATATCAACATGGAGGATGCGGACCCGTATAACCGGGCCAAGTATCCTTCGAGGTCTGCCCAGCAGCAGAGTCGGCCGTCTTCGCAGTATTTCCCCACCGAAGAGTCATCTGCCGCCCGCAGGTACTCTCCGATGAACGTTTTGTCGCCAGCCTTGCCATACAATTCAAGCCCTGTGAAGTCAGGCAACTCGTACGCTTTTCCGCCCGCACCAAACCAGTCCCGACGATCGCCGACGAGGACAACGAACTACTCTTCGCCTCCTCAACCATTTCAGTCACCTCCGTGTAAGTTATCGCTCTGAGAAAAGAGACCAATTAATCAAAAGGCTGACTGTAATTTTCGTGATAGCTGGATCCCGCCCACCGAGGCTGCCCCCGCTACAGCCCACCGACATGAGTCCTGATCAATTCCTTGGCCTATCCTCGGGGTCTCAACTCGGTTCACAATTCAACCAGGATGGACGATCGCCACGCCCGGGTTCCATGACTGCAAGTGGTCAGCCATTGACTCCCGGTCGAGGGCCAGTCCCGAAATTCCAGAAACTTCAGTCGGTCCATGAACTTCAGCCCCGCACCAGTGTTCAGCCTGCGTATCGGCGCGCCAATCCCGAAGGTGGTTTCATCAGCGTAAGTTCCATGTCTGCCAAACCACGTATTCTTCAAACCTTCTCTAAAATTGAATAGCCGCTTCAAGCATTAACGTCCCACCTCCCTTCCACTTACCGGATCTGCAACCCGAACTTCCACTACGAATCGTCCAGGAATCCACGGCGAGTTCTCACTAAGCCTAGCAAAGGCGTTAAGAACGATGGGTACGACAATGAGGATAGTGATTACATTCTATATGTGAACGATATTCTAGGAAGCGAAGATGCAGGTCACAAGTCAGTTACACTTTCGACACCGTTTTGCCAAGCGGTATCAGGTTTCGTCTAACATATTTTACTAGGAATCGATATCTCATTCTTGACGTTCTGGGCCAAGGCACCTTTGGCCAAGTTGTGAAGTGTCAAAATCTGAAGACGCAGGAAGTTGTAGCGGTCAAGGTCATCAAAAACAAGACAGCGTACTTCAATCAGAGTATGATGGAGGTGTCCGTTCTAGATCTGGTAAGCTTTATAAGACCTGTCGGTATTGAACATGCACTCACCTATTTGTCCACAGCTCAACAGCAGATTCGACAAGAACGATGACCACCATCTGCTCCGACTGAAAGATACCTTCATACACCGCCAACATCTCTGCCTCGTATTCGAGTTGCTCAGTGTCAATCTTTATGAATTGATCAAGCAGAATCAGTTCCGAGGGCTAAGCACCACACTTGTGCGTGTATTTGCACAGCAACTGCTTAATGCGCTGAGCCTCCTAAATAAGGCACACCTAATTCACTGTGATCTGAAGCCGGAGAATATCTTGCTGAAGAAGTATGTCGCATTCCCATACAGCCTGCGCACATAGCTAACACTAGCGCCTGTACAGTCTCGAGAGCCCGATCATCAAAGTCATCGACTTCGGATCCGCTTGCGATGAAAGGCAAACAGTCTACACGTATATTCAGTCTCGATTTTACCGGTCACCCGAGGTGCTTCTTGGTCTACCGTAGGCGATCCAAAACAGTATTTTCGTCTTGCAAAAGCTCCTGGACTAATTCGACGCAGGTATTCTTCTGCAATCGACATGTGGTCTCTTGGCTGCATCGTTGTTGAGCTCTTCCTTGGGCTACCACTGTTTCCCGGGTCTTCAGAATACAACCAAGTATGCCGAATCGTGGAAATGCTAGGTCTACCGCCGACTTGGATGCTGGAGATGGGGAAGCAGTCTGGTGAATTCTTCGAAAAGACCCAAGATGAGTTCGGACGCAAAAGCTACCGGCTGAAAAGCCTAGAGCAATACTCCCGTGAGCATAATACAAAAGAACAGCCCAGCAAGAAGTACTTCCAAGCATCCTCGTTGGAAGAGATTATCCGAAGCTACCCAATGCCCCGGAAGAATATGAAGCAAGCAGAAATCGAGAGAGGTGTGTTTAATCTATAAAAATGTCTGTTCTTGGCACTGACTAACGATAACCCACAGAGGTGAACAACCGCGTTGCTTTCATTGATTTCGTTCGCGGCCTACTATCGATCAATCCACTTGAGCGCTGGTCGCCCCAGCAAGCTAAGCTGCATCCTTTTATTACGCAGCAAAAGTTCACCGGACCGTTTGTGCCTCCGATGAATCTAAAGTACGCCTCGTTGAACAAAACCCTCCCGCCTGGTATTCAACAGCAGCAGCAAGCGGAAGCCGCAAGCAAGCAAAGGGCAGCACATGCCCAATCAGCCGCGCAGAGTGCGTACACGATGCAAATGAACCAATACCACCCTCCCGTACATGCCCAGGCCCCGCCACCCATGTATACTGGTATATTTCCTGGGCCTCAGCAGGGTGCGCCACCACCTTACCCTACTCAGCCACCAGCGTATGGACATCAACTCAACCCTATGCAGGGCCAAATGGTTCAGACTCCGTATGGTCCATCTCAGAGTTTATACGCGCAAGCGACAACAAGGGCTGGCCGACAACGTGCGTCGACAATGGACCCCCAGGGGATTCCCCCTACGATCCAACGGGTTGCGAGCCATCTAGACCCCAACGCACCTATTCGGTTGCAACCGAGCCCAGCCTACTACCCCCCGCCTGCAGATGGGTATGTTGACCCTAACGCCGCCAACCAAAGACGGCGGGGCAGCCGCGCGGGTGGGACACGGAATCGAGACTTCATCCGCACACTCGAGGACGGTGTCATGGGAGATGGTTTTATGAATCAGAGCCAATGGCATTAGATGTCTGCATGCTACCGAAAACCTGCGCATTAGTCGTGTATAGGGCAATTTTTTCTTTCTGTCGGGCACGAGCATGCTTCATCTGCGTTTGTCGCAAATTGCGTAAACGCAAATCGCTCCGATGTTGAAATCGCGAGGCCATTTAGACCTCGCTAGTCTCTGTCGGACTCCTGTGTACCTTGCTTCAGGCCCTTCCAGGACTAGAATGGTGCCGTATCAATCATCACTGCACGTCTAGTTGTACTCGGCGTACCTTTGCAGCGGAGAGGTCCGTGTTCAGGCCGGCAACAAGTGGAGCTTTGAGACATGCTGTACAGTATCCCACTTTTGCGACCATGGCCAGGTCGTTCACTGGCTGGATATGGCGAGTTTGATGGTGCTTTTCCTCAATCGATTGCTCTACCTTCCAATAACCCAGGCCAGCAACAGTTTCGACCTCCACATACCCCATGTTCATACACGTGCTGCTTTAGGCATAACATGGCGTTTATGGAAAGACCGCAATCTCTTTCCCTATATTGTTATAGTTATGTTCTTTTTCTCCGTCGGTACTTGCTATTTTCACAGCAGAATTGCTGTTCATTGTGTGTGCTCAGCTTCATCTTTTTATATCGGTGCTTCTTTTCCATTCTTCTCCCTCATATGAGAGGCAGCATTACTCTAGCTTGGATACTCGGTTTTCAAATACCAGTGTGTGATGAGGCCTACTTCCCCGGTGTCTCTGCCGACTTAGTTTCCTGGAGATCTTCAGACCTCACTCCTATGGTTTCTGTGGGCGAAACACCTGGTTCCTAACGAGACCGGTCGATATCGCTTCGGTACGATGTGACCAAATGTCTATAGCACAAACCCGTTCACGATTAAAGCCCTCTGGATGATCGAAAATTATGTTCGCAAGCTTTCTACGGCCTCTCACTACTCCCTTGTTATTTAGCATAGTCGAGCACACGTTTGGGATTCTTCTTTTGGCGAGCATTGACCTTCACATGTATATATTGCATTATTACACCATAACTATACTGTCTGCTTTAGAAAGAAAGACTTGGTTAACGAGACATCGAGAGACTCGACATAAATTAAAGTTGTTTTGTGAAGATATTCCTAACTAATTGTGTGGATGGTTTACGGTCGAATTAGATATATATCATGACTGACATTGACGGCATCAACCTCGAGCTCTCGGTCTTTGTACGGGGCGACCCAAAACCTTTATACGCATCATAGAGTGACCAACATAGAGAACAAAGTCTCGGCTTTCAATAGACACCGCGTGTGGCGTAGGTGTTGCTTGACCTGACGCTCTTGAAGAAGGAGACTACTAATCTTGAGTTGGGCTTCATCTGATTTTATAAAAAGCCGACTATAGAATTATTCTGCCACAAGTCACCACGTTATTATTGACTTCGAGACCGACCAAACATGACCACGTAGGACTGTAACCATATGGGTGTCCTATACAAAAAAATATGGCGGGGATATCCAAATTACCCGATATGGTTAGGCGCACTCTCGCTTAAATTTCGTGTGTGGCTCGCGCCGCCCAACGTCTTGCGGCTACCCTCACAACGGGATTTTCCTACCAAGCCTAAAGACCGGTCAAAGCCATCACCTCGACCGACCGGAACGACCAGAAAAACGAAGAAAACGACCCCTTTCGATACCCCGGCCGTCGACAGGTTTTCTTCCCAGAAACAAAAACACCGCAACCATGTCGCGCTTTTTCTACGGAGGCGGAAGCGATTCCGAGAGCAGCGGCTCTGAGGATGAGGAGGAGCTCTACAGCGATGACCAGGTTGAGAAGGACGAGGAGGAGTCTAGCTCGGGAGAGGAGTCCTCGGAGGAGGAGGAGGAGGCATCTGACGATGAGGATGCCGGAAAGACCGGTGCTAATCGTTTCATGAGGGACGCTTCTGAGAGCGAGGAAAGTGAGGATGAAGAAGTGGTTAAGGTTGTTAAGAGTGCGAAGAATAAGAGGCTGGAGGAGTTGGAGAGCACGATTAAGTCGATCGAGAATGCGGAGAAGATTAACGACTGGGCGGTTATTTCAACAGGTGCGTTTCGACTCTTTTCCACTCCCCGGGACACGATGGGAGTCCCACTTTGAGTGATCTTGGTAGGGATAAGTTGTTTGATGTTAATATGGTGTTTTATAGAATTCGACAAGTTGAACCGACAGATCGTCAAGGTTCTCCAGTCCGGTCCCGTTCCCAGGGTCTACGTCAAGGTTGTTTCCGATTTGGAGGATCTCGTCAACGAGACTATCGCCAAACAGAAGTCGTCTAACAAGAAAATGAACGCCAGTAACGCCAAGGGCTTCAACGCCATCAAGCAGAAGATCAAGAAGAACAACAAGGATTATGCTGCACAGGTCGAGAAGTACAAGGCGGACAAGGGAGGCTACATGGAGGGCGACGAGGAAGAAGAGAAGAAGAAGCCTGTGCCCACTCCCTCCCGTGCGTCCAAGGCTGAGCGCGTCGACGTCCCTATCATCACTGCTGGAGATGATGATGGATTTGCGATGGTCGGCCGTGGCGGAAAGACCCTCCAATACACCCCAGAGAGTATCCTCAAGCACCTCCGTGTCATCGTTGAGTCGCGAGGAAAGAAAAACACAGACCGTCTCGAACAGATCAGGACGATGGAGAAGCTTCTGGAGGTGGCTCAGAACCCTTATCAGCGCATCCGTGTCTATCTTACTCTCATCTCCACCCGCTACGACCTTACTTCGACATCTAACGCAGCATACATGAGTGTTGATCAATGGAAGGCCGCCGAACAGGACCTCGCCACCCTACTTTCCGTGCTCGAGAACAACCGTGACCACATTGTCAGTGAAGGTGCCGAAGAATGGGAGGATGACGAAAAGCAGCCCACGGTTACAGCGGGCGAGACTCTCTACATCCCAGGCAGCATTGTCTCGTTCGTTGAGAGATTGGACGACGAACTCACGAGGTCTTTGCAGCATATCGACCCTCACACTGCCGAGTACATTGAACGCTTGAGTGATGAGAAGCAGTTGTATACCAACCTTGCGCGGACCCAGATTTACGTCGAGTCCTTGACGAAACTCGAGAAGACCGAAGCCCGCCAGGACAGCCTTAACCGTGTGGTTATGAGACGCTTGGAGCACATTTACTTCAAGCCTTCTCAAGTCGTCACAATTCTGGAAGAAGGTACCGGAAAGGCCCTTCCATCAGAGCTAGAGTCCACCGTTACCCCCCGTGGAGTTACCGATGTGGAGGCTCTTGTTCAGACACTATCCAGCTATCTTTTCACAAACAGCGATGGTATTCTGAGGGCGCGCGCTATGCTGTGCCAGATCTACTTCCTCGCTCTTCACGATCAATACTACCGGGCCCGTGACTTGATGCTTATGTCCCACTTGTCGGAGAACATTGCCAACTTTGACGTTAGCTCTCAGATTCTGTTCAACAGGACTTTGGTCCAAATTGGTCTGTGTGCCTTCCGCGATGGTCTCATATACGAGGCGCAGAACACCCTCGGCGAGATCTGCGGCAGCGGTCGCCAGAAAGAGCTCCTCGCCCAGGGTATCATCCTCCAGCGTTACTCCACTGTCTCCCCTGAACAAGAGCGTCTCGAGCGTCAACGCCAACTACCCTTCCACATGCACATCAACCTTGAACTTCTTGAGTGCATCTACCTCACTTCTAGCATGTTCCTCGAAGTCCCCCTCATGGCCCAGACCTCCTCTTCTCCCGAATTGAAACGGCGCATCATCTCCAAGACTTTCCGCCGTATGTTGGACTACAATGAGCGTCAGGTCTTCACTGGCCCCGCCGAGAACACCCGTGACGGTGTCATCATGAGCGCCAAGCACCTCGCCGGTGGTGACTGGAAGAAAGCTGCCGAGATGCTCAACTCCATCAAGATCTGGGAGCTTATGTCCCAACCCGAGGCGATCAAGGAGATGCTCACCCAGCAGGTTCAAGAAGAAGGTCTCCGCACATACCTCTTCACGTACGCCCCCTTCTACGACAGCCTGTCCATCTCCACCTTGTCCGACATGTTCGAGCTCCCCGAGAAGAAGATCTCCGCTATTATCAGCCGCATGATCTCCCACGAGGAACTCGGCGCCGCCCTCGACCAGGTCAACGACGCCATTGTCTTCCGCAAGGGCGTCGAGCTCTCCCGCCTGCAGTCCCAGATCGTCACTCTCGCGGACAAGTCAATGAACCTACTCGAGTCTAACGAGAAGACCCTCGAACAACGCACACAGGGCATGGCCAATGCCTTCCAGCGCGAGCAGGGCCCTGGCCGTGGGCGCGGCCGAGGTGGCGGTGGTCAAGCCCGCGGTGGCGCTAGATTCCCTGGTGGTCAACAGCGTCGACCGGGTGGACAGCAATTCGGCGGTGGTGCATTAGGTGGAGCGATCAAGGCATAAATAAAATTTGTTTTATAATGGCATGTTTTTCTTTACAACCCTTTCATTTTTCCTTTTTTCCATCTCATGGTTTAATGTTCTTATTGGAATATGACACATGATTCAATCCGTTGCTCTTGCCTTTGTGCTTTTCTTCTTTTCTAGAGGAATTATGTTTGAATTTTCTTCCGTACATTTCCTTATGCAGATGAGGATTGAATGAGATATCATGACATGCATAAATCTACAGACTAGATGGACTTCTATCTTCCTGAGGTACATGGAATATATCTTAAGACATAAGGACCCCAGGGTATGATGATTACGGCCCAGATCCGAAACGGAAGAGAGGTTAGCTCTTTGTTCTCCAAGAACCCGGTAGTGAACTTCCAGACCGCAGCTTCAACTGAAAGGCCCATGTCGCGAGGGTGTAGTGCGCCTGTTTGCAGGTTGCTGTAGGGAATTAGACCCGGCTTTGAAAGTTGGGCCATGCCATCGTTGCGAGATGGGATCGTTGATCAGGGGATGAGAGATGCGGCTATCAAAGGATATAATCTGGAAGTCTCTCAGATCTCTCAACCGTCATCATCATCCCCGAGGAGGTTCTGAGGAGACCAGTATTCCTTTATTGGGCATTGAAGGTCCACCCAAACTAACCCATCTGCTAAGAGGTCGTCGATGACGGTTGTTGCGCGAGCCTGTTCCCACTTCAGATTGACCTGTAGCATAGGAACGCTCACATATCCCAGGACTTGGATAACTTCGAGAACGGTAGCTTGATCTGTATTGAGCTCCTTCGGGATCGAGCGGATATACTGTTTGCTGCCGACGAGGATGATCGAGAAGCCTGATCCGAGTGGCTCGAGGGATTTGACGGCACGAAGAACATCGTCGCTACAAGCCACAGATACTAGGTCAAAAATGTGTAGCGGAAATGAAGGAACTGGGAAGCTTACTCCGCAACTTCTAGTCCACTCCCAATAGCCTTGCCCTTCCCCACCTGCTTTCGACATTCCTCGACACCTAACAGCCCTCCATTTTCACTTCTCGTCTCGCGACAAAGCTCGACTACGCGAACAGCCAGTTCAAAATAAAAGTCGTTCATATCCCCGCCCATAATCTGTGTCCAGAAGCTGGCGCTGGCGCTATCACCGGGCCCTTTCCGTCCATTCTTGCCTTTGACATTGCTAGCTGCGAGTGGGTCAACCCCGATAGCACTGCACATCCGCGCAAACTCTGCCCGAAATGTCGGATTTGATTTGATTGTTGAGCTGTGTTCGAGCGCGAAAGTGTGTAGGAGGGATTGGAATACGGAAAGCTGGGTTTGTAGGGATGTGGTATGGGTGGAGCGGAGGTTTGCGCCATGAGTTGCGTAGGATTGAGTGGCTTGGGTGCGGTTTGCGAAGGCGCCGAGACCGACGCCCCGACGAGATGACATGATGAGGTCTGTTGTAGAGAAATGCCGTTGTAGCGAACGGGACTGCGGGGGAGAGTGGTGATGATGCTCTTGGAGATCTGGAGGCTTATCGCGCCGTATCAGCTGATAAGGGCTGCCCTAGATGATAAGGGCACGGGATCCCGATTTGGAAAATTCTTCGAAGAAAAGGTCTAGCCGCACTGGGCTAGCGCACTCTCGGTTTTCCACACAAGAACTTTTCTCGACCTTAAATTTCTCTCCTGGTTTCCTTTCCGTACGACAATCAACCGCCCAACTCGCGAACTCAAAGGACCGTCGCAATGGCCTCAACTGCTACGTATGTTCTTTGAACATCCTTTTGTCGCCTCGAGCCTGTAGGGTTCGGTTTATGGTCGTCCTTCTCGCTGGAGACGCTCCGACCGGAAACGGTCGCGAGCACCAGCTCGATTTTTCCCGCGACCATCTCTCACCATGGGCGTCCTTCCAGAAACGTTAGCGGCGGTACATTGGATGAGATTGGCATGGGGTATTGGGGTTGAAAGCATGATGCCTTCTCCCTGAAAACAATTGTTGAGCACTATCGTTTGCTGTCTCTGGTAATTCGGAGCGGTAGACAACGGTGTCAACATGACTTTCCCGAGCGTTATGCTTGGGGTATTGTCGGATGAGGCCCGCTACATTCAAGTTGGACTGCAAACATCGCGCTGAAAATGCGTGGCTAGTAGCAACGTCTGCCGCAAGAATGAAATGCACCTCACCGACTAAAACCATCTGTCGGGTGTTATCTTTGATCTTCAGCATGAGAATGTGGCACTGTGGCCGCAATTCTTGCACTCGATGGAATTGTTAGCTTGTCGGACAGACCGTACTGACATTACTAGCACCGTCCCCACCCAGGACCATGTCCTCGTTCCCGAGACTCTCCTCAAGAAGCGCAAGAGCCAGGAGCAGGCTCGCGCTGTCGCCCGTGAGGAGGCCGTGAAGCGCAAGGAGGTTAGTTTTTTTTTCCTCTTTAGTTTTTTCCTTTTGCATTCATTCGGTGATGACACCAACCATACTTGCGACTAGATTACCAGTCGATGCTGTCGCCTTGTTAACCATCTTTCGGGGCTGAGAATATTGCTTTACGCTTTTGTTATTTGAGTTTCTGTGGAAGCATTCGCTAACTCAGAACTTCAGGCCAACAAGGAGAAGCGCTCCGTCATCTTCAAGCGCGCTGAGTCCTACGTCAAGGAATACCGCGACGCTGAGCGTGAGAAGATCCGCCTCGGCCGTGTTGCCCGCCAGGAGAACAACTTCTACGTCGCTGACGAGGCCAAGCTTGTCTTCGTTGTCCGTATCAAGGGGTAAGCTGCGCTCTGCTGACGCCACACCGAGTCCATATCTAACTCATTATAGTATCAACAAGATTGCTCCCCAGCCTCGCAAGATCCTGCAGCTCCTCCGTTTGATCCAGATCAACAGCGGTACCTTCGTTCGTCTCACCAAGGCCACCCAGGAGATGTTGACCATCATCAACCCCTACATCGCCTATGGTTACCCCAACCTCAAGAGCGTCCGTGAGCTCATCTACAAGCGCGGATACGGAAAGATCGACAAGCAGCGCGTTGCCCTCACCGACAACCAGATCATCGAGGACCGCCTCGGCAAGTTCGGCATTGTCTGCATGGAGGATTTGATCCACGAGATCTACACCGTTGGCCCCAACTTCAAGCAGGCCAACAACTTCCTCTGGCCCTTCAAGCTTTCCTCCCCCACTGGTGGTTTCCGCACCCGCAAGTTCAAGCACTACATCCAGGGTGGTGACACCGGTAACCGTGAGGAGAACATCAACGGTCTCATCCGCCAGATGAACTAGATTTTCTCGGTTGGGATTGGTGTCCGGGGTGCGGACTACTGGCTGTCGTCGGTATAATGGTCTGAATTCCGAGTTGAAAATAAAAAGCTTTGAGCAGTTATGATTGTCCACGTTTATACCCTTGTCTAGTAGCTGAATTTGTGTTCTTATTGACTCTCCGAAGAGTATCCTGTAGTCTGACAACGTAGTCCCATGTGCCCGTACTCATATCGGTCTTTGACTTGCACTTGTCACCGTCCCTGACCAAGACCTACGCATCTCTTGGGTCTCTACGTGGTCTCCCCGACTCTTCATCGTCCTGCCTTTCGGTGCCGTGCTACATCAAGCTCGCTGCCTTCTTGGTAGAAAATATCGACCAAGACGAAGGCCTCATCTCTAGTTCCTTTAAATTAGCCCAACCTCCTTGATATCGGTGGCGATGACTTTGGCTCCCACCAAACCAGCCTCAGAAACCTTAAATACTACAGGACTGACGAGAGAACATCTCGGTCGATAAAAGATCCAGCTTCGGATTTAATGAAGTGTGAGACGGCGGAATACCGGCCTTATTGGTTGTTGGATGGGGTCATCTGAGATACATCCTTAGTTTGGTGCTGTTATGGACATGGAATTCAACCAACAGGCTACGGTACTACGGAGACAAGACCTACAGCGAACTGAATTCATTGAATGAGTCTGTTTGCTTTGAGGATTACGACGTAGACATCATCAACCTCGATGCTGACCGAGTCAATCAATACCTTTCGTTCGCGCTGTGGGATTTCCGAGTTAGGGCTGCCTGTCTACCCTAATCTGGTACATGACCTACAGAATCATTTTATTATAAACCCCAAGATGCCCAGTTTCTGAGGCAATTCAACCTCTGGAGCCAGTATCAGTGAGAGCATACTCTGCCCTGAAACCCAAAACCGCAAGTCCATCAAACATCGAAATCTCTGCCCTACATCACCCACACCTCCAGCCAAATACGAATCCTCCAGGCTCACCATCCCTGGAACCTGGGGAGAGGGGGTACTAGAACCTACCCAGTAACAGGCATAATATCATACTGGCTCACTGAAATGAGCTCAAAGCATCCTGCGGCCCTGTGCCACAGATCCTCGTATTATGCCTGGCGTGGTTGGATCATTCCAGGAGTGTCCATACATGGACCCCGGATTTTATGAAACTCAGCCCTCCTGACCGAGCCTTGGAAAGGATGAAATTTGTGAGATATGATATTGTCAGATTTTAGGAGCATTGTGTCAGTCTTGGATGTGTACTAGAGTTCAGCTGCTGAAGGAGATCTCTAGTATTGGATGGATTGCAAGGGTATATAAGGACCATGGGTTCTCTCAGAATTGGACTGGGTTGTAGCTCACTTGTCTCATATTCAAATTTATACCATTATTATTCAAAACTTCCATAAAATCAATCTCAAACATCTTCAACATGAAATCCCACCTCAGCACTCTCTCCCTTTTCGTCACCCTCCTCGGCCAAATCCAATCCATCTCAGCCTCCCCAACCGCGCAAACTGACGACAAACATGGCTGCAGAGTAAGAACACCAACTGTGTTAACAAATTCATGATAGACCTCAATAGAAAATTCGCTAAATCCATAGCAGGAAAACCAATACTACTCTGCCTGCGGCCCAACATGCCCCTTCCTCCATTGCGTCGGGGAAGGCGAGGGTGTGGCCGCCTGCATCAATACCCTTGTCTGCGTGGCTGGGTGTTTCTGTGATGAGGGATTCTATCGGAATTGCGTGAGTTTCTCTCCTCTTTTTCTCACTGTGGAGTGCTTTATTGGACAATGCAGTTTGATATGGGATGGACGGATTTCGGAGTTTATGGTTAGAGCAAGACTGACAAAGTTTCTATGACAGGAGGGCGATTGTGTTCCCGAGAAGCAGTGTAGCGAGAGTGATGATTGTGGGATTGTTCTTCCGGGGTAAATGTAGAGCTTGATATGATACTGGCAAGTGGCTCCTGTCACCTGGGTTTCGATCATAGATATGCATTGTGGTTTGTCATATATACAGCAACACCAAGTCAATACAAACGTGGATACTTAGCACATCCCTAGATCTTCACAACCTCCTGCACCCTCCTACTCTTATTAACGATCAACCGAAGCTGTTTCCCTTCCCAGCCTGTCGGCGGTGCAGACGCAGTAACCGAATGAGTGACAGGCTTGAAGGCTCCCGCACGGAGAGTCTCGCTGTAGAGCTCGTAAGAGGGATAATCTGTATAATTAGCTTCCGTGACTTCTTCAACGAATGTGAAGCATAAGGGTCTGAGATAGACGTACAGCCATCGACAAAGTGGTTCACCTGCTCCTCGGTCATCCCGATTCCCTTAGCGGCACGGAGAGTCCGTTCTTGTTCTTGTCGCCAGTCGTAAACAAAGTGGTTATCTTGAGCGTCGCTGTAGTCGTTAGTACTCATGGAGATGTAAGGATTGGTGCTGGTTTGGAGCATACATATGTATCAACGCATCGAACTGGCTGCAGTAGAGACAAACCGATTAGCAAATAGAACCACCAGACCGGACGGGCAACATACTTAGTCAAAACATCATACCCCTTCAACGCCTCATTAACCGTCTTAATATCTTCGAACTTCACATGGCCAAGCCGTCCCTTATACCCAGGATCATTCTGTTTCAAGCTCACCGCGGCCTCCCACTTCGCCCGTAAGACATCCTCATCCCACGCACGGAACCCAACGCTCCACCCCTCGAAGATAATGACTTTGATCTTTTCCTGGTTTTCACCATTCACTGTCTCCCATTGTGATTGCGGGACTCGATCGCCCTGTCCGCTGAACGCCGATTTATCGTACGCAGGGATAGACGTTGGACGGCCTGCGCGGAGGGACGCGAAGACGGATTCAGCAAGAGAGAGGTCATGCGTTGCTGGTTGACCACGGTGTTGGAGAAGGGGGTTTGTCGGGTGTGATTGTGCGAGGGATTGTTGGTCGACGTGGGTGAGGTAGAGGTCGTCAAGGGAAAGAGTGACAGCGGGGAGCGAATACGGTGGAGATCGAAGTGTTTTTTGGAGTGTTGACACCTGTGCGACCTAAGCATCAATATGGTGACACCGTGACATAGCAGAAGTGTTGTCTTGGTTACTGACCAGGACAGTCTTCCCAGCACCCTGGACGCCATTCAAGCCGAGGAAGAAAGGCGGGGTTCTCGACGGGTCGTTTCCATACTGCGCTTGATGTGCTTTTAGGCGGGATAGGAGGAAGGGGATGCAGTGTTCAGATTTGTCGTCGAAGATTTCGGGCATTTTGAGGAATTGTACCAATAGTTCTAGAACTAGGAGACGCCAGATAGATATACAGTGGATTTGTATGGAGGGGCTCGGGGGAAATCCGACCGGACTTTCTATGTCCGGCTGGGGAAATGTTCAGCCTAGTCGGGGAGACTTCTATACTATCGCCCGAGAGATTTACAATTGCTTCATAGATTGCTAGAAAAGTCTTATAATAATACAATGGGCAAGACAATCATTATGAAAACATAAACTAATCAAAGACAGTAAATAGATTCTAGCAGATGATAAGCATGCTATTGAGCCCCTACAGTATGCTTATATCGCAGCCCTAAGGTATCTATCATGTTAGTGACTTATCCCCAGCCTAGCATCACAAACAGCACGTATCAAACTCCAAATCCCCCAAATCCTCAGCCTCAGCCCTTTTGATAGCCCCCGAAAGGAGCGCTAAATTATCCGTCGTCTCATGACCTGCACACATCTCCTGAAAGAAATACTGGTCAATAGTCGGCTCAACAGCCCCCTGCCAATACTCCGCAGAGCCCTCAGGGATAACGTTGTTATCTTCTAGATCCTGCAAAACACCCATCACATAATCCTGGCATCGCTGTGGCGGCACCTTTCTTACAGATTCCCAGAATATACTCTCCTTAGTAGAAGGGATTGTGGCTATCCTGACTTTGCATCCGATCTTCTCGTTCTCGAGAGGCTTGTCATGCTCCACCAGGAGGGTTTTGTTCTGCGAGACGTGGTGGTAGGTGCATTTTGTGGGGTCTGCATTATTACCTGCGAGGATTAGGAGCCAGTGTCGTGGCCACTGGAAGTTCTTGATGAGGCCTATGGTTATGTTGGAGCGTCTGCCGAAGGCGATGTATATCTCGATATACTTGCGGGGCATCTTGATGGACGTCACTGGTAATCTGCTGTGACATGTCTTCTTTCTGAGGATGGGAGTGTGTTCTCTTATATAATCATTCAAGGTTATATAGTTGATGTTTGTCCTTTGTGAGATCTGCCTGAAGGAGACATAAAGGGCATTGTTATCAGGTATTGCAACAAAGATTAGCGCAGATACAAACAGGCATTTATTGGTCAAGAAAAGACACAAAGACGTACTTACATGGCATTGTTCGAGAGCCTGAATCTGTGATGACACCAGGGCGCAGTCCTTTCTGCAAAGACATATGGCTATGTGTTTGGAACTTGGAAGCCATCCATCAGGTGACCTTCACTGGGCCAAGAAGGTCATGGTAAGATACCTGTGTAGTAGATGCTTCTTGCTTTTACATATTGTACACTGTTTGCACCGCAACCTCATGGACAAGGAGCCGTATAGCCCTTAAACCTCAAGGCTCTCGATGGATGAGACTTTGGGATGATAAAGGACTCAAAGTGTATAATGAGGGGAGCTAGTGCTGGCTTTGCTTGCTTTTCGAAAAGGGATCCCGGAAGCTGTATTCGAGACACATCTAGACGATTAGACGTAAGTATACCGTGATTGAATCTTCATGGACAGTGGAACTTATCTGAGCTCGCACAGGCTCTGTAATTCGCTGCGTAGGCATACATACGGAGCCTTTGATATTATGAGGGGTGCTGCTCAGAACCGTCTGATAATGGAAGAATTCATATGCGAAGCCCAACAATGCGATGGTGTTCATACCACTGAGTAGAGGGGTTGAGGGTATTTTTCATAACTGCGCACTTCCCATACTGGGCCTCACGTGATAAAAAGATGACATCACACATGCTTGGAGCCCGGATCACATGAGAACGGGATAGCTAACCTTTTTAGTCGAAAGCAATAGCATGGACATCCACAGTGGACATAATGGAGAAAGGACTGATGCTGTCGAAAATTCCAAAAGGAAAGACTCAAAAGAGACATCGGCATGTGAAGTTGTGACATCTACCATGGTAGATCGGCCGGCGCGTGGAGGCAAAGGACCGAGCTTGAGTAGGTCAAGATACCTCGGCTGATTTCTTGGAGCTTGCCGAGCACCGCGACCGTCACTTTGTCTCCCCAGATTCATCTTCACTCTTGAACTCGGCTCTCCCCAGACCGTTTTCTCTGTCTCCATTTCCGTCTCTCCTTCTGATCTTTAAATAATTTTGATTCTACTCCCTTCTTCTCTATCCCTCCCTTTCTCATCATCCGTCCCCTCAATTCACAGAACTGGTCCGAAATGTCCGAGCTGCGCTTTGACAACCAGACCGTTGTCGTCACAGGAGCTGGTGGTGGCCTGGGTAAAGCATATGCTCTATTCTTCGCTTCACGAGGAGCAAATGTCGTCGTAAACGACCTGGGTGGCTCCCACAAAGGCGAGGGCAAGTCCAACAAGGTGAGTCCGTCGATCACATGCATTTCCATGATCAGCTGCTGACCGTTTGCTCTCTTGTTGCATAGGCTGCCGATGTGGTCGTGGACGAAATTAAAGCTGCTGGCGGCAAGGCTGTTGCCAACTACGACAGCGTGGAGAACGGTGAAAGCATTATCGACACAGCTATCAAGAACTTTGGCCGCATCGATGTGCTCATCAACAATGCCGGTATCCTCCGGGATATCAGCTTCAAGAACATGAAGGATCAGGATTGGGATCTCATTTACAAAGTCCACACATATGGTGCATACAAGGTGGGAAGTCATATTCTCTGTCGGCGAATTATATTGACTCTGTAGTGCGCTCGAGCTGCGTGGCCGCATTTCCGGAAACAAAAGTATGGTCGTGTTATCAACACTGCGTCGGCTGCCGGTCTTTTCGGAAACTTTGGACAGGCCAACTACTCTGGTGCGTTGTAATATTCTGGGGGATGACTCTGGCTAACAAATGCAGCTGCCAAACTCGGCCAGGTCGGTTTCACCGAGACCCTCGCAAAGGAGGGTGCTAAATACAACATCATTGCCAACGTCATCGCCCCAATTGGTACGCGCACAGCAAACTTATTTTTGGATACCGCTAACCCCAGCAGCTGCTTCTCGCATGACAGCGACTGTTATGCCCCCTGAGGTTTTGGAACTCCTCAAGCCCGAATGGGTTATTCCCGTCGTCGCCGTTCTGGTCCACTCATCCAACACCACGGAGTCCGGCTCGATCTTCGAGCTCGGCGGTGGACATGTGGCCAAGCTCCGATGGGAGCGTGCGAAGGGTGCTCTGCTGAAGACCGATGACTCTCTTACCCCTGGTGCTATCGCTAGAAAGTGGAACGATGTCACTGACTTCTCGCAACCTGATTATCCTACTGGGCCGGCAGATTTCATGGGATTCTTGGAAACCGGGCTGAAGCTTCCTTCTGCTGCTGCTGGAGCGGAGCCAGACTTCAAGGGCAAGGTTGCCTTGATCACCGGTGGTGGTAATGGGTATGCTCCAGTTTTCAAAGATGAGGAACTGTGCTAACCATGTCAGTCTCGGTCGTGCTTACTGCCTCCAATTCGCCAAGCTCGGTGCCAAGGTTGTAGTTAATGACCTAGTCGACCCCGAGCCTGTCGTCCAGGAAATCAAGAAGATGGGCGGAGAGGCTGTCGGTAACAAGGCATCTTGTGAAGACGGCGCAGCTGTTGTCAAGATCGCCATTGACACATGGGGACGCATTGATATCCTCGTCAACAATGCTGGCATCCTCCGTGACAAGGCATTCACCAACATGAATGACGATCTTTGGAACCCGGTTCTCAATGTTCACTTGCGGGGAACATACAAGGTCACCCAAGCTGCTTGGCCACACATGCTCAAGCAGAAGTACGGCCGCATTGTCAACACTGCCAGCACTAGCGGTATTTACGGCAACTTTGGCCAGGCCAACTATGCTGCAGCGGTATGTCCCTTCTGTGAGTTCGCTGAGCAATGCTAATCAAGGTAGAAACTCGGTATCCTCGGATTATCCCGCGCTCTCGCTTTAGAAGGCGCCAAGTACAACATTAAGGTCAACACTATTGCTCCCAACGCCGGCACCAACATGACCCGCTCCATCATGCCCGAGGAGATGGTCCAGGCATTCAAGCCTGACTACGTTGCGCCCTTGGTTGTTCTTCTCTGCTCCGACATGACCCCTGAGCCCTTCTCCACCAAGGGTCTCTTTGAGTGTGGTAGCGGTTGGTTCGGCAGCACTCGCTGGCAGCGCAGCGGCGGTCATGGATTCCCCGTTGACGTCAAGTTGACTCCAGAGGCTGTTGCTAAGGAAATCGCAAAGATCATCAACTTCGATGACGGACGCGCGGACCACCCGGAGGACATCCAGGCCGCTAACGAGAAGGTGATGGCCAACTTCAGCAACCGCAGCGGCGGTGGCGGCAGTGGCGGCAACGATATCCTCACCTCGATAGAGCAAGCCAAGAAGGCCACCACTGAGGGAACCCCATTCAACTACAACGACCGCGATATTATTCTCTACAACCTCAGCTTGGGCGCCAAGCGCACCGACCTTCCTCTCGTATACGAGAACAACGAGCACTTCCAAGCTCTTCCCACGTTCGCTGTCATCCCTTGGTTCAACACCTCTACTCCTTGGGACATGGGCGATATCGTCAAGGATTTCTCTCCTATGATGCTCCTCCACGGCGAGCAATACATGGAGATCCGCAAATTTCCCATCCCAACCGAAGCTAAGACTAAGACCTACCCTAAACTCATCGACGTTATCGACAAGGGCGCCGCCGCTCTCGTCGTCGCTGGCTACACAACCAAGGACATTGCCACAGGCGAAGACCTCTTCTACAATGAATCCACCGTCTTCATCCGCGGTTCCGGCGGCTTCGGCGGTTCCCCCAAACCCACCGCTGCCCGCCCCAAGGCTGCCGTCGCAGCATACAAGGCCCCATCCCGTAAACCCGATGTCGTCGTTGAGGAAAAGACATCCGCCGATCAAGCCGCTCTCTACCGTCTCAACGGCGACCTCAACCCTCTTCACATCGATCCCGAGTTCTCCAAGGTCGGCGGTTTCAAGACCCCTATCCTCCACGGCCTCTGCTCGCTCGGTATCTCCGGAAAGCACGTCTTCAGCAAATTCGGCCCGATCAAGAACCTCAAGGTCCGCTTCGCTGGTGTTGTTATCCCCGGTCAGACCCTCAAGACAGAGATGTGGAAGGAGGGCAACACTGTTCTCTTCCAGACTACTGTACTTGAGACAGGTAAACCTGCTATCTCTGGTGCGGGTGCGGAGCTGCTCGAGGGTGCGAAGGCGAAGTTGTAAAATAGGTTAGATTGAGATTGAAAAGGTGATTACGGCTGTAATGTTTTCTATCTCTGCAAATTGCCAGGTGTACATAAATAGTTTGGGTTCATAGCAATTTTTATTTATTGTTCTACATACATGCTCTCTTTGGATGAGATAATCGACAAGACACAACGTCGACCAAGCTCCTTGATTTAGATACCCCTCTCAGCCCAAGACCTCACAATACCTGGTTGGAATAATAATGCCGCTAAGGACTTCGTTGCTATACTGGGGAAGCCGCCTGAGGAGGGTCTTTGGGAGGGGTGGGGGGTAAGGAGAAGTATTTTTTATTCAGATGGGGCACCGAGGGAGACTGTTGGGAAGAGATTGAAGGTTAGGTCTGTTGATTTTCAACAGCGAGTGCGGAATTTGGATAAGCCTACGGCCACATATATATAAGTTCAAGTCTTATATATGTCTTAGAAATATAGTATAGATAAATCAAAAAAGCCATTGGGTAAGCGAGGGTATGCTGATGAGACACCCCGACCACTCTCACATGATCACGTATACTGGGACTATCTGAACGGACCCTAGAGTCACCGATTAATTGCCGGTTGCCTTTTCCGCCTATGCTGTAAATCGCCAATTCAAGATGATATCGTACGATGCAATCAAGATCTTATATCTGGAGTATTCAGGAACTCTCGTTGCCGGCTGGGGGTGGTTATGATGCATGCTATTCAGGTTAATGACTCCTAGATAAGATATTACTGGGTATAATCAATAAGATCACTCGAGTGAGTGAATGAGTACATAGGTAGCTCAACCAACACAAACCTAGGATAGCACCGATGATAATAAATTTGAACCATGCACAGACGGATAGATCATGCGTTCGAGCTCATAATCTCAGTTCATTTTTATTTTTCCAACATGATAATGCCAGAACCATGTTTTTCAAGGGTATAACTCTTCCATCCCGCTTTTGGTAGATCGATGTCTGCGTTTCCAGACAGGAATTTCATGAAAACACCATGTGTCACAATCACGATATGTTTCCTTTCTTTATTCTTCAAGGATTCAGAAAGTTCCGCAACGCGAGACCTCACTCTTTCTGCCCGCTTTTCTACTGCCTCATCTCCTGGGTCATAAAAGCCCTCCTTCACCTGCCAACCATCCGGCAAATCCTTGACATCTAGACTCGGAAAAGCCACCTCCAGGGCCTGAGATGTGGATCCAGTGTCACAGGGAAGCGCACTCCGTTCCTGCAAGTCAGGGTCCAAAATCAGCGTCGCGCCATTCTCTATACCATGGCTAGAGTTTAGATCGAAGTAGCGTTTATCGAGAACGTGTGGAAAGGCAGCGAGCGTGGTTTGGATGGTACGCCGTAGTGGCGAGGTGAGGATTATGCCCACCTGAGAAGCATAAGGGAATGTTTGTCTGAGGTGCGTAGCTTGTTGGAGGCCGAGTGGTGTCAAGCCTGGATCGAGTTGAGAGTAGTCTTTGGAAACATTGTGGACGGATTCCGCGTGGCGGACCAGATGGATTTCCGAAGTCATAGCGAGGAATTTGGAAGGAGTAGTGATCTATTGAAAACCTTGACTACGAGTTTTTATAACAGCTATCGTAGGAGATAGCAACCTAATGAAACAATTTCCGTGGTATATTGCGTGATGATCGCAGGGCCAAATCGGGATCTGACAGGAGAATCGAGTTGGCCTCAGGCTATCAGGGACCTGACCGATCGATGCCTGATAATCAAGGCCGGACTCGCCCTCATCGAAGTGAAATCGCACAGGGCCGCAAGAATGAGATGAAGGACACCCAACAGCAACAGCAACCTCCTTGATTCGTCACCGCTGCGCCTCCCGATTCAGGCATCCAAGGGACACATCCTCCATTATCAAGATCACTCGCCGTATCTAAAATGACTCTGCGGAGCCCATTGTTTTCACTCCTCCTCATATCATGCATAGTGCTGTTCGATCAACTCAACGGGGCGTCTGCAGCCACCAATACCACAGCGCGCCCTTACTCGGCCCGAATGGCCGACAGCGTCATCCTACGCCGACAGGCCATTCTTGAAGAGCAAACGGATTCATCACTACTGTTGCAGGTTGGAACTTTCCAGACTGCCCTCATTGACCTGATTGAATCGCCGTCTGGTCGTTACATGGAAGAAAATTGGGAATCATACATCAGTCGAAGTGCTGACAGTGTTGTTGGCGTTGTTGATAATGCAACCCAAGATACTCAGTATCCCCTGGACCGCCTCTCGGTGGGAAGAGGTCTTCTGTATCAGTACGATTTTATGCTACATTCTTTGCCGTGGATAAGCCTCTAATCACGACTTCAGACACGGCCAAACGGGGAACAGCACGTACAGAAACACCCTTGACGCGTTGCGTATATCAATTGATCTACAGCCGCGCAATCAATTCGGTACTAATCCCTTCAAAAACACGACGAATCTCACTAAAACAAGGCAGGTGGACTTTGGTACTACGTCTATCCCTATTGGAGCTACTTAGATGGAATGTTCTCACTGTTGTCATTCTACCCCTTGTACACCTCGACTTTCGACATTGAGGACACGACCGACGTGAACAATGACCTCTTCCACCAGTTAGAACTTCTATGGAAGCATTGTCACGACGAATTAACAGGCCTACTATTCCACGGCTATGATGCGACCAAAACCGCCTCCTGGGCTAACCCCACAACCGGCGCCAGTCCAATCGTCTGGGATCGTGCCATCGGTTGGTTCATGATGGGCCTGGTTGACCTCCTAGAGATCTCACCCGTAGACTCGCGCGTGGCAACATGGCGTGCACGATTTGTTGACCTTGCTGACGTCCT
Source organism: Aspergillus kassunensis (assembly GCA_027569205.1). Lineage (NCBI taxonomy): Eukaryota > Fungi > Ascomycota > Eurotiomycetes > Eurotiales > Aspergillaceae > Aspergillus > Aspergillus kassunensis. The sequence continues at coordinate 49,642 of JAPDEQ010000030.1, forward strand.
CGTCCAAGTCGTGGACCCGGCGTCTGGCTGCTGGTGGCAAGTTATGTCTGCTCCTGGACGAACAGATAACTACATAGAGTCTAGCGGGTCAGCCATGTTCGTCTATACCCTGTACAAGGGAGTCCGACTGGGACTTTTGCAAGATGATCATCTTCAAATTAATTATTCCAGCGTCGCTACACGGGCCTATCGCTCGCTCGTGAACAGATTCGTCGTGGAGAACCGAGACGGCACTCTGAGCTACAATGGGACTGTGGGTGTTTGCAGTCTGAACTCCACTGCAACCTACGAGGTATGAATCTTTCATAAACGGGAACCTTTTTGGTTATGTCTCCAGTCCGAGATGAAGGATACTAACCAAGTGTGTTTTAGTACTATGTCCATCAACCACTTGTATATGATAGTGTACTAGGCTCTGCAGCCTTTATCCGCGCCAGCACAGAACACGAATTGGCACATGGAACCTTTCACAAGGCATAGACACCGGCAGCCACGCACCCGGGCCACAAATAAGCCGACAAAGTGACGGTTGGTCGTTCAATGTATCCTGACTCGGGTCTTTGCTTCATGAACCCCCCAAAAAGCACAACAACATACCTGAAGGTGATGATTCCTTCACTCTGGTGAAACCCACCGTTCCTTCATTCGCATATAGAGAACTGCATATATAGACACAAACGGTGCGGATATGTAGAATCATATATATTAGACCACGAGCCGTGTGTATGGATATGTGAGGGGAGAAGGTGGTTGACGAAGGAGAAGAGGAGAGGAGAGACTGGAAGGACATGTCGATTGCGCATGTCAATCTGACATTTATATACCGATCCAAAATTTTATTTATACGATCACCATCTAACACCCGATTAGCCCACTTCAGTCGTAACAAAAAAGACAGATAAACAAGGCAGGGAAAGGACTTACTCAAAACTCTCCGTATGGAGATAAACCTCCCCGCTTGAACTTGCACTTCCGCTCTTCAAGATCCTTTTCTGCTCGACTGCAGCCGCGTTACGAACATCATGGAGCATAGACGATGGCCCACACGCAAATATTGCCGTTGATTTAGCTTGTGAGGTGGTTGTCGATGTTGAGATAATAGCAGGCAAATCCGGACGACCCGCGCTGAATGCGTGCGCGGATGTGTTCATGTCTGCAGACGGGGAATTCTCAATATCGAGGTTCGATGTCCGTGGTGGTGTTGTAGCTGGTGATATTTCATCTTCTTTCGCGCCGGCTTCTGCGGGGTTAGAGTCCGTTGTAGACTGATTGGTGTTTGCGTTTGATGTAACGTGTATTGAGATCGAGATCTCGCTGCTGTCTTTCTCGTTGAGATTATACTCGACCATCAACTTCTCAATCTCGGCACGATACCACTTCGCAACTTCAACGGACGGACTCGCAAAGATGACCCTTATTTCCCTGACGCCACTGCTTTCATTGCTCATAGCCCTTTCCTTGTAAAGCCTCAACGCATACTCAAAAACAGGGAGCGAGAATCCACCACCAGACCCGCCGGAGATAATAAGCACAGACTCGAACCGTTCTAGAACTCCCTCGACGCCGCCATACGGTCCGTCAAGGAGGACTGTAAACCCAGCCCCGGGCTTCAGGGATGCAAGACTCGCCAACCGCCCTGTGATTCCATTCTTTGGTTTAACGTAGAAGATCATCTCGTTTGCGCGTTTCCTTTCGCGGATGTTGTAGGCTGTTGAGGAGATGGTGAAGGGGTGGGATGTTAGAGTGTGTGGGCCGAGACCGCGGAGGAAAATCCATGAGGGACTGGCGAAGCGGATGAAGACGTGTTGGCCAGGTGTCCAGTTAAAAATTGTTGGGATGGTGATTTTCAGGAGGGCTGGCCCTGTGCTGGTGCTGGTGAGAGAGAGAAATGCGGTGTGGCGGCCGTTTATGAGATGTGTGCGGATGAGAGATGTGAGGAGAGATGCGAGGTAGAGGGAAGCTCCGGCGATGGAGTAGTCCCTGGTCAGATTAGTATTGGCCTATATGCGTATATAGACGGGGCTACGTACCAAGAAGACAATCGGAAATCACAATGAAAGAACAAGAATAGTAGGAATAGTAGCGCGATGATAAAATGGCTGGACTTGAAGAATTCGTAGTACCGGTTTCTAACCTGTTAGCTACTGGTCGAGGATAATACTGGGTTGACACATACCGAATAACAGAAAAAGACATGACGGTCAACCATGTCTGTGGTAAAAGTGCCGCAACACCGGTCCAGTAGAACATGCTTGTCTTCCACTCGTTCATCATGTCACCCTGACTGATATTGTACACGATGAATGGAAATGTGTGTATCAGAGCAAGGACGAACATGGCGTAGCTTGTCCAGTGATGGAATACCTGCCGTCATTAATACCTGTTCAAACCATTGGAAAGATGAGAAAGATACCTGAAGCTTCTCATGTGGAACACCAGTTAATGCAGAGATAAGATTCGCTTTCGTGCCGAGAACCCTAGGCTATCGTTAGCAACTCCCAAGACAACATCCAAGCTCAACGCACAGAATGAAAGGCAACAAAGCCAGAGCCATCCACCCCGCCCTGGTCGCAATCGGCGGACTCCCCCCAAAGGAAACAGTATCCGTATTCGGCCAGTAGTACGGTCTCGGACCGAGCGTCATAGCTACAATCGTCAGCCCCATTCGACATCCAAGATAGAGAAGAACCCACCAAAAAAGAACACCACCCCAGCCAGTATAAGCATCGCGACACCCAACGACCCAGACCAGCCCGGAATGCCGACTCTCCTATATGCAAGAAGCCGTCCAGCGGCCGTTCCCTTCCGCCACATGACATTTTCCCGTAGACTCCGAGGCGCATAGCGAGCGGCGAAATGCGCGATTGCGAAGACACCGACTGTGGCGCAGAGGAAGTAGATTGTGTTTAGCGCGTAGACATTGTCTGCTTGGTACCTTGGAAATAGGAAGTTAACTTGAGCGATCCGTGGATAACTTGGAAGTAGGAAGGTTAGTTACCAGTATCGCCAGTGGCCCCGTCGATAGACACATTGCTCTGGAGTTAGCATGCACATGTCCTCTCTGGACGAGTGCACCATGACAGGGCTGTCTAGCCATGGTAGACCGCCAGTGGGCTCTTCAGAATCGTGCATGTGAGCAAGATCTTCGGTGGCGGATGCAGATTAAGGGAATATATATATATATATATATATGCAGTTATGCACTTGGTAAACATGGGATATTGCGACACGAGACGATCATCTTATATATAGTGAAGTGACAGCCAGGGAAATGGAGACGTACGAGTGAAATTTCTTTTGTTGTCATATCTGGACTTGAGAGGAAGGCGCAACGCTGATTGGCTGATTGGAAGTTGGATGCGAGCAATTGAGCACATTTTCTCTTAGCGCGAAGCATCACCAGTGCACCACATGGTTGAATCATCCTAACAAATGGCACGACTAGTTGAATTATCATGGATCCTGGTTGATTATCATGTTTCATCCTAATCAACAGCAATAACCAGCTCAGTTGGTCTGCAACGAAATAGGCACCGGCGCTACAACAGACCTCACACATTTCTCCCCCACCGATTCCACGCCCCCATCCCCCCACAGCCCCTGGTCCTTCAGAGCCCGATATCCGCCTCTCAGGCTATCTGCCTGGACATCCTGCGCCCTGAGCACACTAGTCGCGATGCGTGCCGTATCTCCGTTATAACAGATCACAAGAACATGTCGGCCGTGCAATGTTTCCAAAACGCTGCGCTCTTTGAGCAGCGCTTCGAGCTCTAGCCACTGGGCTTCGAGAACGCTGGGATCTGAGAATGGTTTTGTCGTGTGTGAGTCGAGATTGCGCAGGGGGATGTTGGTGGAGTTTGGGAGGTGCCAGGAGGTAAAGTCTGCTGTTGTACGGAGGTCGATCACGCAGCACTGCGGGCGGAGGGAGAGACTACTTAGGAGATCCTGGGCGTGGGATTTTGGGGAGTCGTAGAAGTGGGTGAATAGGACGATTGGGCTGCGTTCCCAGCTTTCGTCGTACCGGTAGAGGTCGACCTTGGTGAGGTTCTGATTCGTTAGCACTACGGAAAGGTGATGAAAATGGAATGACTGACCTCGTTCTGGATAGGATGGAACTTCTCCGGTCCGAGTCTTTGGAAGTATTCGGAGATGTATTGATATGGAAGATCGCAGCACATGAAGACGCAGTGAGTTAGATCATTTGGACCAGCGAGTTCAGACAAAGTGGCAGCCTTCTTGCGCTTCTCGAGCATCTGGAACAGACCGGCCAGGTTGAATCCCGACGACGGACCGCAGACGATTCCCTCTCGACAGAGGTCGAGCGAGAGAGAAAAAGAGTCATACGAATTGACCTCTTCAATAGCATCGACAGCCTCTTTCCATGGAAATTCCACTGGCCTCATCAACGCAAAGGATCTCGGTCCAGGAACCCGATCCCCAGGCGCCGTACACACTCCAAGGCGTACGACAGACGGTTTGGCCTGCTTGAAATATGTGCCTAATCCTGTCATCGTCCCTGAAGTCCCCATCCCCGCACAGAGCACATTGATCTCAGGGAGTTGCTTGAAGATCTGCGGGCCCGTCCAGCGAATATGCGACTGCCAGTTATTGTCATTCTCGTATTGATTTGGATTCAGGATCTCATCGGACTCGGTGGCCATCCTGCGGGCACTTTGTATACCGCCTCGTTCGTCAAACGGCTCTGGCTGAGAAGGACCGCCGAATAAGCTGATATTTAGACCGAAGAACTGCATCAATTTCAGCTTTGCATCGCTCGTCTTATTGCTGAGGTAGGCTCTTGTATCGTGAACGCCGTGCAACGCGCGAGCAATCATCGACATGGAGATGACCGTGGATCCGGAGCTGTATTCGACAATCGCCTTTGTCTTTCCGGGTACAACACTTGACTCGAGCATGTTCATTGCTGGTACTATTAGCAGACTCCACAGACCCTGATATCAGTAGGTCATACCTGGCATAGCCTTGACATTGTTTGCAGGATGCATAGTCATCATCTTCGCGTAAATCCGCACCCCATCCTTATAGTAAGGGTTCAGATACCCCGGGAGTTCAACCAACGGCAACGGAGGCTGAGAGTCCGGATCAAAGTAATTTTTCAGAGAGTCTGGGCCGAAGTATACATTGAGCTCATTAGGGTTCGACATGACGCATGCAGCTGCACAAGGAGTGACAGCTCTTCACGGGACCAGGCTTCCTGCAGGTCGGTCTGCAGATTCAGAACAAGACGGATGGCAGATCAGAACAGGAGCGAGCACGCGCACAGAGCCATATATAGCAGAGCAAACCATCACCCCTCGTCCGCCACCCCTCCTTTACCTTGGGACCCTGATCAAATTAGATTTGTCTGCCGCGGTCATTCCATGCAGAAACGACCCACCGGCCACCTTGTTGCCGAGTTTATACTCGTAGCCAATAACAATATCCCCTATAAAGGAAGCAATCCCTGTCGAGTGGACTCAAAGCCAAACACCCAACAGCACGTACCCAGCCAGTCCACAGGGTATCACCATTCAAAGCAGGAAAGTCGACAATCTTCTACCAGACAGGCCCGCCCAGTGAGGATCTGCAGGAGCTGCAAGCATCAAGGTCCTTCAGAGTACCTTTCGAGTAGGGCATAGTTTGGGCGGGGACCTTGGAGAGGCAGTTTGAGCACATTACGTCGTCGATCTCTCCCGCGCTCCGTGCCGTAACTTTCCTTTGCTCCGATGGCTGAACTTTTTCTGCTTGTGACATATGACTCCGAAACCATGGTAGACTATTGATCTGTCTTGTCTAGCCTGGATGGGGTGGGATTGCGGAGGTCAGGGCTGGCCAGCCGGCTTTTTCTCCGTATAAATTGACCATGTCCCCGTATGTGGAAATCTTTCTCGCATCTCATAGACACTTGAAGACAATGAATGAATCTAAAACCCCCGAGTCGTCGAGCTCGAGCTCACCCGCAGAGCCAAAATATGTCTTCAACGAGCAGACGAATTACGTGCCTAGAAGCACAATCATCACTGTACCTACCGGAGTATTTCCACCCACATACAGAATCACCGCTAATAGACACTACAGATATTCCTCGCCTGCTCAACGGTCGATCTAATAGCCCTAATGGACCAAACAACTCTAGCAGCCAGTCTCTCAGTCATAGGCAACGCCCTTAACGCCAGTGACAAGGCAGCCTGGATATCCGGGGGTTACTTCGTGTGAGTCCCCGACCCTACATCCCTCCCCCAAGACAAATACTAATAGTCAATATAACAACAAGAACATCAACATCCTTCCAACTCCTCTATGGCCGTCTCTCAGACATCTGGTCCCGGAAATGCATCCTCTTCACGGGCCTGGCAATCTTCTTCCTCGGTTCTCTCGCCGCCTCGCTCGCCCAATCCGCAACCCAGCTCATCGTCTTCCGGGCGTTCACAGGGATCGGCGGCGGCGGGCTCATGACAGTCGCACAGATGATCGTTAGCGACGTCGTTCCGCTCCGCGAAAGGGGCAAGTACCAGGGGATTCTCGGGGCGGTTGTTGCACTCGCGAATGGGATCGGGCCTGTGATTGGTGGTGCGCTTTCTTCTATCCCCGGGGATGGGGAGTCGTGGAGGTGGATATTCAGGTTAAATTTGCCGCTCACGGCGATCACGACGCTGGCTGTTTTCTTTTTCATGCCGTTGAGGAAAGTCGCCGGGGATTGGAGGGTGAAACTGCGTGCTATCGATTTCGTCGGCGCCGGTTTGGCACTTGCCGGGACAGCTGTCCTCCTTCTCGGGCTTACATGGGGAGGGGGTGAATACCCCTGGGACTCAGCACATGTTATCGCAACACTAATCGTAGGCTTCGCGATCTGTGTGGGCTTCGTGCTGTGGCAGTGGAAGGGGGCCACGTACCCGCTTGTCCCGATGCACATCTTCAAATCAAGGATCGTGAACGGCGCGTGTCTGACGATGTTTGTGAATGGCTGGAATTTTCTCGTCCAGGTTTACTACATCCCGGCTTTTTTTCAGCTTGTGCTGGGGTACTCGGTTGTAATCTCTGGGGCTTTGTTGTTGCCTGTTACGCTTATGCAGAGTTTGTCTCCCCTCCTTTCCCTCCCATTTCTTTCCTTCTTTCCTGTCCAGTTCTTTCCTTGGGAGGTAAGATGGAGTTTGAGTCTGGTTCAACTAATGAGCTGATTCTTATAGCCATCAGCAGCACGGCCTCTGGCCTCATTGTGCACAAAACAGGCCGGTACAGAGAATGTATCCTCTTCGGGTGGATGATCTGGGCTATTGGCCTTGGCCTGTTCTCAACGCTCGACGAGAATTCAGGGCTGGGGAAGCAGATTGGGTATGGGCTTCTTACCGGCGTTGGTGTTGGGAATACGTTGCAGCCGTGAGTCTACCTTTCGTCATAATCCCCTCGAACTCACCACATAGAGAGAGGAGAGCTTGCTAACGAACCAAAAAAACAGCTCCCTTATAGCCATCCAAGCAGGCGTCGAACGGAGTGATATGGCTGTTGTTACTTCGTTTCGGAAGTATGTCTCTCTTCCCTCTTTCCTTACCCTACTGTAACCCTGTGTATCTTGTATGATGGTATAAATAAAGATTCCTGGACTAATTAGGATACGTACGCCATGAACAGCTTCATAAGAAACCTCGGCGGAACACTCGGTCTCGCTATTGCTCAGACAATCATGTACGCCCGCCTCCCCCTTTTCTTCTCATGCTCTCACCAACAAAATCTAACAATCTCCAGAAACAACCTCCTAACAACCTCGCTCACATCTTCATCCACCTCTCTACCTCCCTCCGAAATCCATGCCCTCCTTCAGAATCCACAAAATTACCTTTCAACCCTCCCCGAATCCACAGCAGCAGAGCTCCGCGCTCGGCTAATCCCTGCGTATAAACGCGGCTTCATGATCGTCTTTGTTATTGGGGCGGCGATGGCGGCAGTGGCGTTTGGGATTGCTGGGGTTCTTATGCCGCAGGTTGGGCTCGGGAGGGAGGATGATGAGAAGTTGAAGAAAGAGGGGAGGGAGAGGACCTTGAAAGAGAAGGGGAAGGATGGGGATGGGGATGGGGATAGGGGGGAGAGGGGAGTAGTAGGTTGATTAGAGTAAAGTGTGGTGTATGTATAGCTGGGAGCTAGACGTGAAGATGGCTTGTATATAATGGTAGGTCTCTACCTACGTAGACGGATGTGTATCAACAATTTAGATTACTGTTATTTGAAAAATCCACGATCAGTAGCAATTCCCAAGTGTTATCCAACGCCTGTTATATCATCATGAGTGATACATCATTGTCTGCATGGCCTTCGCAAAACAAAAGAAATATTCATACACGTTCACCCCGTGCTTCATGCTCAACATATAATTTCGTATTGCCCACCACTAGTGATGCCTGAAGTAGGTCATATGTGGGTACGAAGCGAGCGATTTGGACTCTTCGCCAGTCCATTCAAAGAATCTGTCAACTTCCTCATCCGTGGCGATCTCGAGCGGTTCGACCACGAGGGGCTGGCGAGGGGGTTCTGGGGTGTCCTGGTCGGAGTCATCGTACTGCTCGTCAGAGGTCTGTTTGTCAGAGATATGTTCGTCGGAAATATGTTCGTCAGAGACGTATTCGTCACAGGTATGCTCATCGGAGCCTGAGACTTGGTCAGATTCATCAGACCCGTTTGAATCTCCAGACTCATTTAAATCCTCTGCCGATTTATCAGACTTCTCTTCAGACTCTTCGGAATTAGAACCGTGGGCAGTCAAATGGTCCTCCCAGTTGTCGTTAGATCCGGGGTGGAGAGGGGGATTGTCGAGGAGAACTCCTTCCAGTGGCTGATCCTGAACCTGAGCCTGCTGGCCTTGAGAGGCATTTCCGGCAGTGCCATCGACTTCAACTCCAACGTTGTCTTCAGCCTCATCTTCGCTGGTGGTCTCATCAGAGTCGGAACCAGAGTCGTCACGCTCTGCCTTCCTCGATCTCCGCCCGGCTTTCTTCGCCTTGAAGATCTTCCCACGGACTAAAGCGCGCTGCTTCGCAGCCTTTCGCTCCTGAGCCTTCTCTGCTTTCTTCGCGTCGACATGGCTCGTGTTGCAAGTCTGTTTGTTTTTGGCATGGTTCAAGTCACGCTTCTTGGGTTGCTGCTTGACGGGTACCTCCTTTGGCTGCTTGATGCGAAGAGGTTCGGACCTTTCCTCTGGTTCATTGAAGACTCGGGTTTCTGGGGCTGGGAGCATGGTTGGGCGGTGGGCGGGTTGCCTAGGCTGAGGCATCTTAGGCTCGGGCTCCTTAGGCTCCGGCTCAGGGTCTGCTGGCGCAGCAAGCTCAGGTTTGCTCCGAGTCAGTGGAGTGAGCACTTCCGGCTCCGTGGGAAGCTCCTGATCAGGCTCGGTGATTTCGAGTTGAGCAAGCTCGGCGGCGACATCAGGGGCACTCTCTGTGGTGGTATGAAATTGATCCGTGGCTTCATCAAACCGACTTTCCTCGACGATCACGGTGGATGCCTCGGAGTCGCTGTCACCATGTTCATCCGCCACGACTTCGGCAAGCTCACCCGGCGCGTACTTTGGAGTCTTCCACGTGAACTTCAGGATATGCTCACTTTTCACGTCGTTAAGCTCCAGGAGGCTCACCCAAGGATGGTACTCCTGCATTCCCTGAGAGTCCTTCCGGCACTTTCCTCCCTTGCCATTTTCCTTGGATCTAGCCTTGCAGACCTCTTCAAGATCGATGCAGAAGCATGTCTTGTATGCCGCGTTGATTTCCGCTGTCCAAGGGCCCTAGAGAAAGTCGTTAGTACAGGTCAAACTATAGAAGAGAAAAGTGAAGAGAGAAGGGACTTACCTTCTGCTTGACGATCTTAGAGAACGCCTTCAAAAAGGTCGTTCCCTCTGCCCACGTCCTAGGCCTGCAACCCTGCGCCATCAGGTTCTTCCAGAACTCGTAGCCGTGACGGTATGCCCCATGAGCCTGGTAGACCCGCCAACCTTCTCTTCCAACCACCAGAGCAAAAGCGTGTTCGTACGACGTGTGGTTTGACTCGGCGTGCGCGCTGAGGTCAACATGCAGAAGGTCGATCAGATTGACCGCGATGACAGTAACTTCCCCAACTTTACCATTCAAGGCAGCTGTCTTTGCCACCTTGAACCGGCGAGAAAGGTCAGCAGACGGTCTCGTCTTGGCCAGATCTGTCTGTAACTTTCTGGACACATTTGACAGCGCAGTGTTGAGGAACTTCAGTGTCACAACCATGTCCACGTGGGTGTTTGGTGTGGCGTAGAGCATGACAATAGAGGCTGATAAGCGTGCGGATGTCCACGGATAGTCATGCTCTGAATTGGCCCTGGTACTGCCGGGGATGTTGGGATCGTCAAGGTCGATGTTCGTTAACCCTCGAAGTGCACGGAGCACCATGCCCATGGCATTCAGGCTTGCAGCGCGTGGACCGTGGTTAAAGAAGTCCTTTATGACCTGGTGGAGCAGCTCCATGGGAGTGTGGTCCAGCTTCTGAGACACGCGGGCAGCTACCGTCGCCTCATCCACCTCAGGCAATGAGTACAGATTTTGGATAACTTTGTCGAACTCATTGGGGGTATTAGGGAGGCAGCCCATTTCCTTCTCAATGAACGTGAGAATCGACATGTCACCAGGGACAAGAGGGGGGAGGGGCCTTGTTGGTGATGTGGTTAGCTTATGTCGGGGAATGCTGAGACAGCTTGGGGACTTACGGGGAGGACATGATGGCTTCTGGTCAGTTGAGAAACAGGATGGAGAGGTTGCAAGAAGAGAAGAGACACAGGGAAGGGAAAGAGGGAAGAGAAGAGAAAGAGGGAAGAGGGGAGAAACAGGAAGACTTTCAAAGCTCAGCTCATACAAACAAAACCACAAAGAGAAGGGAAGCACAGCTCCAGCAATGACAAACAATCTATCAACTGTAAGTAGAAGAAAAAAAGAGACAGTGAGACAGCGAGCAAGTGCGAAGATAAGAAGGTGATAAGAAGAAAGAAAGAAGCCATGGTGGAGAGGAGAGAAGGCTTATAAGTACTCCTCAACTGACCGCCAGAGGCCATGGCAAAGACATTGATATCCGAAGCAATTCACAGTGACAATCACGCATGGAAATGGAAGAAGTGAACTTGTTCAACGAAACAGCTTAGCGTCAGTCGGGCTGCATAAAAACATTATCATTCTCAACTCAGAGAGGTCTAGCGTTGGACTTTTGATCAAATCAAATCAAATCAAATAGCCCTAACAGACTTGACGCACTCAGCCAAAACAATCAGAAGCGTTTCTGTAAAGGATCTAGGAAGCAGCCTGTCTTGGTGATGGTTCTGTGTAGAGCAGGAAATTAGTACGAGATCAAGAAAGGTAGAGGAAGGAAGGCGCTGTCGAAGTTGCCTCAGCACGATATGCCGGAAGACCGCTAACATGTGCTCTGCGTTTAATGTTTTCGTAATTGTTTCAAGACCTGAAAATGACGCTATTGATTCACTTAGGCAGCGTAAAAGCTAAGCGAGTATTGAGGAGAAGTGACTGTGGTGGATGTTTAGCCGGTGATGGCCCAGCCTCCTCCCAGCGACGGGATTTCATCGAAGGTGCTCGAATTCAACAGCATCAGGTGAACAACTGTTCTCGCTTAGGCTCAACCATGTCTCACTCACCAGGTAATCGACGTGAAACCACCAGCATACGTCATGATTCCATGGCCTTCGAGATCAAGTTGCTATACACCTGCTTGGTCCTGACCCTTGGGGAAAGCAAATACTAGAGCTACGAGAGATTTATCCCTGCGAAGAAGGATGTCTGCTTCTTGATTATTGTTTCCATGTCAATACCTTACTTCGAGTGATACAATTGAGCAGACTCAGCTTTACCTAGAACACCAGATTCGATAAATTCTCCTGCTCCAAAGCTCACGAGCTTCATATCGTATCTCCAGAAACAGCCCATCCAGACACTCCGACGTCAAAGCCCTCGTCTCCGGATTGAACACCGCAAATTAACCCAGCCGAGAGAAATTAGAAACACGCTGATTTGACCTATATCAGCTCAAGTGGCGTATCGCTACGGGATCGGTCTCGCGCGGATAACCTCATCATATCACCTCTACCCGACTCCAACTCCAACGATAAAGAATAGCGGGGGGCTATTGCCATGGTGATTAGAAGAATGCATTGGTCTGTCGGGGGACTATCTCTCAAGTTGGAGGTTTGGGCTAGACTTCGGAGGTCAAGGATATACGGAGCAAAGAAATACTGACCTTGTATCCTTCGTAAAGGCTGTAATCAATTTCGCTGCAGGATAATTACCGAATGCACATTGTATTCAACGTAGGACAGCCCACCTCCGAGACAACAATCCAAGTCCCTCGAAGAACGTATTGCGTTTCCATCACATCGTTAATAACCTCTATTCTTAACACAGACTTGCCCAGATCAATACTAAGTAGACTCTCGACATGTCAAGTGCAGACTTTCCTGAATATGAACATCTGAAGAACCAGCTGACATTGCCTCGTTACTACTCATTGAGTGGTTGTGTAAATCAAGAATAACACGCTATTATATTGAGACTAAAACAAACCAGATCTATAAAACACCCCTAACCAACCCAGAGATTCCCTTCAAATTAATGAGAAATAGAAACAACACTCCCAAGATAGCCCTCCTTCCCCTTAAAGTCCCCCTCCAACTCGCCCACTAACTCAAACATAAATCCGCCAACATCCTCTCTAGAAATGGTATACCCAACAAACGGACAAGCTATACCAACAGCCGTATTCTGGCCCTCCCCCTTCCCCTTCATAACCCTCATTTTCTCGCGTTGACTAACCCCATTCGTCAAGAAACTCGGCCTAATCATCACATAATCCCTAATAACCCTTTCCCTCTCACTCTTCGCCATCTCATCAAAAATAACCCCCTCCATGACCTTCTTATCGGCATGCGGGACTTTCAACCCCCAACTGTAAAGCGGGACCATAGCAAGCGGGATATCACGCTGCTTGGTCAACCCCGTCGACGAGATCGCCACGAGAACTGGCTTCTGCACAGCTGGTTTCTCAGCCGAGTGCATGAACCGCAGGGCCTGCAGGATATTATTGATCGTATCCTGGCAGATGGTCTTGCCGACGAATTTGGGGGACAGCGGTTTTGAGAAATCGGGGGCGCCACCGACGCCGGAGATTATCATTTCGACTGCTGGGAGGTTCTCGGGGAAGAGGGTGCGCGTTATGGCGTTGACGTCTTCGGTTGAGCCCTCGATTAGGGTTAGGTTTTTGGAGAGAATGCTCGGGGAGATGCCGCGGGCTGTCAGGAGGTTTGTGAGTTTTGCGGGGGTCCGAGCTACTGTTTGTTGTTAGTACTGGAGGTATGTGGAAGAGAACAAAGTCGGGGGGCATACAAGCGATGCAGTTGTAGCCGGCTTCAAGGGCGGGAGCGAGACAGGCGATTGTGCAGCCGCCGGTAGCGCCGAAGAAGGCAATGGTTGGTTTGTTCATTTTGTTGTCTGAGTAGGAGAGGTAGAGGATGATGATGAGGATGGATTTGGAGGATTGAAGGAAGAACGAGAGTTATATAGGAAGAAGGTGAAAGATGATTGGACAAGAGAAAGGAATCCCAAAGAAGCTTAACTCCCACCGGTTTCCACTCGGCGCAGAATGTCGCCTGAAAAGGGTTTAGTTCCCGCATCTGATTGGGGCCATGCGGCACTGCAATTCATCCGCCGCTCAGCCTTCAAGCCTCAAGGTGCTTATCTTTATGCCTGACAGACCTCGTGTCCCTCAACCTGAGGGGCGGAATGAGCTTTATTTGTCCGGCACTACCACGATTGTGCTAGACGGACATGAAATTACCCAAAATGGCGTCATGGATGATTGTTTACTTCGTCTGAAGATCAAAGAAGACTAGCCCGATTGGGTAAGGGCGGCAATGCGGGGGAGTGGATCCCGTGACTCCGCGTTTGTTTTCCATGTCGAGCTCTCTGTCTTCACTTGGTTCTCTACAAGTTCATTTATCTATGGCGTCCGTACTAGGCACTATAATGAGAAGCTCGTGGGAAACCAGGCCTTTGTGTCTGAAGGATATACGCCTTGTTCTGTGGAATCGCCATCTACGACTCGACCGACAGGAGAGAGCATTCGCAAGGTCACCGAGATGCCATGCTCCTAACGTCATCAGCGTGCATCAAATTATAGCATTTATAGCCAAGATCTCTCAGTATGAGTTCTCCGGAATCGTCCAGGCGCGTCCTTCCCACAGTCGCCAAGCCATGCTACCGAGTTCTCAATGTCTGACAGAGCTCAAAGCGTACCTGGAAGGAGAAATGATTGGACCAGCGAGACAGATGAATGCTGGGCCATCCTGATCTATTCCGTTTCACGACATTGGGCTAGCTCGCTTCTGCAGAGCCCTGATGACCCGGGTTTCACTGCCGTCAAACTAAATGCTCTATGGCATACCAAGAATCCTCGGTCAAAGTTCTGGTCGATGGTGTCCGGCCACCGATTATCTTCTGGCCTCCTCCATGGTCTCGTATGACGTATCAGATGGGAGGGGTAAATAGCTCACATAAACCCCGCGCCGACATTCAACCTACAATCAGCCAACATCCCCGAGAATGACCAAAAAAACGGACAAAATGGCCACTGTCCCAGCCCAAGGAATCGCCCACGGCATCGACAACGATGCCCGGTCCACTATCATCTCCATTCTCTCCAAGAAAGGCATCGACGCCGTCAAAGCCATCGGCACAGACACCAAATCCGGCCGCTGTCTCCCCACCATCCCCGACTTCAAGTCCAAGGAAGAGGAACAGCAATACTGCAAGGAGCACCTCGCGGGTGCTTTCCGCGTCTTTGCAGACAAGGGCTTTGACGAGGGCGTTACAGGCCACATGAGCCTGAGAGATCCAATCAACCCGGACCGATTCTGGATAAACCCGTACACCCACCTATCCTGAGTTAATAACGCAGCCCTAACAAAAACAAATAGTTACGCCGTCCACTTCGCCGACATCAAAGTCTCGGACCTCGTCCTCGTCGACGGAAACACCCGTGTCATCTCAGGTACCCACGCCATCAGCGCCGCCGGCTTCGCCATCCACTCGGAAATCCACAAAGCCCACCCCTGGATTAACGCAATGTGCCACGCACATACCGTTTACGGGAAAGCATACTCCGTTTTTGGCAAGCACCTGCCCCCGCTAATGCAAGACTCGCTGCTGTTCTACGACTCGCACAGCGTGATGAACAGCTACGGCGGGATCGTCTCCTCGGCAGAAGAAGGCAAGAAGATCGCCTCCACTCTGGGTCACCAGGATAAAGTGTGCATATTGCAGAACCACGGGCTTATTTCCGTTGGGGAGACGATTGATGAGGCGGCGTATTGGTTTCTGTGTTTTGAGAAGTGTTGTCAGAGCCAGCTTTTGATTGATGCGGTTGTTGGAGCTGGGAAGGGGGAGAGGCCGCGGCTTGTTGATGATGAGACGGCGTGGTATACGGCTGAGTGGGCTGGGACGAGGTATCGGGGTTGGTTGAATTTTCAGCCGTATTATACTAACATGTTGGAGAGGACGAAGGGAGGGTTTTTGCTTTAGATGCTTGCTTTGTGGCTCTTGGCTTTGGGTTTTTATGATTCTGTGTTGTATCTATAGCTTTCGCTATAGCGTATCTACTAATGTCTCCCATTAATTGATGTCCTCTCCAGGAGTTGAAAGACAAGCTGGGGCGCAGTTTCCAGTTTCATTTCTTTGCGTACCTGCTACTTGAGGCCACCATTCCCTTTAATCAAAGACATGAAACGTATTGGTGTCATGTCCTAACAATGAGGTGAAATCATTAATGCAATTGCATTGAAGGAAGCTGATTCACCATCTCAAACAAAGCATCCATCTTTAAGGAATATAAACACGAACCCGATCCCAAAGATGAGTTCTTCCTCGTCGTCAGAACACACTTTCTTCTATTCAATTACGAAATATACCCACGCAGTCCAACATGACATCCCTATTCGATCTACCGGAGGAGTTAATATTAGAAATCTGCAAGCTGGTATCATACTCCAGCCTGGCCTCCCTTGTGAGAACATGCAAAGACGGCTATCGAATTGCGCATCCACTTCTCTACACTCTAACGCCGAGTCAGAAACTCGACGTCTTCAAGTGGGCAGGCTACAAAAAGCAGGAGCAGACAATCCTCTTCCTCCTTCCGGATATTCTACTCATGGATGAAGATCCCAAAGTGCAAAGTAGTGCTCTAGCCGACGCAGCGCGTTGTGGCTCTCTTCAAGCCATGCGTGCCTTGCTTGAGAAAGGCGCCCAAATCAATCTCTTACAGCGCGGGCCAAATGCTCCCTGGCATGAGGATGCTAAAAAGTGGGTGTGTGCAAGAGAAGAAACCGACACGAGCGACACAGACTGTCCCCTTGTGGCAGCATCACGAAGCGGTCAGGTTGAAGCGATGAAGCTGCTACTTGAGCATGGCGCAGAGCCTAGTTTGGGGGAAACTCGAGATTTGCCCCTGATGGCTGCCGCAGCCGGCGGTTTTCTCGAGGCTATGGAATTGCTTATTGAATCAGGCGTTGACATTGATACCGTGTCGGGCTCTAATCACACAGCCCTCATACTCGCGACTTTCTTTGGTCACGTTGAAGCCGTGCAGATGCTCATTCGTCTTGGTGTAAATGTTCACACTGTGGCTCAGGTTGATATGACAGGCTTGACTGTAGCTGCCCGAGAGGGTCATATCGAAATCATTCGATTGCTAATCCAGGCTGGGGCCAAAGTGAACCACCCCCCAACGCCAATTGGGCATTAGCGGCGGCCTGTCTAGGTGGCCACTTGAGTGCTGTCCAGATCCTTGTAGATGCTTCGGCTAATCTAGAGCAGGAGGACCCGTGGCAGAGATCACCGCTTAAGATAGCATCAAAAAATGGTCATGTTGACATTATGAAGCTGCTGCTCAGCGCTGGCGCTGAAATCGAACACAAGGGGCCCTTCCAGGACTCGTATCCTGTAATGAAATACTCGCATCCTCTAACACCAACCATAACCGAAGATCGCCCCCAGGCAGTGAAACTATTACTTGACAGAGGTGTCGGGCGTCCAATTGATGCCATACACATCGCATCCGGGAAACACGCTCCCAAGGTCAACGCCATGCTCCTGTGAACATATCCATGCGCTGATCTTGAACCAGCTAAGTGGAAAGACCTCGAGAATAACCCTCTAGTTTCGGCATTCACCTTCATCAACAATGGGCTTGCAAGGGTCCTCATACAACTTGCTGATACGGATATCAGCTGCAGAGACTCAGAAGATCGCACGCTGCTGATGCGGGCGGTCATGTCGGGCCATATCGAAAACGTTCGGCTGCTTCTAGACCGGAAAGTAGACGTGAATCTGGTTGATCGACAAGGGCTCACGGCATTGGATCATGCTCGCTCGGAACCAGATATTGCCACATTGCTGCGAGAAGCAGGGGCTGAAAGAGGAGTTCCTTGTTCTTGTATTGTATGTGTTCAGTTGGAGATTTAGGAAAGTTAACGTGAAATCTTCTACCATAAGAAATAAAAATCAACGTCTTCAAATAATATCGAATTGGCCTTTGATAGTCTACATATAAAACCGTGCTAAGAATGAGCCATAGGTGGTAGATAATCTTGTTGGCTCCTTCATCACACGGCAGCCTTCATAGGTGATCAGATAACTCGTATACTCGCCAGATATAGTGAATCCTACGCTAGGAATGCAGTTCTATTTAAGAATCAGTTACTATTTTTTGGGGGGTGGGGGGTTGTTTGTTTATGGCTACGCATGTTACTCTTCCCGGAGGTGGGAAGGAGGAGGAGCTAGGTGCCTTGGGGGTTTTGCAGGAGAATGCTATGGCTTATAGTAAGTACCCCCCTCTCTCTCCCCCTCCCTTTTTCACCAGCTAGGGCAGCCTCAATCGGGGGGATGGCAGGCTCTGTAGGCTTTGATGTAGAAAATGTAGGAAGAATGGTTAGCATGACTACCTGAAAGATAGAGGTTTTTTTTTTCAATCACTTACTACACTTGAAGACAAGAGACGGCATAATGGCAACTAGACCTACAGGGCCAGGCGGGTAGACACGCAAGGGTACGGAAAGTGAGTACATACGGAAAGTAACGAGAGTCATTCGAATAGTACCTTGATAAGTAGTAGCAGTATTTTAACAGTCTCGGTCTCAATAATCTAACAAGATCAGATCTAGATCTATCGCTAACCCAACCCCAAACAAACCAGAACGCCTGTACCTAAATGAATGAACCGCATCCCATCCCAAGCCAAACCATTCATAACGCCATCTAAAACATGAGTGGAGTGTATCTAGTCATTAGCAACTGAACCAAATCAGTTCGAATCGAAATCAAAGCAATATCATCTTCCCCGAATCTCACCCTCGGAAGCCTCCAACGCATCAACACGGCTACCCAGACCTCCCCTCCGCCTCCTCAAGATACTCCATAAAAGTCGCCCGAAGTCTCACATTAACAACGCCTCCAACACCATAAGCTGGAACAATCTTCCCCATACGCGCAAAACAACTGGGGACATAATCCCGGCGGATCCTGCCAACGCGTTCCCGCCACCCCAACCCACCCGGCGGCTGCCGGTTATACAAATCCAATCCAAGCAAATGCATAGGCGTACTCGCGAATTGCATCAGCGCCGGACAACTAAACTGCGCAAGAGCCGATTTCATGCCCGGCGTGGAGGCAATGCTATCCGGGATACTAGGCGCCACCAGGGCAGGGACATTGAACGAGGCGAAGATGGTGATACTATCCCGGAGACAGAAAAGCGCGTAGGACACTCTGGGGACGGTAGGTGCGCCGGGGGTCGTTGAGGACGACGGGTGACACGCCGCGGGTGTTGTCGAGGCAGCTGCCCTTGCCAGGCTGCTCATATTATTCAAATTAGGCCCAGCCGGTTGTGGCGGTGTTGTCTTTGCGCCGAATATCCGAGCGAACCGGGCATCTTTGTATACGCATATCCCCATATTCACCGCCGTGGTTGTAAGGAACTTCGCTGTGTCCGGGAACACGGTTGAGAAGGGCTTATCCTTCAGGGTGGATGTGAGCGTGTCGATTGTGTTTGCGGTTAGGTAGGTTGATGTGTACAGCGTGTAGATTAGGATGAACGGTGTGCCGAGGAAGAAGCCGGAGGGTTTTGCGACGATAGAGCGGAATGCGGACGTGATTGTTTGGCGGATGGGGATTCCTTTTGCGGCTTTTTCGATGATTGCTCTTTCGTTCTCTGGGTCAGTGGGCGTATAGAAAAGAGGCATAGGATAGACAGCTTACCGGTCAATGACTGTAATAACAGGGCATGTTAAAGCACCCGCCGCCGCAGCGCTGACAACGTCGGCGCCGAGTCGTGCTCCCAGACGGTTCGTGTTCCATTTCCTGTCTGGAGATAGGGCCGGGGTCGGAAGTGTAGAGAGAGTTGCTGCATCTGGAGAGAGGGGAGGCATAATCTTTCGTCTCTGCCGGTGTTATACGGAGTAACTGGAAAAAAGTACAGCGATTGTGAATCGTTTCAGGGTCAAATCAAGTCATGCAAAACAAAGACAAAGCTCTAATAGAGAGAGAGATGCGCAGTAAAACACGAAAAAAAAAAACGAATTAATTAGGTCAATTAGTCCAATGATCTATCATGATATAAAACGAACGATAATCCGAACGAAAGATGAGGTGATGACACAGACACAGCGAAGATGAGGTATTATTTTATCGAGCATTTAATTAGTCGATCTGAAGATGCGGAGGAGATTCGACCGAGCCGCGATGCTCCGATGCCGGCCCTCTCCACGAGATCCCGACTTCCTTTCCGCTACAGTATTCGCTAAGTATTTATTGAGTATACGGTACAATCCAAGTGTTGTAAACCATTGAACACACACCCAACGCCATATCCGAGTTCCTCGTTAATTCTTATAACAATGTCGACGTCGTCTGTGGTACGTTCGCTTCGATGCCGTCCAGGGTGACATTCACGGCACCGGCTTGCACCAGCTGCAGATAATATTAGCATGGATCTAAGCAACAAGATAATGAGAAACGTACCGCGCGCTGTAAATCATCAATGAGATCATCTACATCCTCAATACCAACACACAACCGGATGAGATCCTCCGGCATGGCGCGCTCCGCTCGCGTCTTTGCATCAATACTAGCGTGACTCATGCGGCAAGGCAAGCTGATCAAACTGTTGACACAGCCGAAGCTAACACTGATAGCCCAGAGCTTCGCGTTTTCAACAATACGCTCGCTAACGCCTACATCCCCGGTCTCGAAGGAGAGCACGGCGCCGGCTCCCCGCGCCATCGAGTGGTGTAGCTCGTACTGGGGGTGCGATTTGAGACCCGGGTACCGGACCTTGAATCCGTGGGATTCTAGGAACTCGGCAATCCGCTGTGCGTTTGATTGCTGCTGCTCCATGCGGACCTTGAGGGTCTTTATACCGCGCATGAGGAGCCATGAGTCGAAAGGCGAGAGGCCACACCCGGAGGCATTAATCGGAAAATAGAGGCGCTCGCCAAGGGCGACGTCGTTAACTGCAATGACTCCGGCCATGACATCGTGGTGGCCAGAGAGATACTTCGTTCCACTCTCGTAGACAACATCTGCACCGAGGTCAAGCGGGTTCAAGAGGAGAGGAGACATCATAGTGTTGTCCACGATAACTATAGCCTGCGGGTTCGCTTCATGCGCCGCCGTGGCGATGGTGGGGATATCGACAATCTTAATCAGCGGGTTGGTCGGCGTCTCCAAGAGCACCATAGCGGTTTTATCATTCATAACTTCCTTCACGGTTTCGGGCTTGGTCGTGTCGACGTGGTGCACGATGATGCCGCCGTTCGTCGAGAGGTATTTAAGGAGACGGTTCGTTCCGCCGTACAGGTCGTCGCCAGTCACCACTTCGTCACCGGGACGGAGAAGACGGGTGATCACGTCGAGGGCTGCCATTCCCGAGGACACGACGAGAGCGCGCTGTGCCGACATGATCTTCGCGAGGTGTCGTTCGAGGTGCGTTCTAGTTGGGTTTCCGGAGCGGGTGTAGTCATATTCTCCGCCTCCTCCGTAGGACGTTTGTTTAAAGGTTGCACTCTGAATTCAATTAGCTCCAGCTTGCTTAATGTACCGGGGTAGCAAGGGGTACCTGGTAGATCGGGACACTGCTGGCATTGTACTGGTCATTGCTCTCGGTATAGACAAGCTCTGTCGCAAGATTATAGCGCCTGCTTCCATGAGGACTGGATGGAGCAGGAGAAGGAGGCATATCATGGCCCTCGGCGTCGAGGTGAGGGAGGGCCTTTTTCAGGGCACTGGTGCTGGAGGCCGACATCGCTGCGGGGAGGAAAGGCGGAGGGCCGGAGAAGAGAGGATGAAACGGGAGATACAAAGGGCTGGGTGGAAGGGAAAAGGCAGATGAATCTCAGGAAGCAATGGCTGAGGTTGACCGAGCAATTGATGATCAAGAATATATACAAAATCAAGAGAAGCTGTTGTGAAATTGATATTTTGCCGCAAAGAGTCACACCTCACCGATTGAGATTCTCCATGGTTTGGAATTTAGTCATACCCGTCCGCAGTCTCTGATTGGCTGACATAGTCGGGGAGAAATGTCGTCATTTCCACTAAACCCAATGGGGCATTCGCAGTTCACCGCGGTGTACTCTCTGGTATACAATTCAAATATACAGCTTGCCATCAATAGTGCCGTCAACTTCATATCCCCCCGTACTCCGGCCGTACGCCTATCACAGCAGGCTACCACGAAGTAGGTAAATAGCGCATACATCCGTAAACCATATAATCACATCCAGCCGGCAGCAGATAGCTCAAAACGACAAAAAACACCGTCGCGAGAACCGAAACGACCGTCCTTAAGCCCAGCAGTGACAGAGCGCCTTCGTAAGTCAATGAAAACTAAGCATATTACCTTACTGTCAGAAAAATAACAAAACAAGTTAACGTGGTATGTTATACAGCCAGTCCAGCTCAAGCTGCCATTTCACCAAAGCTACCGTTGATACCGAAGAATTGGAACCTAAAAATATTGGTGAGCAATTGGAGTCCTCGAAGGAACGGAGGTTGACATACCAGTCTTCAACATTAAGGGTCGTGGGCGCAGTAGGTCCACTGCGGGAGCTGCTGCTCCAGTTGTCATCCTGGCTTGCATGGTCCCCTGCTGTGCCCGTGACAGTAGGGTCCAACCCGGGAATCGACCATGGATTCTGAGCTTCCATCCCGTACATATGTTGCGGTTGTCCCTGAATGTTGATTGCAGGCATGCTTGACAACATTTCCGGGCTTGCCTGAGCACCCGGCATCGCACGATTTGACATCTGCTGGGGCATCATTGACCGCTGATCCATGCCATGGGCCTCTAGTTGTGTTTGCATCTGGAGCTGCGGATCAACGGCCGCACTTTGGGGTGAAGTGAGTTCGGGGAATATGGCAGTTCCATCAGGGAATAGCTGGTCTGGCTGGAAGTTCTCCCACAAAGACGGTGAAAGATTAGGCGAGGTACGCGTAATAAGGAACAGGTCAGGGGGTGTCGCGGGCAGGGAGAATTGATTATTAAACGGAGTCGTGGGCCGCGTATTCGAGCGAGAGTTGCCCGTTCCAGGGAGGACTTCCTTGGGCACAATAGGAGAAACCTGCGGCAGAGGCAGGGTAGACTGGCCCAGCTCGCGAGATGGCGTAGCCGCGGGAGTCTGAGGGCGAGATCGTTCGTACGAAACTGGGGGTGTAGGGCCTCCGTTAGGGAACGCAAAGTCCATTTCGTCGAACTTGCGTTTCGGCGGGAAGTCGGCCCGTCTTGCTGTTTGTTGGACCTGTGGGTTATCATGCTTCACTCGTTGATGGCGTTTACCCGCAGCTTTCTGGAGCCGTTCTTCTAGCAATTTGTTGCCCAGGATAGACTCAAACAGAGTGTGCACCATCTTTGCCACAAGCCACACCTTGGACACGTCCTTAAGGGCCTGCATGCAAATATGAATCCTCTCCTGGCACGTAGCAACCACAGAAGGCACGGATGATCGCATCTGGTAGACATGCATGATCAGAGCCGAGAACAGACTGTAGACACTGTTTCTGTTAGCATTTGCCACAAAATGCATACAAGCCGAACATACATAAATGCCGGGGTGTAGCGAATCTCGCTATGTGTCGACAAGTTCTCAACAATTGAGGTGATCATTCCAGCGGCCTGGAAGGCAATAGTTCGTGATGGATAAGCCATCTCTTCAACCCGGTAGCTGCTAGGAACAGAGGATGCTGGTGGCATATGAGCCCGATGTAACAGGCACAGTGTGGTGCTACGACTGTCAGTAACGGTATAGAAGTTAGATCGTCCCACTTACTAGTAATTGGCATGCAAAAGAGCCGCCCAGAAGTGATGCTGTTGTCTCTGCCAGCATACCTCCTTGGGACAATTCTGAAGCCAGTCTGCAAGTGCCATATCCGAATGTGTGAGATCCATGGCATTCGTGCGCCGATATTTGGACGCTACTGAATATTGCTGTGAAAGGACCAAGCCCATGATCTCGCAGAGCTTGACGTATTGCAGGAAGAATTGCACGTGGACTGGCTGCGGTGGGTACTCGGCAACCATGTCGATTTCATCTTCAACAAAATCGTCTTCCGTCAGCATGCCAACGTCCGCATCGTCCGTGTTGATTCCGATCGGGCGTCCAAGAGCCACAGCTACAGATCGATCTCGAGTGAAGAGAGTCCACCAGATTCGCTTCCACAGTCTCTTATCGGGTTTACTTAGTTGTGAGGATTCCACGCTGAATGTGTCAGCAATCTATATCGTATTCAGCAGAAACGTCCTTACCTCCGGTGCATGCCGGACCCCTGTGCGACAACCATCGCTACCCTCGTCCAGTAGAAGACATTCTTAGTGACATCTGCAGCATGTCAATACCAAATATCCAGCCTGGGACTGGTACTCACCTTCAGGGCCTTCCCAGTACCAGCCTAGGAGAACCAGAGCTTGAACGATCGTGACTCGGTCGTCTTCATAATTAGCGTCGTATAAAGCTTTTGCGCGTTTGTAGAATGTCATGGCAGCCGGGGTAGTCGAGCCATTAGAATCCATAAGCTGTGCATTGGTGCAGACCCTCGAACCGGCTAGAAGGATGGCTTGTAGTAGAAGCAAAGACGGGGGATTTTTGGGATCTCGATATCGACGCATGAAGCGGCTGCGATTGACGATGGGGACGACCGGAGCAACCCATTTGAAGTAGGCATCAACCAACTCATCGCATAAGGGCTTCGGTGGGAGCAAAAATGCACCGCGTTGGTGGAGTATGTCTAATTCAAGGGCGTCCAAATCGGTGATTCTCGCGCGCGATCCTCGGATATTGGGAGGTAGGGGGTAATGCACAACGTCGGTGGTGCCATGGCGGTCTTGAACCAAGAGCGATAAATTTGACGACTCGCCCAGATATGCAACCCTCCCAGCGTCTTTTATCGGCGCACGTGCGAATTTGGGCTTCATGAACTGGGCGTAGGCTGAGTTTTGGGACGCCTGCTCGGCGACTTGTGTATCTGTAAGTGTCGTGATGGGCATACCGTCGACAGCCATCGAGTTGTTCTGATATCCAAATGCATTTGCATTTTTGTCGGTTATAGTTATAGACTCCTCGCGTTTCTCTTGGCTCTGCGATTTATCGTCGGTGTCGTCGGCACTATGACAGTAATAAAAGTCAGTACGGAGGCTAGGCAGAAGGGCTCGATGTCGACATACTCGCCGACCTCCCTCGGTTTCGTCTGATTCTTCTTGCGCTTCGGTGACGGGATTTTGCATTCGATCGAAAAGGCGACGCAGTTTGTACATGGCACACCTAGACTAGCTGCATCGCAACGGACCTGGTCATCGAGAGAGAGGCTTGATTAGCTTTTTGCCGCGGACAACCGACCACGGTCGCAACCCGGAAGGAAGAGGAACTCACTTTTCGCGCATGGCAGGTCTTCACAAAGCAGCACACAAATCAAGTCAGTAAAAAATATATCGTAAAATAGGCCATGTTGGGAAGCGTCTCTATCCAGCACTTGACAATTGGAGAGCTGCGATGGGCCGAGGTGCCGAGGCTGCAAAAGCTTCGCGTCACCCTGCTAGGAACAAATCAACGTACCTCACACGCACGCGACGCACGTTGTCTGTATAAAAGAGGCGTTAGAAATATGCGACATTCAGATCTCTTCCTCGTGTCATTTTGTTGAGTTTTTCTGGTTCTCAGCTTGGACGCGCGGTCAAAATGGTCTGCCCTGATGGATTTTGAGGCTCGCCCGACCCCGCGTCCAGGCCAAAACCTCAACACCGCCAGAATTTAGGGAGACATTGATTGATTGAGGCATACCTTCTGAAACTCATCTGTCCGGTTGCCCCGGAGCGTACAGCTGTTCCCGATGTTCCCACTGAGCCCGCTGTACTCGGAGTCGGGCTGGGTCTGGAAGCTGTTTGGTCTATGAACTTGCCGGTGTTCATGGCCAAACTGTATCCATCCAGGGAGTTGCGACGAGTATATTAGGTTGTCGAGTCGAAATGGTCGGTGTAAGAGCGCGGCGTCGAGGCGGTGGGGAAGTTGAAGGGGTCTAAAGTAGGATGGGCACAGCAGTAGAGATGAAACCGTGGTGATGAATACGGGGGTTGAGTTCGACAGGTAAATCCACGAGACGAAGACTGATGGATGGCTGGTCCGAGCAAGAAAGGAGAGAAAATTCCGGAACGGACGAGGATCCAGGGAACGAATAAGAATGCAGGATAATATCGAGAATTGGAAGCAGGATGTTGGTCCGCTGGACGAAGAAAGATGGCGGGGAGTGGCAATAATACTTTAATAACACTAAAGAGATCATCCAGGCTGCCAACTTCAGGGTTTGTGTGGAGAAGTGCTCGCCGTCACCCCAACTGAAGTATCGCTGTAAAGTACCCCAGAATAGCAGACTCACATTTCTATTCCTTGCATCAAATTCCTCTACACGCAATACGGAGTATATATCTCAACCCAAGCTTCTCTGCAAACCAGTGGAGCCTATTCCCAATTTTCAAGTACTACTAAGTCCTACTAAGTTACTAACAAGCCAACTAAGCACGGGGGACTTACTACACAAAGCATTAATGCCATCAAAGACCCTGTGAGACAAGCCCCCAAAATAATTCGATACTCGAAACACCGGAATGTGATCGAGATTCGGAACAAAATCCGACTGATATCGTCAGTTCCCGTTCTAGAAGACCAGTATGCTTCCAACGCCCGGATACCACCACAACCATCGGGATGAATCGAGAATGAGATGGGTCATCGGGTTGCGTCGAGCTATATCTCAAACAACGGCTTCATGGATCTGCGACGCATCGGGACTACGTGGTTTAGGTGTAGGGTGAAACCTTGGTGTGGCTTGCTTCATGTTGTCTTGTCTGGGTCTGTTGGGACTGGAAGGGTGTATGTACATATGTGGAGAGGTGATACGGTGAGTATACGGGTCAAATGCACTCCGTAGTATATAGTGATACTGCGCATGTGGGATTGCGGCTTATCGATGTAACACGAGTCTCGAGTCGAGCCCCCAACAGATGATTCCAATTATATCAAGGTTATCGGGAGAGCAACAAGAAATAGCAGAAGAGAATGCCGGGATCCACCGGGATCCATCCGCATCTGAAGTTATTGTTAGCCCATCCGCGTGCTCATCTTATTCAAGGTTCGGTCAGGGTTCGAGCGAATATGTCTGTCTAACTCTTGGTGCTAGATGGTCCATGCTCAAGGCTCCCTTGCGCCTCAGCTTAGCAGCTAGCTAGTTTCGCGGAAAGACACGGGTTCATGAATACGGAAGCCTAGACTCCCAGTTAGATTGGATATATGTCATGGCCAATGCACATACAGTGAGATCTGACAGGCTTGCAGCCGGGCTTTCCGGGTCATGTCAAGTTGAGACTCGAAACTCGAAACTCGAAACCTAAGATCACCAGGTGCGGCATTTATAGCCATACTAGAATGTGCCTATAACTAGGACTTTGTTGGCCATCTCGAGTCTCGAGTCTCACCTGTCACTGTCAAGAGGTCTCAAGGTCGGCAAGACAGGACAAGAAATCTCGCAAACCATTCCACATCAGGCTTAGATTCCCCCGCAAATGCACTGGCTGAGCGCACAGCAGAAAGAGAGATGATTGTTCCTGGATTCCTTCCGGTGCACTGCACAGTGCGTGCGCACACGTGGTCCTAGGATCCAGGACCAGGACCTAGATGCATATTAAGTGCACTTGGTCATAAAGGCCACACCAGCGCCAGCCACTCGAAAAACTCATATCATCCTCGCAAACCGAGCTCAGCCTAGCTGGCCTGTCAGCGAAAGAACCTGTAGTAGTAATTCACGATAATTCAAGAAGATGGTCTGGGCGGTGGAGCCTCATCCAAATTAAGTGTCGTCATCTTTGTAGCCTCCTCGTGATACCTCGGCTGTTTTTCTCTCGGTCACTAGTATATGTAGCTTGTAAGAAGATAGTCATAATAGATAGTAACCATTATTAGGAGAATCGTAGCGGTGTAGATGGAAAATGGCGCATTTCGTTAGTAGACATAAGCTTGAATATGTACTTCATATTATGTACGAGGCCAGCCCTAAACCCAGTAACCGGAATCGAGCCATCATAGATCGGGGATCATATAGAGGAGTATCAACAAGCTATCTATCCTATCAACAAGCTATCTATCAATACACATATACAGGCTAGACAGAGCAAAACCAGCAGCAGATTGGAAACGCTTTCCCTGGAAGACAGTGCGGGTCCACTGGCGCAGTTCACTCTTCGTCCTCAACGCCATTGGGGGGGCCGTGGCCCCCCGAGACCGTCCCGACGACAGCATCGGCGGCAGACGGCGGAATGGCATTAGCACGAGCCCCAAAATCCACCCCGTTGATGAAAACTTCACTAAGGAACTCGAGAACGGCAACAAACGTGCACATGAAACTAGCAATGCAGAAATGGCTGATCGTGGTGCCGATGTCGAGCCAGGACCCCTCATCCCGGACCATGTAGAAGAAGTTTAGGGTCATGACGTCGGATACGGCCATCACCACCATGAATAAAGCACTCGGCGCCACCTCTAAGCGGCGATTGAGGATGCCCAAATTGGCGCTGATAATCGCAAATGGGATGAGAAGCTTGAAAACCAAGAGAGCACCCTGGCTAAATGGGTTGAATATCGGGATAAGCCGGTAAACGCTGTCCAGGGAGAATGACGATATTGATGCGATGTTCCCAGTGCTAAAAAAAGCGGACTGCAGGAGGAATAAAAAGAACAGGGCAACCCGAGCGTCTGAAACGCTGAGCGTGCGGAATTGGTATTTTTCACCTTCCACAACCATGGCGGCCTTGGTGTTTTTAGGTGCAGCAGTATGAACGTATGTCGCGTGCTCTAGTCGGACCCAGGTAACCAGGGTCATGCAAAATACGAAGTAGAATAGGCCCTCGTATGAGATAGTGAGGATGATGAATGTCGGTGAAAAGGTTAGGAAGATGATCATCAGCCGATGCAGGTAGTGGCTGTTGGGATATAGTCGGTGGAAAAGCGGTAGTGAGAGTGAAGCAACTATGGACGTTAGTATCGTCAAAGAATAAACCTTGTTGGCCACATACCAAGAACGCCCCAGCCGACTACTTGATTGCCGAGTGGGAGACCTTGTTTTGCTTGGAGAAAGCCTACACTCGACCTCGTGACGATCAGCGAAAGTAGGATCATACCAAGCTGTTACAGGTTAGCGATTAATGCCACGATACATTGCAATGTGACCTATCATACCTGCATTCCCATGATAATTCGCGAACCCTGTCGAGATACAGCTGCTGAGGGCTGATCAGGCCCCAGAATTTGATCTTCGAACAGTAGATATAGTAGGCCGGTGAAAAACATCAACGACGCTCCGTATGTTCTGCGATAGTCAGTCACCTAGTCTAAACTTAATTTTCAGGTGTAGACTTACATTGTGCTGACATCCTCGACTTTGACAGCAGACAATAAAGTAAAAGTACTCATGAGGAGACAGCCTACAGCCCATGTGCCACAAAGCGCTTTATGCTTCTTCAAGAATCCATATCCGTAGAGCAGCGGCCAAAAGGCGCCTAAAATGAAGCAGAGAGTATAGACTTCCCTCTGAAAATAAGAATGCACCTAGGAATGTTCTTGTCAGCGTTTGCTCCTCTAAACGAAGGGGAAACGTACCAGCGCCTCCAAAACGCCTACGAATAACAACAACTGGAATCCGAATGAAAAGTGCTCACCCACTGAGCGGACATGGCCGAGTAAGATCTTCCGCCCAGCAACGAATGCCTTTCTCCTTGAAAACACTTCTTCCCAGAAGAATACAGGGAAAATACCATAGAAATAATATCTCCAAGATGATCCTTGGTAGAAAAATACAGAAAACAGTGCCACTAGGACGGAAGAGAAGAAAATGGTACTAGGCGTCGATCGATCAGAATTTGAAGTCCCATGTAGGACATGAAGATCGATGATTGTGGTTAAAGCATATGCAATCCACCCCAAGTATCCGAGGGTAACAATAGTCCTCAAGAAAAGCCAATCGTATGTTTGAAGGTAGCGCAGGCCTTCCAAAGCTGTTACAAATAAAGCGGCGGACTGTTCGATTGCATCTTCGCAGGAACCGCTGTCGATAAGGTTCTTGATAACCTGGAGATGCTGATCCACTGAGTCCTTGCCGCCGTCGGCTAAAGGCTCAAACGGCTTATACCGTATAAGAACAGCCTTCTTATGTTCTTCTTTGACGTGGTACATTTCCAACAACGCCTGCGTGTTCGCCAACGCAGCCAAGGCCTTTTCCTTGGGAGTGCCATCAATATATGCCAAAGGGAGCTGTCCAACGGAGTTTATGGGGAAGTCCAGTCCTGCCAAGTGCGCCATGAGGGCAGCAACATCAGCCTGCGCAACATCGTTTCGTTGAACACTGAGCAGTTCCCAGCTTGATGAAACACCATCCTCGTGTCCTGATAGTGAACCCTCCTCAGGCTGCTTGGGGGGTGAAACTCCGGAGCCCCAGGCGACTAGCGGCGTCCTCGTATTGTCCGGATGGCCGTCTCCGTGACTACCCCAGTCGCTCATGCCATGATCCGCAGTGAACAAAAATGCTGTCTTGTCATCGCCGTAGAAGTCCTCCACGAGCTTAGAGATTTCCTTGACGCCTTCATCGACTATTTTGATATTGTGCAGGTATTCCTTGGAGTACGGGCGGTATCCGTGGCCCGTGGTGTCGAGACCAAGAAGATGTAGGAAAAACACAATCTTATCCTCCCGCAACTTTGCATCCAATTCCGGGTCATGCTTGGCCGATTCGAACAGGTCTTTCACTTTGTCAAAAACCCAGGTATCAAGAGCCGTTGCATCAGATGTAAAGTCCTCCGCTTCTTCTCCATACGTATCTGCGTCAACTCTCCCCGGAACGGCGCCCTCTTTGAACATCAGCAGGATATCCGGACTACCCCAGCTCCACGTATGCCTGCTCCGGTTAAAGACGCTATCAAAATCCACCGGATTCAGTTTCCACCCCGTCGTAACCGCAGAGACATCCTCGTATAATCCAGCGATCAGCGCAACGTGGCCCGGCCGCGATTCGGTTGGGACTCGAGTATGGGAGATGCCGAAGGTACCGTGGGACAGGGCGCGTGATCGAATAAAGGGCGCAAGGTGTATAGGGTCGTTCTCTTCCGTATCGGCAGGAAGGTCTGGGTCAGGGAATGCTTCAAATGCCTTGTCCGCGCGCAAGCCATCGGCGACGAACAGAACGAGACGGTTTGCTGGAGCTTCGGCACCGGGCTCTCGCTCAGCGCGAAACGAACTCATTCCGCTCACTATCGGGCTGACGAAATAGATATCAAAGATTGAATAAGCATAGATGAGGTGAAATAGCACCGCAAGGGTGAGAAACCCGGTACGACCGAGACGCGCCATGATGCTTCACTTCCCCAAGAGGGGACGCACCTAAAAAGAGAGAATGATCAGGCAAGGCAGATAGACACCAAAAGTCCGAGTAAAAGAATGAAGCAGAGAAGAGAAGGAAAAAGATAATGACGCAGAGGACAACTCTAGAGCTTTCTTTGTCTTTGACCAGATGGCACTTTTTCGCAAGGTTCCAATCGGGGAACTTGGGGGTAAATTGACGCGTTCCGCCAATCGGACACGCGATTTCAACCACAGCGCGCATCCACCTTACGAAGCTTAATATTGATTCTATACTCAGTTACTTACTCCAGAAGATAGTAACGACATTCAATATCAAATAGGTAATGCCGAAATATAAGACGCCGCTTCGTCCGACTCCTACAATGCGAACCATGCTCTTGCAAGTACCCAGAAAGCTATAAAGGATACAAGAACAGTGCCAAATGCAAATTGCGCAAAGATATCACATGCCTTGGCTCGCCCGTCGCTTCGTGAGTGCATCAATCACTCTCGTGTAGAACTTCGAAGCCTGTTGACGGATAAAGGTGATGTCCACAGTAAGGTACTCGGGGAGTATGTCAACCAATTCACGGTCTCGGTTCTCGTCCAAAAGAGGAATATACTGGAATTCGGCCGACTCGAAGTTCGCTGATGATACATGAGGGACCACAAGCTTGAAGTGAAGGGCTATCATAGATTAGTGATGTGATAAAGGCACCTTTAATATGTAGCAACTTACTCCCGTTGACACCTGTCTGGATACAGTCGTAGAGACTGTCTTGCTCTCTCTTTTTCACATCACGAATAATGAGTCCTGTAAGATCAGTGTAGAGGTCTTCCTTCAATTGCGCAAATTGCGCCGCGTGTGTAGCTTCCGCACTAGCTGCGGCATTTGCTCGGTTATTGCCGCCTTTGATTGCGCTCCCCGGGACTCTGACTGCAGCGTTCTCGAGAGTGGCAGCCGTGTTTCGGGCAGCGGCAAGCTTCGTTTGTAACGCCTTCACCTCGGACTGGGCCGCGGAAAGTTGGCTGGTTGTCTGTTCAGCTTCTAATGTCAATTTAGCTATTTCGGCACCTTGCTCCTGATTTTGTTTCTGGAGCGAGCGGCTCTTCTGGCCTAGAGCCTTCTGCGACTCGAGTTCGGCTTTGAGAGAGGATATCAAGTTGTTTGATGCTGGGCAGATGTGAGAACCTTTCTGATAGCATATAGTGCGATCAACCACGTACCTGTTGTCATTGACTCGCATTGCTTCTTCAACTTTTCCATGTTAGCGCTTGCCTCGACAATCCCTATATCCTTTAGAT
Source organism: Aspergillus kassunensis (assembly GCA_027569205.1). NCBI lineage: Eukaryota > Fungi > Ascomycota > Eurotiomycetes > Eurotiales > Aspergillaceae > Aspergillus > Aspergillus kassunensis. The sequence goes on from JAPDEQ010000030.1 coordinate 81,929, forward strand.
TACGATAGCGATTCTCTAAGGTGTCGTATTTATTGGCCAAGTCACCGAGTCTACGCCTGAGCTCAGGCTCGCTGCCACTTTTACCATCTCCGGATTGTCTCTTTGATGGAGAGCTTTGCAACACTCGGAGTGAGGATTGCTTTCGCTTGGCGGGTGACGCCGGCACAAACTGAGAATCTGAGATTTCCTCCTGAATCATCGTCTCCTCAACAACATCTTGCGGCTCGGCTTCCGAAACAGCCTCGTTCGTACTAGCCACAGACTTCCGTCGCCTTCGGCCGGCTGGCTCAGGCTGCACATTCGGTTTTTCGACCGGTTTTTCGACAGGCTCCTCGATAGGTTTCTGGATAAATTTCTCGACAGATTTCTGCTGTCGCGTACTCGTTGGTGTGTAGTCAAACTCGCCGTCATTCTTGAGTGGTTGTTGGGCGCTGGCTTTCGGCCGCCCGCGAGTGCCAGCTCCTTTCGCTGTTCTCGTGGATTTTGCTGGCGGGGCCTTATGCGACGCGGCTATCTCGTCATCACCGCCTGTTTCCTGTATAGCGATATCTTGTGCGCCGCCCGTGGCTGTCTTCTGGTTTTCCGTGCCATCCTGCAGTGGCATTGGGCCAGAGTTTCTGCTTCCCTTTGGCCTTCCTCTCCTTGTACCCCTTCTTGTCGTGGGTCCGGTCTCTTCAGGCGGTGCAGCAACGGGCTCAGGAATCGGCTCTAATGGTTTTTTCATGTCCGCTGACTTCGATCGAGGCCTCCCTCTTTTCTTCGGCGGGCGCTCATCGTGGCTTTGATCGGCGCCATTTTGCATAACATCCTCGTCATCCGATCCTATCAGGCCTGAAAGCCGCGTGATGACTTTTCGTTTAGGCATTGATAAAAGGTATATAAAAAAGCAAACAGAAACAAAATCCGAATTCAGTGTTGCGTACACGCGACAAAGGCAACGCGATGATATGCGGAACTGAAGTTAGCGCGCTCTCCACAACACCAGAGCATGTGACACCAGCTGTCGCCGGTGGCCGACACCCAACCTAACTCCGGAGTAACCTTTCACATACTACCCGTGGTCACTGCTTCGATATTCCCGCAGCTCCCTATTAAAATTGGCTGGAACGTAAGCTTATTTATTATTCGTACAACATCATTATCTTCTGGTTCAAACCGCGCAACATACCTCCTAAACCAACCCTTCATCATGGCCTCCGCGCGCGGCCCACGATGGCAGCACATCTTGCAGGATGTGGTCATGGCTGCAGGAACAGTGAGTTCATTACTTTGGTGCTAACCTATATACTCATAATCATGTCTAGTCTGTCTCCGCTTATTTCCTCATCCGCTATCTCCTCGCCCGTCTTGACTTCGACCCCGAGAGCCAAAAGAAGGAGGAACAGAAACGTAAATCCGCCGCTATTTTACGAAAGCTAGATGGGAGTGAAGAGTCAGAAGGAGCTACATCACAGAAAGGGAAACAGTCACGGCCGAAACGAGGCGACCTTGTTCTCAACCAATATGAACAAGCCATTGCGATGGACGTTGTCGCTCCGGGCGATATTCACGTGTCATTCGAGGACATCGGTGGCTTGGAAGAGATCATCGAAGAACTGAAAGAGTCCGTAATTTATCCACTAACCATGCCACATCTCTATTCGTCTACATCATCACTCCTTACAGCACCCTCCGGAGTATTATTATACGGGCCTCCCGGTTGTGGCAAAACTATGCTTGCGAAAGCCCTTGCTCGTGAGAGCGGCGCTTGCTTTATCAACCTACATATCTCGACCCTGACTGAGAAGTGGTACGGTGATTCAAATAAACTGGTCAATGCCGTCTTTTCCCTGGCTAGGAAACTGCAACCCTCGATCGTTTTCATCGATGAAATAGACGCTGTCCTTGGTACCAGGCGGAGCGGCGAGCACGAGGCGAGTGGCATGGTGAAGGCGGAGTTCATGACACATTGGGATGGATTGACGTCGGCAAACTCTATGGGCGAGGCACAGCGGGTTGTCGTGCTGGGAGCCACAAACCGGATGCAAGATATTGACGATGCCATTCTCCGACGGATGCCGAAAAAGTTCCCCGTGACCCTACCCCCGGCGCCACAGCGACTTGGAATTTTGAGCCTTGTACTCAAGGATACAAAGATTGACCGCCAAAACTTCGACCTGCATTATCTAGTCAAAGCGATGGCAGGAATGTCCGGCAGTGACATCAAGGAGGCTTGCCGTGATGCCGCAATGGTCCCAGTACGAGAATTCATTCGACGGAAGAAAGCACAGGGTGCAGAAATCAGCGCGGTCAACCCGGATGAAGTCCGTGGCCTTCAGACAAGGGACTTCTTCTCTCGTGCTGGTGGCGTTAGAGTTATTCCACCGCCCACGCCTGCGTGGGCACCGGCATCCGCTAGCAAGGCCAACTCTGAAAAAGAGTGGAGTACGGAAGATGAAGTGTCTGAGGCTGATGCGCAATCGTCCAACCAGATGGTAGAGCCTCCTGAGTAGTTGAAGGATGCCTAATCGGCGTCCTGCAGTGTTAAGTGGTGATGGAGTTATATGCTGTGACAATTTGTTGGATACGACATTTCGACCATCGTAAGACGTTTATTATACCCCCATGGCAAGACTTACCCATGGATTTCTTGCATACATGACTTCATTTTGCATGATTATATGCTCAGGCATAAGTGCTGTCTATATAATTTGAAGGTGAAATCATTAATATGATCCCAAGTCGGACAATAATGCGGAGGTATCCGCATAGCTTAAGTTGACTAATGCGCAAAAAGAGCGAAAAGAGCGGCTACCGACGCGCTCACAGTACTAGCAGTCAAGTTCCGAAGTCAATTCACGACCATGCAGTTTCATGTGTAGATTGACCGAACGGATGCTTATCATAAGAATAAGCATAGCGTGCAGAAGACAAATTGTAAGTCGCCTCGGACGGTGCCTACTGTAAGGTACCGGAACACACCGGTGACTATAGACGTAACCGGTAAATGTCACCAGCTCCAGACCATAGTAGAAACAATAAGGCTGAATAGGAGGGTCAAAGACGTATTACGAAGCCTTGTATAATAACATAATCGATGCCCAGTCGCCTATCTTATTATTGTCGTACTATTACCTAAAAGATTGTTGCTTCGAAACGAGGCCCCCGCTACAAGAAACAAAGCTGGGAGTCGTCATCATCCCCAAGAGGCTAAACTTATCCCGCTCCCAACCTCTAGTCACTCTGGCTATCACCCCTTATTCCTCTCGAAAGAACCGTTTTTTCCTCCCCTGTCCAAAAACACATTACACCTCCGCAATCCCCACGCTCCTCAGCTCGGGTGGCCCCAAGCTAATAAAGGACACGGATGCAATACGGCACCGCATGACGAATGGTCTATCCTAGAGACCTCCGATGGCAATCCGTGCCCCGGCAGTCTCCAACGCAGCGTTAGCAACCCCTGCAGAGAGCTAAGGGCATCCGCCTGTTCTCATATACACCCATCGACTCCCTCTCGCCAGGGATGAGTTCCCGAAGCGGCTCCGCCGACACCTTCAGTCCCCGGACGACAACATATTCCGCCTCCACGATTCGACCCCGCCGCTTGGTTCCGTTTACCGACGACGATGGAAATAATACAGGAAGACAACCTGTGTCGACCGGGCTCTCTGCGATGCGCTCCGCAGAGCCGCCCAGTCTCCGCTCGCGTGGCGCGACACCCTCGCCTCACCCATCCCGCACCGTCTCCCCCATACCCATGAGCCACCCTTCTCGAGTCACGCAGCCTCAAAACGGCTCCCGGTCCGGGAATTCAAAAGGTGCGTTTCATCCCGATAGGAACTACCAGGATCCGTTCGCTGAGTCGTCGCGAGTTGCTGTAGACTTTATAGATGCGTCTTGGTCATCGCTGCAGAGTCTCGCGTCCTCGCTTCTAGGAAGCGATACCGCACAAAATACCCCGAATGGAGCACCACGGACCCATGTTAGGAAATCGTCACGGCCTGAATTTACCACACGGATGCCATCACGTACATCAAGCGCCACATGGGGGCCCTCAATGCCGTCAACGCCAGAGATTGGGGCTGGGACTTTGGAAGAAAGACAAGCCATGGTACAAGCAAAAAAGAGGGAGGCATTACTATCGGCGGATACAGAACCTACATGGAATCGTACCTCCCGGCATAAGAGGCGCGATTCTAGTGACCAGTCGGAGGTTCATGCGGACCAAGATGAGGAGGCACTGGTTTACGTGCATCGGGTCCAACCTGCAGACAATATAACAGGCGTCACGATAAGGTACGGCTGCCAAGCCGCAATATTTAGAAAGGCAAATGGATTCTGGCCCAGCGATAGCATCCAAGGTCGAAACGCCGTGCTCCTGCCAGTTGACTGTTGTTCTATCAAGGGGCGGCCTATACGACCTCGAGAGGAGGATCTTTTACAGGACAACCCCGGTCGTCCGTCTATGGAAGACCCAAGTGGGAGCTCTCTTGTCCCGGCACCTCCGCCTGAGCCTTCGATCACGACGGATGCCGACCCGGAGGCTGAAATAGACCAGCCATGGAAACACGAATCGTGGGTGCAGGTTGACGGATTCCCTGCACCCGTTGAAATTGGTCGGGTTCCCCGACGCGCTTTGGGATTCTTTCCTCGCAGTCGACGGAAATCACTATGCTTTAGTGACTCTGAGCCTATACGGGGTCGGGAGCAGACCCTAACTATATCCACAGCCTCCTCGCCTACTCAGTCTATTCCTCACCGCATCACGTCCCCTAATGATCATCAGCACGGTCGACTCCAAATGGGTTCACCTGAATCCCGAATACCAGGCAGCCACAGGCCTAGTGGCAGGCACAGACGCCAGCGAAGTGGCCTCGAGCTTTCAGGGACGGGTGTTGGCACTCTTGACAGCGGCGTCAATCTACCAGGGCCAGCCATGGATGGTCTCAGCAAATTCTTTGCACAGCATCTGCCTAATCTGGCACCGAAACAAGGTCCGCCGACTTTCGATAGCCTCAATGACAATGCATCAACCGTGGCCTCGTCAACCGCGGCCTCCAGCAATTCTACCAGCCTCGATAGCATAGGTGGCGCGGTTGAAGGCTGGGTCAGGAAGACAGTCGCTCGAGCTAAGTCCAATCTAAGCGATCTACAACAAGGGCCATCAAATCCTCAAAACCATGGCATCGGTCAGGATACCGGAAGACGTGGTCTGGGAGACCTAATAGAGCTGAATGACGGCGTGGAATCGCGCAACTCATCCAGTCTCCTTACAGGAGGAACCTGGAAGGATCTCAATCGGTCCGTGTCCAGCCTATCCAACGGAACGGCCCTACGGGGACGATTTCCAAGCGCTTCACCCAGCACGAGCAGGACTCGTACAGGACAGGGAGTCAAGGACGATTGATCACCACTGCATTAATACATCTGTCATTCATGCCTTGCTTCCGGACATATAGGCCGTTTCAAACCCGAGCATAGCACGGCGTAGCAGGTATCTGCTCTTGGTTTTTTGTTCGGTGTTGGGATATTTGCTTTCTGTCCTATATTGCGTACCTACCCTAGATATGGTTGTCATCTGGCCTCTGTCCTTGCTTCTCGTCCAGTCTAATCTACGAGCCCGCTGGTCGTGCCCATGGTGAAGGCGTTGCGCTAGCTAGCTAGATTAATCCGCTGTTATACCGGCGGCCGTGGAGCCAGCCAAATTCCTGTGTTCAGATACCATTTCGTCTTCGAATATTGAGTCTTTTGATGCATCACTCATGCCTACTTTCTTGTTAGTATTCCTAACTAGGCTCGGCATCTTCGAGCACGTACTAAACGCTAGTTAGCCCTAGAGCCCGTTGTTTCCGGCCTATCCACTGTACCACAAGGCACATGTACTTATATCCGAGTCTTCAGACTTAGGTCGAGTCGGGCGATTTAGAAGAGGAGATATTGGGCATCCCATCAAATTATAATCCAAGTCAACCAATGTCGGCGCACAAATAAGCACTACCTAAAGACGTGGATCCTCCACTGGAAGCCCCTGATCCGTTCCATTCGTGATTCAAGTACGGAGTGGATACTGAAATGCTCTGCACTTCACCTGCGGCTACTTAAGTAACTAATAATATAGCTCAGCTGGTGAGACAAGCATGGTCAAAGCATGGACAAGCACTTTAGAGTGGATATTAAACCCATACCAATTACTGTAATAAGCAGCAGATGGAGCATCCATCATGCGTGATGATGTCGTGGGTAGAATCACAGTCAGGATCCCAGCATCCACCTAGAAACCTATCTCAGCTCGCTCTGCAGAGTTCATACACAAGCTGTTCAACAACATTAGAGAAATTTCAACGCATGAAGTGGCATGATCTCGGGTCTAATAAACGCAGAAAAAAGTCCCTCGAGATAAAGCACACTTTAGTTGAAGCGGCAAGCTCCCTGGTTCGGGGGGCCGCGTATTGCGCTCAGACAGTACAACATGGAGACAGGCTGGTAAAGTACGAGACGGCGAATTATCGGCTTGTGCGTTGTGTTGTCCGGTATGCAGATGCAGATGGTCGGGACGAGGAGGGGTATACATTTATATATGGCGGGGATGGGAGGGATTTGAGAGAAGGGAATTCGATTTAAGATTATAGTTGAGATGACAGTCTACCCTTGATAAAGACCATGCAGGCTTGTTGAGTATATATTGGTCAGATCGCAAAACAGGTCTGTATAGCACAGGAAGTTCAAACAGTATTGCAAGAGACCGAAGAAGTACGGTTGCATTACGCATATCAGTATTGATGGAGATTGAGCGGTGCCCCCCACTGGGTAAATCTTTCACTGTCCCAAAAGGCGTATCCCCAGCCCCACAACAGACCACCTGGACCAAGACAATCGAACATGTCCTCAAAAAGCGGTTCATCCTCCTCCATATTATCAAGCCATGCTCTTGACCAACCACAATTAGGCTGTTCAATATCTGGCAGAGACGACACAAAAGCCCGGAATCCGTCAACATCTAACCCGAAGTTGAACCGATCCGCAGGATACAGCAAGGGCAAGCTGACTGCAGGGCACTGCACAGGGCGCTGAGGAAAAGACGGGCTCGTTATAACCGCATTCGCAAATACCACGTTACGCCGGTTGATATAGTCTTGCTCTTGGATAAACTTTACGAGAAATAACGGGCCAATGCAGGCCAGCGTCTCCCGAGCGTCAAAATTGTATAAGTCATTGCATTCACATAAGCAACAGCTTGGAAGAGCCTTTTCTGGAAGAACTTCGATTGGCTTGCCGCGGTATTGAGCAAGGTCGTTTGTTATCTCGAAATATGGCTCGCTAATCCGGTCGTAGAGATACTGCCACAAACAGCCAAACTCTTCGGTCTCCCATGGCGGCAACGGGCCAAAGAACATTCTCCATGCTTCTTCCTCATGAAAGTTCTTTTTCCATGTCGGTACGTGCCGACTATGGGGACTGTCAACAGGGTATTCGCGGGGACCAAAGATGTTGCTATAAGTCTCGAGTCGGTAGAATGCGCGGAAAAAGCGTTTCTTTTCAGTTCTAGAGAGCTCCAGAGGTAGGATTTTAGTTTTCCATGCCACTGGATCCATCCAGTGTGGGCAATTTACATTTCGGCTATAGTCGTTAAGAAGAAAGATCGCCGCCTCATGCAGCCAGAGCATTAGCAGTATTTCATCAACGTCGGCTGGCTGATCCGGGAGTGGTTTTCTTGTTGTTCCAGATAGTGTTGCCAAACGTCGAATTTCCTCGCTGCGGCGTCGAGCGTCTAAAACTGCGATGATATGTTCCCGGTCTGAGGCTTCGCTGGCATGAATATCCCACGAGCGGACAGCAGCAATTGCTTCGGGAATATGCACAAGCCCATCATACTCTTTGAGCAGAATAAGCTGCAAGATTTCCTGGCGGGCGAGGCGATACGCCTGATACAAAGAGCGTGAAGCACAGGCGATCGAACGCAGAGAATGCAAATCGGGCACGTGTAGTAAAATTTGAATGCGCAACTCGAGCGGCAAGGATTCAAGAGTTGGTTTTGTCTTAGGATGGTGTCAGTCACTGTATCTGTTTGCAAGAGGATGGAGTTTACCATGATGGTTGTTGTGTTGTTGTCGCCTTTGGAGGATTCAGGAGGGGAGGGGTAAGGGAATCTTTTATCCCCTGGGCTGCGCCACTTTAACTTGTTAGTAACCTCCACCCAAGTCTCGCCTTTTGTTGTACTTTAATCAACCACAGGTCATCTGAAGGGAACAGGGATGTTTGAGCAGAGATATCTAAGAAGCCTCGAGGCTGACTTCCCCAATCCTTTCAGTCCACCGCAGCCGCTCAGCGTCGATAGACTCTCGGCTTCAGTCATTGGGTAGTCCAGAGTCCTATCCTTAAGCGCCTGGCTACGTTCTGGTCCAAGGTGCCCGATAGTGTTTACATAGCCACTCAAGGGAAAAATCCAACTGTTGTTTACCAATCAGTATCAACGCCCCAGTTCGCTTGAGGCCGCTCAGCGTCGATAGACCTACGCGCCGTGTTTCTAAAGACTCTCGGCTCCAATCATTGAGTAGTCCAGAATCCTATCCTTAAGCACCTGGTTATGTTCTGGTCCAAGGTGCCCGAGAGTATTTTACATAGCCACTCAATGGAAAATCCAACTATTATTTACCAATCAGTATCAACGCCCCAGTTCGCTTGAAGCCGCTCCAGGGAATTGATTCAATCTTTGCCAACCAATCCACCAGCCCTCAGATTCGCATGAAGCAGGTATGGTTACTATACAGATTCCGGACATATCCAGGGGTTGCAAATCTGCCTTGCTAGCCCAGAGGGCCTTGCGTAGCGGCTCCTACCACTCAGTAGACGCTCTTTACTCGTAGCCTCATGCTTTTAAATAGCCCTTTCGCCCATGTGTCTCAAGAATCTGTCCAGCTTTTCCTTTCACTCTGATATACCATTTCACGTTTTGCTTTCTCTCAGTCTTCTCTTCTTACCTAAACTGTGACCCTTTTCCGAGTTGAACATGAGCAAAAAGCCCACCGAATATGAAACCGACTATGATTACCATCGACGACGACGAGGATCCGATCCCGACATTCGGCCGCCTCCGCGAAGCTACTACGGTCCCAATTTCAAGAACGTTGAAAAGGGTCGTCGTGAAAGCTTTTCCACAGTCATCCCTCCCCGAATGCCAGATCCCTACGTGAAGAGACCGAAAGAATACCCTGAAGAGTTGGTGCGTCATCATGGTCGGTATACACATCACAATGACCTATACGGGAAGTATGCCACAGAGTATCGCAAGATGAAGCCTACAGCAGATGGAGTAGGCCGGACCACTCCCCACGAAGATCGGGAACCGATTTTACGGAAAGGCCTACTCCTAGCTGATGATGTGAGGGATCATGCTCTCAAGTACGTACATCTAGACCTTTTTCATCGATGCCTACGGAATTAGGACCAGGAAACTGATATTCTTTATCCATAGGTCTGCTTCCTTGCGTGCTGGATTTGATCACAAATACCCATATGCCTACGAATCATTAGATGCGAAAAGGACGCACAGGGAACAGGCCGTGACCAATCTCAATTCATCTCGAAAATATCGTCACAAGCAGGAGAGGGTTGAGGACAAACTCACTCGTTATGGCTATGACCCGGACCTTGGTCGAAGAAAGGACCGTATCCCCCGTCGGGCTACTGGTCTCTTGTCGGATTCGGATTGGCTTTGATATCATGTCGTGGCGCCTTATTGCATTGTGAAATCATCATTTACTAGCTTTTCATCTGGTCTCTTTATTCTGGTCTTATCTTGCAATGTTTTTTTTCTGCTCTTGAGTTCCAACTTCAATGGAACTGTCATTCATTATATTGCATTTGTTGGTTGATACGCTGCAGGTTTCTTATTTATACAACCAGTTTTCAATTTACACCGGTATTGTTAAGCCAAGAAGTGGTAAATTATATTGAAGGATTGTTGTAGTTTGTACTAAGAAGCGTCAACTTCATTATAGAGTAGTTGTAGATGCCATCAGGTGTTTTAAGGGGATCGAGGTAGATAGTTATACGGGTAAAATTAGGGCTCTCTTTATCTTTCCTGCCGATCCAAATTCCACCACAGCGCGTACTAGTATATTCTCTTTATTTTGCATAGATGTTTCCGGGTTATTGCTCTGACATTAATTTCATTTACAGTATCTAATTTCCAAATAATCTATTAGAGATATAAGGGAGATACCGAATGTACACCCAAGCCAAGTACACCAGTGAACGACGGTGTTCCGGGAGAGGTGTCTCGATTCCCGAAGAATGCGAACAAAAACGTATTTCGCAGGGAGTTAGTATATCGATCTAGGATCTGGGCCAATATACACACGTGGGACAATAATAGCACAGTAACCAATAGCCTGGGAAGCGCCAGACCGTAGCAGATTTTCTTCATCAACACAACCGCAGAGCCGAGCGTTGGAGAGGCAACATATGAGCCATAAAAATAATAATAACAATTCCGATCCCAACGTAGAAGACTGTGACCATGGTTTGACAGATGATGAGAGATTTTGTGTATCGTCGTGGATCGCGCATCTCAGCCGCAATGGAGAAAAGGCCGGGTGTTCCAGCATACGCGCTGCGAAGAGATCGCTGAGATGGCATGGCTAAATGGAGGGCAGCAGCAGGGCGTTCTTGAACTCCGACCGCAATGGTAAGCGTGAGAACTATGGCGCATCATGTTAAAATTGAGCTTGAGTAAAGTAAACATGCAGCTCAGATCCTGACTTAGTAGCAACAAGGATACTACCAACTCCAATCCAGGCAAGCCAGGTCATTCGTCCCAATGTACGGATACTCGATAAGATGAACCCAGTGTGTATTGAGGATGAAGTATGCCTGGACAGGACTGAGTCAGGTAGCTAGGGTCAGAGACGGCCCGACTTACTGCAGCTCACTTCTGCCTCATCAAGATGGCTATAAAAGTTATAAAAACTATAAAAATATAAAGTTTATAATAGTCTGTTGTAGTAGTATGGTTGTATATATGGAGGTATTGGGGGATGATTTATAGAGTGGGTTTGTGTGGTGGAGGTTGATGCTTTGAGCACTACATGTATATACCACAGTCTTTACCTACATTCTAAGAAAACAAGATCACAGGTTTGCCTATGCTATGGAGCTTCCAATTCTCCAGTCAGCTATTCCATTATCATAGGGCCATCCCTTATATCGAGGCAATGGGCATACTACTCCGTATACGGATGTATTGTGCACTGGAGAAATTGCTCCGCCGCTCCGCACAAGTTGACTTCTTCCACCTATAATCTCCTTCCCCCATCTCCCCGGACTTTTCTCTCCTCATCCTTCTCATTCCCGGTGCTGTCATCCCCTGATCAACATGAATTTGCCAGATAGTCAAAGCCAATCATATCCTATCCCGGCTCTTCACGCCCACACAAGATTCTCCGCACCGGTCCAGCCAAAATATGGACATAAGTACCCCTCATGGATCACCATCGATTCCTCCATTTCCTACCTCTGGCAGAGACAATTCTTAAACAAAAAACTAGAGTAAACGCACAAGATGCGTCCTCTTTCAGCACTCTCCTGGCTTTCCGTCTCCATCTCCCTCCTGGCCGTCGGGAGCCACGCAGCTTCCAGCCCACCAAGAGTTACTCTATCCAACAACCAAAAGACAAAAACAACATTCGTCGGCCGCTCGCTTCCCGAATTCGAACAGGAATTGTTCCTAGGTGTTAAATACGCGGATAAACCCGTGCGGTTTACCCCGTCGACATTGAAAACAAGCTATGTCACAAATGACAAACCTGGGACGAAGAGGGTGCTGTATAATGCTACTGCATACGGCTACGAATGTCCAGGGTATGGCTCCGATACAACGAATCTTGTCAGGATGGGACTTATTGAGTTGAACGAGGACTGTCTGAACTTGAATGTAATTCGGCCGACGCAGGACGGACATGATTTGCTTCCTGTTATGGTGTGGATTTATGGGGGTGGGTGGCAGCAGGGTGCTACGGCTGATCCGAGGTACGTATGTCCTGCCTGGGACATCTTCTCGTATGCTTCGAGAAAAGAAAAAGAGGACAGGATTGAATAAAACTGACCATGTTTTGAACTCGACAGGTACAACATGAGCTACATAACCAGACAAGCAGCCGTGAACGGTAAACCCATGATAGGCGTTTCCATCAACTACCGTCTTGCTGCATTTGGGTTCTTGGATTCAGAGGAGGTTAGGGTATGTCTTTCCTTTTATCTCTACATTCATACACCGTTCTAGGTATTCGCAAATTGCTCACTCTTCAGGTATCCGGAAACAATAACCTCGGGCTCCGTGACCAGCGAGTCGCCATGCACTGGATCAAGAAGAACATCAGAGCGTTTGGCGGAGACCCAAATAAGATCACAATATGGGGGGAATCGGCGTCAGTGAACCATTGGAGCTCGAGATCCCTATAGTGCTAATAAAAGAAATAGAGGCGCATATAGTGTAGGGGCTCATTTAGTTGCCAACGGCGGCGACAACGAGGGTCTTTTCCGAGCAGGTCTGCGATACTCATCTTCCGACATGAGCATCAATATGCTAACAAGACGCAGCAATAATGGATTCCGGAAACGCAGTCGGCCCTCCCTGGAACGGCACAGACTGGTACCAGCCGATGTACAACCGCATCGTGGAGAAATCAGGGTACGCCATCTTACCTAGTCAACACGGCTACGGTCTTCCACTAATAGATAACCACGTTCCAGATGCTCAAACTCAACCAAGACGCTGCAGTGTCTCCGTGATCTCCCCTTTGACTCTCTTTACGCCGTTGCAAACGAAGGACTAGAATGGTTCGCCGCCGTGGACGGCACATTCATCAAAGAGTATCCCCAGATCAGCATCACAAACGGCCGGATCGCAAAAGTCCCTATCCTCCTCGGCACGAACACAGACGAGGGAACCAGTTTTGGTACTACGGGGGTTGACACAGATGAGGATTGCGTGGAGCAACTTACTGGTGAGTCCCTCTCCCTCCCTCAAAGTACTTATACTAGAGGCATACTGAGAAACACAGCATCGAAACGCTGGGTCCTCACAACCGCACAAGCAACAGAGCTAATAACTTACTACCCAAACGACCCCACCATCGGCTGTCCCTACGGCTGGGGAAACACCACCTGGCCCGCAAAAGGACTAATGTATAAACGCTACTCCTCCATGGCGGGAGACATAACAATGGATGCACCCCGACGGCTCCTCGCAACAACGATGGCGGGCCATAATCAAGCCGTATACTCGTACCGGTGGGATGTACCCGCTTACAACACGAGCACTAACATCGGCGTTCAGCATTTCGCTGAAATACCATTCGTCTTCGCGAATCCGGTCCAGAGCATTACGCCACTTGGCAGTGATCCGACTGGGGCTCGTCTGGAGCTTGCGAATCTGGCGGCGAGGATGTGGACGGCTTTTGTGGTTGGGTTGGATCCGAATGGGCATGGGGGTTTGTTTTTCCTTATTCTTTTTATGCCCTTGTTGTTGGCTAACTCTGGCGATGTAGTCTCCGGTATACCTGAATGGCCACAATATACGACCTCAGACGAAACGCCCTCGAATTTCGTTTTCCGTCTCCCCAGGAACGGGAGTTATGTTCAAGATGACGATTACCGGGTTGATGGGATGAGTTATCTCAATACTATTGTGCGGTAGTTCGGCTACAACAGCATCTTTCAGGCAAGAACTTTAGTTTAGCCGTGGCTTCACGGGAGCTGGACTGGGATACATTGGAATGGATTGGGGAAAACTTGGGCTTAATTAGGTATGGATGTGTACATCTATCCTCTCAACGATAAGGTACTATTTGAGATAGAGACCGCTAGTTAGGCTGTCATTGGTTCCTACTCGAATACAAGAAAAGCCATGAATCCATTTTCTCAATCTGGTCTAATTTGTTCTGATACATACATCGCAACCCCTAACAGCTCATCCCCGACACGAAAGCCTCAAGAAGGAAAAGGCATAAAGATACAGGAACATTTATACTCCTGTCCAAGCCAATTAAAATGAACACCTACTCGACTTCACTCCCTTCAATGAATGTGCATTCTGAGTACATTCTAGACAGCATGAGACGAGAAAAGAAAAAGACACCAAGTCAAGTCAAGTTAAGCCAAGTCAACCAACGCCTTGCCGGAACGCTCTCGACCATGGAGCTAGAATCAAGGGCCTTTGCCGTTGATTTTTAGTAATTCGACTTCACTATTTCAGCATGTATACTTAATACACTATCACAACAGGACAATAGCGAAAAGGGAAGACAGAAAGAGAGAGAGAGAGAGAGAGAGAGAGAGAGAGAGACATACAACACCAACCCCGAGTCCGGCGGAATAAGGCCTGGGAACCCTCGAGTTCCGTAACCGTAATCACTAGCAGACAACACCATTAGTACATGTGATTAGAACCCATCCAAGGTTCAATTCAATCGAGGAGAAGGCAAATGAATAATACCTCGAAATGGTCAAAATCGCCCTCTCCCCAACCGTCATCTGCAAAACACCCAAGTCCCAACCAAGAATGACCTTCCCGACGCCGATTTCGGTCTTCAGCGGGCCTCGGCCATGCGATGTATCGAATCTGTACTCGGGTTATACATTAGCAAATAATTCAATCAGGTCCTTGGCTATAATACTGCAGTCGACGGGCTTGAGAAGGAAATAGAACATACTGCACCCCCATACAGTAATCATCCGCCCTGGACTCATCGTATAGACATCCCGTGTAATCGATAAGCACTGTGTCGCCTTTCTGTGGACTGTCCACGCCGTTTCCGGGCTCCAGAATGGATTTCGTCAAGCCTTTTATCATTCTGGGTGGGGTGTTGTATTTGCGATAAGTATGTGGTGTATTTTGGTGGGTTGGTGGGCGAGTGTTGGGGAATAGGAGAATGGCGATATCTCTCGATAGAATTAGACCAGGAGAGATGGAGAGGCTGGAGAGATGAGGGGTAGGACAGTGTAACTAGGACTAGGTACATGTAACTTAAGTAGACACTAAGATGCGTGGGGGCAAGGAAAAGAAAAAGGAAGGAAGAAGGATTTAGAGGATGAACTAGTTTGATAGGTAGAACGGAATAGATAGGAATGGTATTAATTATAGAGCATGGATGTTGATACCATTATCTGGTGGTATTAGTTGATTGCTTCTGATTATTTCAATTCCATTGGACCACATCTAAGCACTTGTATAGTGTCAGGTAGAAGCGATGTCAGTCTGGTTTCAATGCAGATTCCCCGCTGTTCAGCTGCCGGTTGATCTCCGGTTGGTCTCCGTTTCTCGAGCTTGCGACGGGAAGGATTCCTTTTCGTGATTCTACGGTGTGTTGGTCCTTCTGGTTCTGTTGATCGGCGAGGATGTTGTCTCCAGTAGTCTCTAGTAGTCAGCCTGATCTACATATCCGCTGTACCGGGGTCCTAGGATGTTGATGATATTGATGGATAAGAATAACTGAGATATCTCTGTTCAGGCCGTCCAGAAAGACATCTTCTTCACTGAGTCAACGGACGCAGATCGTACGACCGTACGCGGGAATCGACTATCAACCCGCGCAGAACCCTCTGCGTCGGTCTCCGCATGATCGAGATAATGCAACGTTGAGATACCCACTTTGTCTACAAATTCCAGCACGCGGTGGTAGTTCAACCCGACCTGGTCCAACCCGTGGCTATCATCGGATAGACAGAATCGACCCCCCCGAGCCAAAAACTCCTGTCCACGTTCAGTCAGTAAACCTTATCTTGCATGTCCTCGCACATGACTTGGCCCGACGCCCAGCAGAGAAAGAAAGAGTGAAAGCAAACAAACAAACAAACTCACCTGGCAAATCTCAGCCTTGGGATAAGGCTCGCTCATCCCCTTGCGCAGCGCCGCAGAGTTCAGCTCGAGGATGCCCCCGTAGCCAGCCACGCAGTCGAGATTACGCAGAATGCGCTCCCAGACACCAGGCCACGTTTTGAAGCTCCGCTCGGGGCCATCGCTCTTCAGGCGGATGAGATCAAAGTGACCGACGAGCACGGGCTTCAGCCGCTGCAGCATCGTCAGCTGCTCGTCAAAGTAGGCCTCGAATAACCGCTCATCCGAACCACCCGCTAGATCCCGTGCCTGCTCATACATCGCGCGATCATAGTCAATCGGTACGGTCTTCGTGTGATGGATCGAGCCCATGAAGAACTCAAACGGGAACCGATCCAGCGACGTCTGTATCAACTCCTCAGACTCATCTCGGATCCAATCACATTCAAAACCGATCAGAATCTTGATCTGGCCAGCATACTTCTCACGGAGCCTCTGCGCTTCTCGAAAGTAATCCGCTTCATTGGCGATCATCCACGCTTGCGTCTGTCCGGTTTCGATCTAGTTCACAGAACCCACGCGTTAGATTGAAATAGGCCGAAAGTCATGTACCTAATCGTACTTTTGCCCTTTCATCTCCAACCTCGTTGCTTTTTTCTTTCGCTTCACATCCCCGTCTCCCCCATTTCTTGCAGAATCACATTGGGATGAACGGGATTCAAATAAATACACACCTCTTCAGGATAATAATCTGTTTCTCCGCGGGGCATGTGCTCCGTCAGGCAGAAGGTGTGGAAATTCTTCGCGATGGCCAATTGGATGACGGACTCGAGGGAGTCCTTTGCGTGGCCTGGGCAGAACTGCCCTGAGTGGCTGTGGTGGGAGAATGGCATGACTCTTTCACCTCACCTGGCAAGACTCCCGAGGTTCCGGCTTAGGTGTGATTGGGGGGACTGGAGCAGCAGTTAGCATTATCGATAACCTAGGCATCGCATTCGGATTCAATGGGCAGGGGGTTGAATGAGATGGGTGAGACAGAAAGAGCGGTATACTATCAAGACCCAGGACTTACCAGGGTGTCAGTGGTGCCCCGTGTAGGTAGAGATAAGGATGATTGCAAGCGGTTTGTTTCGGATGCTGGAGGAGCGGTGAACTGGATAGTGATAGGAGATCCTGTTCCTGCTGAGGTCACTGGTAATAGGAATTGATGATAAGAGGTGCAGGTGGAAGTGAGAAGGAAAGACGATTGCTTGTGAAATTGTGAGTTGTGACGCGGTAAATTTCCGCCGACTCCGCAGTACTTCTTCCTCTTGTACTCCGGTATAGCAACTGACCTGAATTCCAATTGCCGAGATAGATAATATACATTAATTTACAAGTATTTGAATATAGTCCTTAGTTAAATCATGAGTCTATAATCCTTGGACACCAGCTCTCCAGTCCAATCTCGGGTATCACAGACTGATCTCTCATCTCATGCAATCTGTACCACTGACACCCCATGGTCCCTTCCTCGGTCACTAACCGTAGACAGGAAGAGCGACCCCAGGGATAAACAGACATCTCTGCCTCGGGGCAATTCAATCCCCCTTCCAGCGTTAAAAGTACCACTACCTCCACCCGTGTGATCTCCTCCGCGCCATTGTTTTCGGCTTCGGATGGGCATGCCATGCAAGAACCGTCGCAACAACATACTCCCCGTCATGCGATATCGATAACTGGCCTAGCCTCCCTTCTTCCTCTTCCTCCCCCTGTCCCCCCTCCCGATTCGGATCCAGGAACATAATCTCAGGCCGTCCCATCGCACCACTCTCTCCAATTCCATCCCCATCGCTAACCCGAACAACAACATCCTTCCACCCCAGACTCTCCGCCCCGCCCGGCGCCGCTTTTCTAGCCGCCTCCTTCGCCGCGAACCGTCCGGCAAGCCAGCGGCTCATATCAGGGGTTATGTGGATGGACCCGATGGGGCCGATAGCCGCGTGTTTTTTGGGCTGGGGTGGAGACGGATACGGAGATAGTTCTAGTAGTGAAGGAGGTATGCTGAATCGGGTCTGGAAGTCTCGCTGCTCGGAGTCGGACAGGATGCGGCGCGTGAAGCGGGGGAGGTAGGTTGGGCGGCGGATGAGGCGGGCTATGCGGGGGATGTGGACGATGTCGGTGCCAATGTTTATGGGTAAGGGGAAGCGAAGGGGTTTCATTGTGAGTAGAGAAGGTGCATTTGTTGAGTTGGATGGCATTTGTGGAAGCTCGAGCTTCAGCTTAAGGAGCTCGGATTATTAAATGACTAAGCAAGGATCGATCTAACAATCCATTTAAACATGACTTAAATGTTGCCTTGCAGTGGTAAAGATCGCTGATTGATATGTCTAGAATTATATCGGGATATAAAGTCTACAGGTACATCCAGTCGCATCCCAAGCCACCTCTACGGCAATCCCACAATCCCACAATTGCACAGTATGAAAGCAAAAGCTTCCTAGGTGTATACCTCTATATGTACATAACCACACCTATCTGCCGCTCTTTGGTCGAGCAGGCAAACGTGTCACTCCATCCCTTGCCTCTAATCCCTTCACGGCCTCGGAAAGAAAAATGCAAAGGTCGATCCGGGTCGGTGTAAAAAGGACGCATGGTATCCTCAGACCATTGACATCAGGCCGTCCCCCGCGATACTGAATCTAGCGAGGGATTTAGTGGTCCGCCTTCTTGTCCTCGCCGTTCATCTGCTTTATGAAATCCCTAAACACAACACAGTTAGCCCAATTGAATCGATTTCGTTCCGTGAAGAAGCTAAACAAGCCACGGCACAGTGACACTTGTGTATGCCTCCACATAGAGCCCGTACGAGGAGACATACTGGATGAAAACCTCCTCATCCTTAGAGGAAGCCTGGATCGGAGGAGCAGCGGGCTTCTGAGCACCACCGCCACGGGTGCCAAGGTAGACACCACCGAAGAGAGAAGTGAGAATACCGAGAGCAAGCTATAATAGTTCCAACATTAGTGACCTCTTCTTAACCGTAACCGATTTCGGACATGTTTCGGAGCAACGACTCCTTTCGAGCGCGGCGGGCTAGAGCAGAACGTACGTGGTGGGAGCCAATTGACTGGCCGGCGATCTTGTAGTATTGAACCATGATGGTGGATTAAGAACGGAAGGGAGTTCGGAGTGATCGGTCGAGGCGAGTGAAGCGGTACGAAAGAGCTGGTTCTGCGGGTGTCGTCCAGACGGCAGCGGTGGAAGTTGCGGCCGTTTCGGGCTTACTGTATATGGTTAGACCGGAGAAAACTGAGTCAGCTGATGTTGGTGACATAATCAGAGCTGACACTTGACACGTGACTACCCGAGAGTTTCCGCCGCTTAATGACGTCGGATAAATGCACAGCAGCTGCAATACTCCGGAGTTGCGCATGTGAGACTTTTAAGAGCTCATCAATTCATCTACAATGGAGCTTACAGGGTGACAATACCTTTCTATCATTTCCAAAATGTACTGGAGATAATCTGAACAAGGATCTAAACTATAGCTACGATGGTGGTGTCATAGGCAGCTCAGGACCAAAGGAACTGAATACCGAACCTCGGGGAACAAGTCAGGTTGTCCTCTGCGACAACTCCGCGAGTCTGGACTGCTATTAAGGAGGCTGTACATTCTTTAATCCGTTAGTCGGAGGTTGTAGCTTTCTTAATATAATCTCCCTTGTGACTGCCTTTTTGCACCTGTCCTACCTTACTTCCACTGGTGGCACTTTCGACTCTGTAATACTTCGCACAACACCACTACAACCTCACTTCAGAACAACCTCACAATGTGGGGGAGTCGCAAAGAAGAGCCCTCCGAGGCACCTCAGCCTGAAGCTCAAGCTCTTCCACCTATAAAACGAGGAAAGCTTTCGCCGCAAATGCAGAAACTCGTCGATCAGGACGACCATTTCTACGATGATGTGTATACTCCATAGTACGTTCTCCTCTCTCCACCCCCACAACTCCTCACCATCTCCATCCCATCCCCAGATTCCAATCTTCCCACCAAAACAGAAATTAAGAAGCTATGCCAGCTCCGTTGACTCCATCGAGACGCCCTATCGCTACGCCGGTTACGCCACCCGCCTCCGCACCCTCCTCCTCTCCGCCCACCGCTACATCGCCTACACCTCCGACGTAGGCGAGTCCTTCCGCCCAGTCGCACACCCTCACCTCGTGCGATCCGCCTACGCAATCTCCTGGGCCTACCTCCTCGGCGACGTCAGCCATGAAGGATATAAAGCCTACTTACGGAACAGACGCGTTCTCGCGCCGCCATGTGAAGCATACAAAGATGCCTCAGATCTCACGCAGAGTCAGATCGTGTTCGGGATGGTGACCGGGGATGTGGCGGGATCTTTGACTTCGACAACCCCAAGCTCCGAGGAAACGCTGACGCCTTGGCCGACGCATCATATTCCTCTCATTGAAGACTACCGCATGGTTATGGTCAAACGGGCCGTGTTCCAGGGCTTAGCGAGCATGGGTCTTCCGGCGTTTACGATCCATAGTGTCGTCAAGTACTCTGGGAGGATGATGAAGGGTTATAAGAACGTTTTCTTGCGCACTTGGGCCCCGATCGGTGTATGTTCAATCCCCATTATCCTCTAATTTGACCTTGTTGCATGGTAAGATAATAACTGGTTTACCTTTAGCTCGGTCTCGGGGTCGTCCCCTTCCTCCCGTACATCTTCGACCACCCCGTCGACGGCGCCGTTGACTGGGCTTTCCGGGTTGGATGCCAATTATACGGCGGCGAAGATGCTGTTCGGCCACTACCGCGGCACTCAGAGGTTGCCGCTGGTGCAAAGAGCAAAGACGATGATGCGACATCACTTTCGCATTTCCAGATTCTGGAGCTAGAGCGCATGAATGGGACTCGCGACTCGAACCTATCGTGGGAGGAACATAAAAAGGAGCTTCGGCATGCAAGAGAGGCAAGGAAGCGCGAGCGGCAGGAGCGTGGGGAGACTGGGATTCTAGCCAGGCTAGGATTCGGGTCGAAGAAGGATAAGCCGGAGTGATGGAATTTCTTAAGGTTACAAGTTTCAAAATTGAATTGTGGCGGGGGAACGACTGACTCATCTCACTTGATGTTTCTATATTTTACTCGATGTATGTATATAATTTTCTAGCGATCTCTTTTTTCGTTTGTTGTTACGATTGTCAGGGGAGCTTAATGGATCACTGCATGATTTCAAAAGGATATATGCTTAAGGAAAGACTGTAACTAGCTATATTATATCAGGATGAACCCATACAAACGAGTTCTACAAACAATAACAATGGAGTATTTAACATCTAATTCATTCGACATCCATGCCCAAACATGGCTCATTTCTGGTTCTCTACTTCAACGTACAGTTGTACAAACAAAAATGCTAAGAGATGGAGCCGGATCAAGGCAGGATGGGCAGAAGTGCCACCTATCCATTAGAGCATAATACCCAAAAAGAGGATTTGAAAGTGTGATGAGAGAATGTATGTGTGCGGTCAGGCCTCTGCGATGTCACAGAAAGGAGGGTAGTAAAAGAGGAATAATTCAGAAACAATATGGGGAATAAGTAGAGAAAAAAAGTATGTGAAAAGAAGAAAAAAGGGACTAGCGTTCGAGATGAAGCCGTCTGGTAGAAAAAATTGAATACAGTCAGAATGCCAATAATACACCAAGAGATACGTCCCACGGACAAGGGAAAGCGGTGCAGAGACCTTTGGTTTCTCCCATCCACTCTTCCTGGGTTTTTTGCCGGCTTGCCTTGACCCAAGACCATGCAGACTAAAGGTTTTTTGTTTTCCCGTTCTTTAGATATTGTTTTCGGGGTCTAGTTCCATCCCAAAGAGTTCTCCGCCATTACAGGGGCGCTGATCATCTGGGTGCGTTGAGTTCCACGGCTGTTGTGGCTGCCACGAGACACACGGCCCCCACCGGTAAAGATCGATCCACCACCCTGGCTGCTCTGGTCGACCGTGGAACTTGTGCGACGGTGGAGTTGACGCTTCTTGCGGTAGCGGCGGGCGACCCAGAACATTCCAGCACCATAGGCGGCAGCACCAGCTACGACACCGACTCCAATTCCGACAGAGCTTGCTTTGGTGGGGCTGCTGCTGCTTGCGCCAGCAGTGGAATCGTCATAAGAGCCGTTATCGTCATCGCCGTTGTTGCTGTCGGAGTTGGAGCCACTACCACCGGACGAACCGCTTCCGAGAGATTCACCAGATGCGCCCACGAGGAGCGGAATGGTGGGATCAAGCATCCCCAACAATGTCTTCGCGGAATCTGAAGCCTGGTCGTACAATCTAGAGTGGCGGTTGTGCAACATGGTCCTGAGAGCGTCCACCTTGTCTGTGGGAACGTACGCCTGGGCAACGGTAGCGACGTATCCCGTGGTGGCTGAGTTATCATATGGCGAGACGCCAAACATGACGATATCTTTGCTGGGTTCCTCGAGAGCGTACATCAAACCTTGCGGGATGTACAAGAAGATCTGGGAGGAAGACATAGGGTTGGTCGCGACGAATGAGTAACGAAGCTGTCGAGTAAAGCCTAGTTGGATCAGGGTAGACCCAGGAGGAATTACCGGTACACCTCCAGCTGGTGAGATGGATCCTGGCAGCTGCTGAGTGGGCTGGGAGGTGGAAGTCTCCTGGGTGCTAGTCTCCTCGGAAGTGGTGGTAGGCTCGACCATGATACTGGTGTTTATCCAGTCGGTAGGCTCTTCATAGACAGACTCAGTGGTAGTTTGTGTCGACGTGGTGGCCGGTGGCTGCTCCGTCGTAGTGGTGGTAGTGGCCGTGGTAGTAGAACTAGTTGTCAGAGGCACGGACGAGATCGGTTGGCTGGTGGGCTCGATGATCATAGAAGTAGAAGAAACCAAGCCACTCGACGAAGAGGTAGGGATAGCTGTCGCAGACCCAGTGGCAGTGGGAACCGAAGGGATGACGGGAACTGAAGTCGCCGAGTTAAGACCGGTTGGCGTCAAGGTCAAGGTTGAACTAGGCAGATGATCGACAGAGCTCGAGGTAGCTGTGGGAGTCGTCTCAGGAACGCTGACAGAAATGGTCGGTAGAAGGTCGCCAATCAAACCACCGGACGTGCTTGTGCTCGAAGCAGTAAGAGACGTAGACGAGTCGGTGGGGAAGAGGCCACCGATCAAGCCACCAGACGAGCTAGTCGAGGTTGGCGACCCAGTGGAACTGATGGTAGTGGTCGAAGAATCACCGCCCGGGAGGCCATCGAGCAATCCACCAGACGAGCTAGTCGAGGTAGACCCCGGTGAGGCCAAAGTGGTAGTGCTTGAAGTAGAGTCACCTCCCAAGAGCCCATCAAGTAAGCCACCCGACGAACCGGTTGACGTGGGGACAGGGGTGGTTGCAGTCGTAGTGGAATCACCACCTAGGAGGGCACCAAGCAACCCACCCGTCGAACTAGTTGATGTAGCCCCAGGTGAGGTTAAAGTCGTAGTGCGGGAGGTAGAATCGTCGCCGAGGAGAGCACCAAGCAAGCCACCTGACGAACTAGTTGCGGTAGGCGAAGTGGCAGTGGTTGTTGTCGAAGTACTGGAGGAATCATCGCCAAGGCCTAGGGAAAGATCGAGCAAACCACCAGAAGAGGTAGTGGCAGTAGGCGCGGTGGTGGTGGTGGTGGTGGTGGTGGTGGTGGTGGTGGAAGTCGAAGTACTGGAGGTAGAATCGTCGCCGAGGAGGGCACCAAGCAAGCCACCTGACGAGTTAGTGGTCTTGGGAGATGTCTTAGTGGTCTCGCTGGTGGCATCACTGGTCTCCGAGTTCGAACTGGTTGAATCAGTAATGGCCTCAGAGCTGCCAGTCTTGACAGGGCTCGAGGTGGTCGTGCTACTAGTCGAGTCGCCTAGAAGGCCATCCAAAAGACCACCAACCAACCCGCCTTCCTTTGTGCTAGATATAGTTGTGCTCGACGTAGTCGTAGTCGATGGAGCCGTACCGGTTTGCGTTGCAGTCTTCGTAGCTGTGGCGGTAATATGTGCTACAGTGGACTGCTTGGTAGTGGTCGAAGCAGCGTGCGTCGCAGGCCCAGTTGTCGGGGTGCCAGTAATTGTGTGCGTCTTGCCGTCCTCGTCGACTGAGAGAGTGATAGGCACGATAACAACATCGGGTTCGTCATTGGATGCGGTGGTAGCAGGAGTAGGAGTCGTACCGGTGCCGGTGGATGTGCCCGTGGCGGTGTCAGGCTCGGTGTTGAAAAGCGACTCAAGCCAGCTCAAGCCGGAGTTGTCGTCGCCGTCTCGCTTGATTTGTCTGTGGTCGTAACGAGCGTGGGGTTGATTCGCAGCAACCAACTCAAGGCCACCGAGTGACAGGGCCGCCACGAGTAAAACCTTCTGCGACACCATGGTATTGGGATAACTGATCGCAAAGGCCAGGGGTCGTAGAGATGATGGCGATTGTATAAAAGGAGCGGAGTGAGCAGGGCTCAGCGATTTCGTGTCTGGCGGTTGTCTCGAACAAGGTATCCGCTCTCTGTACAGTATTGTCTTTTTTCCGATAGGGATAAAAGGCTGGCAGCGACTCGCGTGGTTGAATCTCGAGCGGTAAACAAATCCAGATGAAAGAGCGGCAGGGGAGTGGTTTGCAGAGTTAACCAACAGAGGCCCCTTGAATTAGTATATTTGGTGAATAAACGAGTGTGGTGCTGTAAGGAGCGAGCAACGATATCTAGAATAGAGAGAGGGTTAAAAAGAGGGACGAGGGACGAAGCCCGGGGTGGATGTTTGGTCGGTACCTTTCTCAAAGCAGGGCGCGACCGTGGGAGGGGGTTGAATGCAAGGAAAGAAAAGCAAGCGATAAACAATCAATCCCAGCGGCTCATTGACGCAGAAAGGAAGACCGAAGAAGGCTACGTCAAATGAAAGCACCGACGATGGCGAAGCATCTGGTAAGATATCAGAAGAGAGAGAGAGCGAGCGAGAGAGAGACTGGAGAAGAGATGTTATGATGAGACTGGGAGAAGAAAGGGAGATTCATCCACGAGGCCAGCCAGGGGCTGTGGTGCAAATACGAGTGGGCCGTGGAAATAACCTCTAGTACGGTTACGCAGTCAACACTGGCTGATGATTTCTTACACTACAGTCTTTGTTCGTGCTACTAAGAATAACTATTTGGAAGGTGAGCACTGCCCTTTCTCTTTGACTTGCGCGAAACATCCTCAGTAGAACTCCGTACCGTGGACATTTCTTCTTTTCCTTCAATGCATGTGCAACATCAATTGCGTACTCCTGCGTCCTCCTTATGCAGAGTCAGCGTCAATGAGGATTCAACCCCCGCTAGGAAAATAACGCCAGGCTAGCACCAATAGTACGGAGTCCAACGGTTCGGACGTGGTGCCTTGGAAGTTGGATGTGTTTTTGTAAGCAGCAAGGCAGGCAGCATGCTAACCTAGATCAAAAAGCTGTGGCACGCTGTGCACACTGCAGGGTGCGAGCCTCGACTTTCTCCAAAGAAGTTGATTTGGATCGACACTGATCCTAGAGATTGGAGATCAGAATTTGAGTGAGTTGTCGGAAAATCTCTACCTCATTAGAGAGGATTGTCGAGGAGAGCGCTAACAGACAGCACAGCCTTTGAGGTTCGATTGGACAAGATTGTCTCCATGCTCAGAGGCCGCGATGCGCAATGATGTCGACAAAGTATTGCGGACCATCCTTGATGCCTTCCACGAACTTGGGCGGCGGGCGCTGGTCGGCTTCGAAGCCTGGCTGACGCAAATGAACAGAATCCTCAACAAACTTCCTTGCAGGGACAGTGCGGGCCACAGAATTGTAGCCAATCAGAAAAGACCATGTCGATCGGTATAATTACAGGGCGCACATCACAATTAGAGACTAACATGAGGCCGAGACCACCGGCCTCTTTTTAGCCTGCGCTGTTCCTGGATTCAGGTGGGGTTCAGGTGCGTGCTCTTAACATTTAATTTCATCCCGCTCGACTCCCTCCACCAGATTCCAGATATCTCAGAACATCTGCAGACTCTGGAATCCAGAAATTACAGTCGATATTTAAGGAGTAGAGCCGCTATCAATCCCTGAAGGTAGCCAATTCGACAAGGTTCCATGTTCTTTTCCCATATTCTACTAGGAGTCTACCATTGTCTCACCCCAGTCACCTTCACGAATCACCATGCCTGAATTATCGCTAAATCATCGCTAAATCATCTGCCGGGACCACTGTATATGTTCATAGAGGACCGCCAGAGCAGAGCCATATCTGGTTCCACGAGCATCATTCTTAATTTCGCCCTTGGTCAAACCGCATTCTTCCCGAGGCTGAAACAATCCTCATTCTGCGATGTCATTATTTGCATTCCTTCCCTCTTGTCGGGAATACGTGGTATCATAATGGATAGCCACATCTTCGAGGTGGCTCAGGTTGTACTCCGTACGCTCTGTGATCCGGCTAGCATGAACGACGCCCCCTTAGTATTCTCCTAGCCGGACAAAACAGCCAGGAGTCCAGACTCTAGACCGGATCTCCGGAGTACAGGTCTGGTCAATGCTTCAGCCTTTGATTGTGTGATGATCAGACTACGGAGTCTAGATGAACATGGTGATCGATCAACACCTTGCGTATCACTGTATCCCATTCTCGACAAAGTCATCAACCCTGAAAAATAAGCAGAACAGGGATCAATCTGCAACCGAGCCTTTCCAAGTTCCCCTGAATTCCTGCTCAGCAGAAACGAACGGGAACCACGGTGCACGAGTCCATGGGCAAGACTAAACTGGTCAGGATATACCCGACGCTAAGCCTGTTCCTGAACCGATTCCGTTCTCCACGTCCAATTATATCGTCGGGCATTCTCCTGCAGAGTTTGGTGCAGTTTCTGTATGAACGGCTTTATTGTACTTCGGAAGACAACTCGGGTACAGCAGAAGCAATTATTGCTCGACCTGGGATGGAGAATAATGCTCCGAATTTCGTACCATTGCACGGTACCACAGAGTACGGAGTACAGATAGTGTGTACGTACGTATTTGCTTTTCGGATAGATAAGCCATGTAATTCACCTGTGTTCGCTTTTCCGGAGTATAACGTCAGGGGGGGCCATACTATCAAATCGTCAAGCTTTGGAGACAACCTAACAAACCTACACAGAAGATCAAGCGAATTATACAGCATGTGGATCTCCAAAAGTATTGACATTCTTCATATATGTAACAGGCAGCCCTACCAAATCTCTTTTAGAATTCAAGGTGAGATCCTGTTCATACATTGTTGCAGTCCTTAATATGTATATATCCACAACACGCCTCACCCACTACTCAGGACAAACAAAGCAATCAACTCCCTGGACCTCTCCTCTCTACAAGAGTAACCAATCATATCCGCCCCATACCCGTACTTCCTAAAACTTCCTAAAGACGGGCTTTAACCCCCTTAGCGTTGCTCACAAACCCAGAACACTCAATCTCAACATCCGAGCCCTGAGGCAGCGTCTTGACAGCAACGCACGTCCGTGCCTATACCAAACACACATTAGCACTAGCCCTCTCTCGAAGCCAGCCATTAACCCAGCGAATTCCAAAAAAAAAAAATCCCCGCAAGCCCACCCTAACACAGAGGAGGAGAAAGAAGAAGAAAACATACAGGCCTCGGCTCCGGAAATCCCTGAATATACACCTCATTGACATCATTGTAATCCTTCATATCAGCCAAGAAGATATTCACTTTCAAGACGTCGGCCAGACTGGATCCGCCTGCTTCGAGGACGGCAGAGAGGTTCTTGAGGATTTGTCTCTGGTTGCATTAATTCGTTAGCGAGAACCACACAACTACTGCATCAAAAGTTTGGGAGGAGGCGTACAGCTCTATCCTTTACACTCCCCTCAACCATCTTCCCCGTCTTGGGATCCACGCCGAGTTGGCCGGAGGTGAAGATTATGTTTCCGACTACAGTGGCTTGGGAGAGGTGCGGGGCGGGCGCTGGGGCGTTGGGGGTGTAGACGTGTGTTTTTGTCATTTTGAATAGCGATCGTGGATTTTGAGATAAGGAAGAGGTGTTTTCACGATCAAGGACGTGGCTTCTGGTGGAATATCGCTATTTATATGTAAAAGTTGGAGATGAAGTTGGGGTAGAGCTTGCCCCACTGCGATACGGATAAGCCGCAGGGCCGGATTTCTAGTTACGTATTTGGCCAGGCTTGTAGTATAGATTTTTGTGACTATTGGAAGTACGGTTTGAGCACATGGGTATGAAGCTGTCTGCCATGGTTATTCTAGGATCTAGCCGTTCATGGAGTCGATTTACTTCTACAAGAAATCCGAGCAGTGGTTGACGCTTCGGCCGAGGACGGGACCAGATCTATATAGTTGCTCCGTTCTGCTATGAAGACTTAGAAAGCATCGATAGATCCTGGTCGTAATCTTCAAACCTGCTCTGATTTATCTAATGAATCCAAGGGAAAAGTTGCTGGCGTTTAAAAAAAGGAAGAGACGTGCAGTCTGATAGTTTGTGGCCATGTACATGTAAAGCTGGCTTCACACCTAGTATAGACATGTATTCACTATTAGAAGAAGTTCTTTACATCCTTTATTCTGAGTGTCTTGGTGAAGTAGCATGATAAAAGCATGACTAGACACACTCTTTTAGAAGTAATTAATAAAAGTATCCTTGTTTTCTTTAACTGCAGGTTAATCCACGCATATTCACTGATGACCGAATAATCCGCGCAGTTGCATTCAACAACCCACCAAATCACTCTAGTAACACCAAAATCAGATTATTTTCATTCTAATTCATTCTATATTCCCTCAAACCCTTGTCCTTGACCTCTTTTACGTCCCATCTTTCATTCACCCGCGTTGGAGCAACTCAGCTCAGCTCGAGCTCAAGCTCAACATGGAACCCTCACATCTCCCCAAGCCCATTCCCAAGATCAAACCCAAACCCAGCTTCAACCCCCACCCAAGGCCAAAGGTAGAGCCGCGGCCAAAGACAAAGCACTCTTCACGTCCTCTCTCGCCCGTCCCCGAGGAAGAAGAGAAACCAGGTGAAGAGACGAAAGCGAACGAAGAGAAAGAGAAAACTGACACCAAGCCCGTCCCCGTCTGTGACTCCGACTCTGACATGACTGACGACGAAGCGTTCCCGCTTGAGCTTGACGTCCATGGCCTGAAGGCGAAAGTGTACTTGAACTGTGCTGATGTTGATATCATTCCGGCGAGATATCTGGAGAAGGCGGAGAGGTCGCGTATGTCTTTCCTTTCCGAGCCCAGCTAAGCCCAGCATCAACGTTTGTTTCCGTATCTGAGAGAGATAGAAAGAGATAAGTGAGCAGTACTAACTTCACTCTTTAGCCATCCTCAAACGAACCCCGTGGATCTTCCGCACAGCAGAAGACGGCCGTGACGTGAACCTGACCAAATGGTCCAAGGTCGATATTCGCTTCCGGGGCATCTTCAAGACGCTGAAGAATGCTCCGCCATTTACGAAGGGCTTGTTCGAAAGTGATAATGGGCAAATGGTGTCTTCGCCGAAAATCGATTTCGAGGAAGCGGTTAAGGCACAGGGGCAAGCTGTATATGCGCTCATGGATGAGGTTTTGAATATGCTCAAGATCCACCGAGAGATGGAAAGTTTTCGGGAGTTTTTCTATCTTCGGTGGGTTCCTCCAGTTTCGACATCATGATTTTCGTTCAGAAAACGCTAACCGTGCGTGCTGCAGTCCGAGGTTGATTAGTTGCAAGCCAGAATACTGGACTGGATACCGAGTAAAGCACAGAGACGCGCCGTGGACAGCCGGCTCGATAGCACTGGACTTTTCGCCGGACCGGGGAATTTGTCGAACTGTCGTTCCTATCCTGACGGTAACTTCACCTCGCCCACGGAAAACAAAGCCCTAACTGACATAATGCAGACAACAGAGCGCCACAGCAAACCCCTCAAACCAACCCTAGAAGGCGGCTTCAAGCTCCTCCTCGCCCAATTCCTCCTCAACATCTACCGCCTCTCGCCCCCCGGCGACAAACTCCCAGACCAAGAGACCTTCTTGATAGTCCTCCACGGCTCAAAGCTGCATGTCCTCCGCGGGATCTTCCCAGGCCAAAAGACGTCCAAATTGTGGTGTGGCCGACACAATCCCGGCGATCCCGATGCCCAGAGCACGCACAACCTCGTAGCTAACATGAGCGATCGATTCTACAGCAAGATGAACCTGGAGCGGTTCCTGGAGCAGGTTGAGTGGAACCAGCTGTCAAATCCGGAGAATGAGGTATGTCCGCGTGTTTTCCAGATTCTGGGGAGCAGGGAGTATGATCTGTGGATGAAGTGGGAGTTTGCGGCTGCGTTGAAGATGCTGTCTGGGTTGATGTTGTATTTGATGAGTGGACAGGCGCGGTGTGGGATTCTGCAGGATGTCTTTGAGCAGTTTCCGTATGATGAAGGGATTGAGCTTGAGAGTGAGGAGGAGGGGAAAGAGGCGGACAAGAAGATGGCCTTGGAGCAGAAGCATGTGGAGGAGCAAGAGCAGAAGTTGAAGGAAAAGGAGAAGAAGAAGCGTGACGATGATCAGGCGAAGGCTAGTGAGCGCGAGGCGATGAGGGCTTCGGTCAAGGATCGGATTGGGGGGTTGGCCGGGGGTTTTCGTCAACCTTGGTGGGACTGGGTATGGGATGACAAGGACAAGGATGGGTGCGCAAAGGATGATGCTGATATCATTCTTCGTGGTCCTTGATCGGTGAAAGTGGAAAAGTGACACATCTGAGCTTCATGGAACAGAAAAAGCGGCGACACATGGTATCTGGAAAAATCTCGATGAGTATTTCGAGTTGACATTGTTCCCTCTACACAAGAGCGGAGATACTATATCCAATACATAGCAATTTAGTACCTACTACTGCCTGTGCCCTCTTTCCGACTCAAAGACTGTAAACCCATCGATACCCCATCCATCCTTTCCACCAGTACGAAAGTATTCACTGACCGTACCAACAGCATAGCAAGTTCCTGCCATAGCGACGCCGCTTATAAGCATCCGCCGGAGTGTCCTTCTGGCCATAGACTTTGGGGGGCTCTTGACTTGGAGCTGTTCGACAGGCGGCTCTTCTACAGGCGACTCTTCGACAGGCGGCTCTTCGTCAGACGGCCCTTCGACAGGTGAAGTATACTGCGGTGGCACTCCTCCAGTCCAGTAATGTTTGACTGCCAACTGCTCTTCTGGCGACATGTCCTCAAATCGCACGTCTTCTTCCAGTTCTTCCAGAGGAGTTTCGTGATTGCCTCGTGGTGTTCTTCGTGTTGTAGAATCGGTTGTCAGGACACGCGGCTTGGGAACCTTACGAAAAACAAGAATGTTTTTCCCGCCTGACACGATCTCGTACCCCTCTGCATGCATCTGCTTGAGACATGCCAAGAACTTTGCGGGATTGGCCAAGCGCGTGAGCACGTCAGTGGGATGAAGAAGACCACTCGAGGCATGTACTGAGGACATGGTTTCCGCCTCTGCGACTTCCAGAGAAGTTGGATCGTCTGCGAATACGCGGTATACCTCAACTGCGGCGGAATCATATAATGGAGGCTCACTCGCAGCAAGCGGTGCTTCATGTTGTGCCGCGCTTCCTGTATCTGGCTCAACATGACTTGGAGTGGTTGGTATAAACGGTTCGGTGGTTGGAATCGTCATGTCTTCTCCCCGGTTTGCTGACGCCTGGACATGGTGCTCGACGTCCTCAACGGGTCTGCCGTGAACACTAGACATGTCTTCTCCATTCCTATACCTTTCGAGCTCTACTTCGGCCTCAATTTTCAGTCTCTTTGCATCATAAGCGGCCCGGATATCGCTCGCGCGTAGGACGTCTAGATCAGCATCTCTGTAATCGACTAGGGTATCCGGGGTTCCGACTGAGGCTGTAGACATAGAAAGTGGATATTCGCGCCTGGACAGATAACCTGACCGTTCGAGACTCTCAGCCTGCTCATGCCTTTTGGTCAATGGTTGTTCCGAAGTGGTCATCCCATCTACATCAAGGCTTCGGGTCGACTGAACCCTACCATCTTCTAATGGTATAGCATCGTGGTCGTCATTGCCTGCAGATGGGTCTTTCAGAGAGTCTTGTGGCTGTGAAGACTCCATCTGGACTGCCTCCTCGGATGGTTCGATTGAGTTATCTGAACCGCGCGGGATCGCCCCTTCTGCGGAAGCTCCCTCGTGGGCAGAGATAGAAGACACTGCGTTATCCTCCATTCCCGTCGAAGCAGCAGCTCTAGCCTTTTCCGGGTATTTCGAGGTATCAAATTCATACGGCATGGCGAAATCGTCCGTCTTCGTCTCGGCTCTCTCTACCGGCAACGAATGACCACGCTGCCCAAGCCAGGGAGGAGACCTATACCGGGGCTCTCCTGTATAGCGCTCATTGACCCGATCCGTTACTTCTGAGTTTTCGGCATCCTTGAGAGCCATACGCTGACTGATAGGATCAAACGTCCATTTGCTTTCATCCACTGATGAATCGTGCGCCTGATTCTCCTCAGCATCTGACTCACGGAAAGTAGAAACTGGCTTTTGGGGCTTGACGCCCCAAAGTTCATCAAAATCCTTCTTCAAATTCGACATCACCCTCGCATCCAAAAAACTAAAAGTCTTTCCAAGCACCGTCAACGATTCCCACATCGAATTAAACACATACTCAATCTTAGCCGTAGTGCCGTCGTCAACATATTCCAGAGGTATCCAATGCTTATGCTTACGCTTACGCAGATGAGCATCTCTGAGTTTCTGTTTCCATTCCATCCGCCTCTGGAAGGAAGATTTGATCGGAAATCCCAAAAAGTTAGTATTGCGAGCGAGAATATATCTTTTACCACTATCAGTGCAGGTCTTCCAGGTCCACTTGGCGCCATTCCATGTTTGTTGTTGATGGTTGTGGTATTTTGTCTGCTCGCGTTGAGCATTGAGTTGATGCTTGGCGAGGATGAACCGGGTATGTCCCTTATGTCGGTCATTGGGCTGGGTGTATGGCTGATGTTGATGTGACCAGTTCCATGAGCTTCGACTATTATTGGAGATGGTTGGGTGTCTGTGGAGGTAGTTTGATGCCTGGGTGCAGGACTGAGGTAGCCCTCGTATACTTGTGCTTGAGATGGTCATGACTGCGATGATAAGCTGGGCGGACACCGTAAAATATTAGCCGACATATTGTGAAAGCGAGCAATAGATGATGAAATAGTCGAGGATATTAAGAACAGGAATGTCGTTATCATCGATGCGGGGTCAGCTGCCAGTGGCGTGCCTGAGTCATCTGGAACCCAAAGTCGTGATCATGATCAACTCGATGAACTCTATACAGTGGCATGATTGCTATCAACAGGTCTATAATCATTGGATGTGTATTGTTAGATCTCTAGGAGCGAGGGCCCATTAGGCTCATCAAACGCCGGCTCAAATGTAATGAAATTAGTCCAGAACTTCAAGCCCTCAATGCCCTCTTCTCTACAGAGTATGCCCTTGTCCTCGGCCATCTCCAATTCTTCAGCTGCAACTCCAACGCTCCATCCGAACCGCTGAGCTGTTTCCTGAGCGGTTACTGGGAGTCCAAACAAGCGCCAATCCCACGGAACAGAGTCAGCAGGGGGGATCTGCCGGTGCACGGCCATCCAATCTTGGAGCTGTCGAATGGTCTTTTCATCGGTCCAATCGTACCTCTGGACTACTAAAAGGCCACTCTTGAACCGGCGAAGTCGAACAGGCAGCTTGAGCTTCTCCCATTGTTCGGCGGCCCTTTGGAAGTCTGAAGGACTTACCAGCTCAACTCCATTTCGAGAGCGGTTGAACACCGCCCACAGGTCGATAAGACTCATGATACCGCCTTCTTTCTGGAGAACGCCCTTCCGGTCGTCAGTGAGATATTCTGCTAGATTCCGCGATAGTTCAGAAAGATAGAGGTTGACAGCGCTAGAGCCAAGCATATCTTTTGTAGTGACCATCCCTAGCGCTGCGACTGATTCAGAAAGGACTGCGCTGGTTTCTGCAGAAGTCTCGTCGCTGGCCATACCGGACTCTCTCCCAAGTGTCTCAGCAAGCGCGACTATTTGTTTCGCAGAAGCCATTAGTGCCTCAAGGTCTTCGAAAGCATTGCCAATCACGACTTCGTTGTTTCTACGAGCTTCCAATCCTCGCCTCTCTAGACCAGCAATTCCAACACCAGGCAAGCGCGTCTGGGTAGGTGTGGCGGCTCCTATGGATGCACCCATCATATCGGGCGAAGATGTGGGCTGTGACTGTGATGGCTGCTGCGGCGCGGGGGGTGCGTTGTAGAGCAGCCATTTTCTCTGTACCAAAGCACCCCTAAGCCTCTCGAGGAATATCTTCTCGCCTCCTTGTCGGAAGGATAGTTTAATGTGATCGCTGACATCGGTATTCCGAATATTTCCCTCCTCAAACATCGGGGCCGGTGAGTCCGCTCGGTTTTGGTCACTGGAAGGCCATGGAGATTTCACACTCAATAGAGACACCCCGCAAATTTCGCATTCAAGGAGAGAAGGATGGTTCATGAATGTACACCGTGGACATGTCACCGATCCACTGCCATTTGACGTAGGATTATGTCCGTTCCTGTCGAGAGGTGAACCCGGCGCTGTTTGTGGCACTGCTGGAGTCGAAGGGGGTTCTCGATTGGTAGCCGCGGCGATAGCAGCTTTCAAGATGGTCGTAAAGGGAGGTTTGATTCCACATGCAAGACAAGGGGGTATTGGCGTAGAGTTAGTCGCCGTAGACGGATCGAAGTTTGAGGGCACTGGGTTGGAGAAAGAGCATATGGGACAAACCCAAGTCGCGTTCACAGGGTTGGGCGAAGGTGGTATATAGCTCGGCACTGACGTCTGAGACTGCGTGCTTGCCAGCTGCGTTCTCAAAGGTAGCGACCGCGACGGACTTGCACCGGAACTTCGCGACCTGTCCGCGTTCTTTAGAGGCTTGGGGTATATGGTGATCTTCGCAGACGATTTCAAGAAGCCTGCCTGTTTCGAATGAGCAATGGGCGCATCGGGAGACGAGGTGAAATCTATACTTGATACTCCGCTCTGTCGATCTCTTTCAGGTCAATACCGACAGAGTACTTCCGCGGTTCGTCAACGGCGACGTAGCAGACTCGGTGTGACGTAAGATAGGCATGGCCGTTTTGGTAGTTCGCAACCTTGTATTTCCTATCGATTGTCGCAGATACAAATCAGCTAATGCAGCCCAAATAATCCAACTCGTGATGAATCAGGATGATTGCGACGCAGTCGGAATTCCACTTACCCTTCGTACAACCCCACCGCATCCTGGACGAAGAGCAAAGTCTCATCAGGCAATAGTAATGGACGGAGAGCGGTGGTCAAGTCTAGAGCTTTGAAAAACATCTAGAGACTCAGCCAGCATTTCTATATCTTACTTTCAACAGAAGACATAAAGAGTGCAAAAGCGAGAGATGTTGAGGGGCAGCCACCTCAGTGACCGATGCTTGGCTGACATAAGTTCGGGACGAACATTTCTATATTTGGAATAGCTTGTTTTTTATAGATTGACTGCTCCATTGCACGAACATAATCTTGTCACTATCTAGGAATTGAGGTTAAAGACCGGGCAGCAGAGTCCATGGCAGAGTGCACCGTCTCAACCATGTGTTAACCCCAAGTCCGCAACGCATCGGAGTTACAGCTTTGCACTTTGCTTCTTCCCTAACACAGTCGTTGAGATCAACTCGGCAGCTGCAAGTGTCTCTTCATCTTTAAAGTGCTTTCCGACTAGCTGTAAGCCAATTGGAGCTCGAACATACCTCTCAGGTGCGTACTTCTTCCATTCACGCTCATCAACGGCACTTCGTGGCTGGTAAGCCTCACCTTGGACGGCGTCCAACAGTGGATCAACGACCAATCCACTAGGAAATACTACAGCAGGCTGGTCCAGAACATTCCAAACAGCCGTGTAACCCCAGTAATGGGACTCCCCTAGAACAGCTGCACCGCCGACATACGCGGGGCAGAGAATAAAATCCACCCCTCGTGATTTCATGAGCGCATGGTACTCATCCCGATAGACGTCACGCTGGTAATTAAGTTCCCAGTTTTCAGCAATCGTCAGTGGCACCGGGCGACTATACTGAAATGCCCATTCAGTAAGTGGTAGGATGGGTTCGCCAGTTCGCCCGAGTAGATCACGTTGACTGGCGGCTGCATCGGGGAAATAGAGGGAAGACTTGATCGTTGTTAGCAGACCTCACGCACGCCATCCAATACTGCTGGCTGCCTACAATGATTTCCCATCCATGATCATGCCTGTATGGCTCCCAATCAACAACCTTAATCCCCGCAGCTACTAACTCTCCTTGGGCGTGCTCGAGGGCTCGAGTTACTGGGGGGTGCGGCCGAACGCAGCTACTAGCTTGTTAGTTTTAGGAGCACCCAAATTCGGTATAGGACATACCCATCATCCCACATAATAGCTATGGTAATGTCTTTTGTTGGCTTGACTCTCTTCCAAGGTACTGGCACTAACGACGTTTCCACATCCCACGGTTTCTGGTCAAGGGCTGCACGCTGAAATAGGTCTAGATCTTCGACTGAATGACTAGCCAAAGGCCCTATTGTACCGAGAATGGACTCGTGTCCAGGCTCAGGTAGCTTCAGACCACTGGCTGGGTTTCGACGTGCTGTGGGACGGAAGCCGTATGCACCACAGAACGCTGCCGGACATCTAATTGACCCCCCAATGTCTGTTCCAATTCCCAAAGGAGCACATTTAAACCCCATAGATGCACCTTCTCCCCCTGATGAGCCACCCGGAGTGAGAGTCCGGTTAAATGGGTTCAGGGTCGTTCCGGTGAGGTTATTACTGCAGCACAGATGCTTGTAAAGTCAGCTCTGACTTGATTGCACATGATTAGGGCCGTACCATGAGAGACTGAGGCTGATTTGTCCGCACATGGAAGATAGCGCCTGCCTTTTCGAGGCACTGCAGGAGGAGGGCATCCTCAGTTGCTATGTCATCGACCCTTGAATTGTGTTAGCCATTGGCAATATGGTACAGATGATGACATACCAGGTTGCATAGCCACCATTTAATGTCAGACCTTTGATTCCGATATGCTCTTTCACGCTAATGGGAATACCGTGCTATCAATTTTTAGTATTTTAATTAGAGTGTGTTATGTTGCCAAGCATACCAACGGTCCAACCAGCTTTCCAGTCTCTTTATAGTAGTTGTCGAGATATTTAGCCCTCAAGATAGCCTTCTCGACCATGAACTCGGTAGCAAAGTTGAGCTAACGCTGTCAGCAGATGATGTTAAAGACCGTCACCAGTTACCAACGTACCAGCTGATGGCCAATTACAGACCGCTTCAGAAAAGCAATGACTACTTCCTCAGCACTGAATCTGCCGTCACCCATGGCGGCTACAAGATCCGTGGCAGACGTTTCCGTAATAGCGAGTTCTCTATCAGTAAGAACCTTACTTTTCCGTGGAAAATCCATCACGTCCAGCTGACTCGCAGGAGGTAATTTGTGAGCAGGTACCATCCATTGCTTCGGGATAGATAGCTGAAGGATATCCTGAGCTTTGCGAGCTTGAGATTCCCAGGTTGGCGTCATGACATTAAGATTCCGATAAGCAATAGTGTTACGAATGGATGTGATGTGGCTGCAGTGGGATGGAAGCTGGATTTATGTTTCGTCCGCTTTATCTCACCACGTGGTACTGATTCGTCAAGAGTCCGGACATGTCGGAATTGGATGGCCAGTTGAGATAATGAGTTCTACCCCGCGTTTCTTTCAGCTTGAGAGCAACTGGGTTTCCAGGCTTGGATCAAGTGGGGGTATGCTTATCATTGGAGACTTGGAGGAGATGGGTCTGCTGTTGATGATGGACTGGCATGACGTGTGCTTCAGAGTACTGATCTCGCCCTGGAAATATCTTGCCAAATGATCACCACGAACCAATTGAATAGGGTGGAAGAGAAAAGCGATCTTGTCCCTGCACTTCACCACGCCTCATTCCGCATCTGGGTTACACAAGGAATGGTGTACTTGTGGAGCACGTTGGAGAGAGTAGTTCTGCTCGGAATGGTTCCGCAGACGGAGAACCCGAGGGTTGGAATTTGGAGAAACGAAAATAAAACGATGACAATGTTTATGGAGAAGATAAGAGAGAGCAGGAAAGGAAAGCGGTTGAAACCCCCAGCATCACCTGACCCCAACCCGGCCTTCCCTTCCTCTTCCTCTTTGAGACTTCTGTTTACCCACAGCAGGTCAACTCGCTGCATACAGTACTGCATCTGGATCGACACCCCCCGAG
Source organism: Aspergillus kassunensis (assembly GCA_027569205.1). NCBI lineage: Eukaryota > Fungi > Ascomycota > Eurotiomycetes > Eurotiales > Aspergillaceae > Aspergillus > Aspergillus kassunensis. The sequence continues at coordinate 120,070 of JAPDEQ010000030.1, forward strand.
CTTCCCTTCCTCCAATCTGAGCTCGTTCAGCCCCCCTGCGTCCTCCGCTACAATGCTATTTGTGGGAAGCGCGATCTCAGGCTGTACTGTGACTGAATGTATCCCATATGCGTGAAAGCACTCCTGTATAGTCGTCGCGAGCTTCGAGAATTGAGACACTGAATGATCTTCAATCATGACATGGACTGATGCGAGCACCTTCCGTTGATCGAGGCGCCAAATATGCAGTTCATGAACAGCTACGACACCGGAAACCTAGCGTGCTTGAGTTCGAGATCATACATTTTCGGGCGGCACATCTTACCTTTTCAAGATCATGCTTCACATCAGCGAGATCAAGCCCATTCGGACTACTCTCAAGCAGTATGAGACCGGATTGTCGGACTAAAAGATCAGGTTCTGCGGACCTCGCCAATTGGACGGAGAACATACTGAGGGGATAGGCAGATACAATGATCATGGTAGCAATGCCCAAGCTGGTGGCTGGATCGGCATAATACCTTGCCTCATACTGGGTCAGCCATATGACCAATGCTGCGACCATTACTCCTAGGTTGTTGGCAGCATCGCCCATAACATGGAGTAAGACTCCCATCATACCCAAGTCATGCCCACCAAAGACGGGCGTCTCCTTGTGCGTTAAATGTTTGTGGTCATGATGCTAATGAGTTGTCAGTCGTGTATCCTGGAGAAGCTCTTATATATGCGCCCATACCTTGGTTTCAGCCTCGAGCTCGTCCTGTTGCTCAAGGTCGATTTGGTCTTGGGGCTCTGCCATAGCTGCCGGGGCATCATGGTCGTGATGATGTTCTGTAAATTGTCAAATGGGAAGAATGGCAGACTGGCAAGGCCATTTACCGTGGAGAAACACTGCACAGATTATATTGAGACCCAACCCAATAGACCCGACGATGAAAATCAGTTTAGGGTTCTCAACATCTGACGCGTATCAGCCAGCAGATTCGTGCCCATGCTTTGCTGACTTACGGTGCAATGTGATGAACCGTTCAATGGACTGCAAGAAGATACTCAGACCCAGGGCGAACAGCAGACTTCCGTTGAAGAATGCGCCTAGGACCTGAGCTCGTTGCCACCCAAAGGATAGTTCCTGAGGTGACTGCTCGGCGTTCGATGCCTGAGGGCATGTTTCAGTCTCACGTTCCCCTGAAGTTATCTGGATGAATCAATGACAAACCCTGAAAGCCACCAAGGCAACGACAAACCCGACCAGGTCGTTCAACTAGCTTTATTAGCACATGTCTGTGCCGTCAATACTCACATACATAATGGAATGCGTCCGCCACCAGAGCGAGAGAATGCGTGTAAAAGCCAACTGTGCAAACTCAGCAAAACCCTAAAGATACAGCATGTTTCCATCGTCGATGAATTGAAGAATGCTTACTCGAAATCTCCGCCAAAAAGAAGGCGGCCGATATTGTTATGGCGGCCATCAGACGGCGAGACCGCGATATTTGGAACTTCATTGCCCTAAGTTATGCTCAACTATTCAGATACAACAATGTGCTCCAAGATACTCGGCGTCGTTTCTCTCTGGGGGGAAAAAGGCCCGGTTCGGGCAGACAATCCGCTTTTCGCTTTTCCCCTCCGAGCGAAGAAGCAAGGAGAATTATCTGCGGTTGTGTAACACCGTGGCGAGAATGTAGGGATGAACTTTGGTGCTCGGAATATTACTTGGCTACTATTGATTCACCATGTCGACTATACAGGGGAGACTAGCAGATCTCACAAACCAAGCCTCTTACATCCCAGTCTCTGCTGCTACGGATCGAGACGCATCATATTTTATGCAGTAGTCCTTGCTGTGTCCGATTATTTTTGTCTGTTCACATATGCAACATGCCGCCTATCTTCGAATGTAGCGGGGCGATGATAGCATACCAGGAAGAGGTATCTGTAGTTCTCTAAGCAGGCAATCAATCTACTCGTGTATACCCGGCAGCTATTGTCTCGATCATACAAATCTATCCTCTACAAATGACATACTTTCTGGGTCTTCGTAAATGATCAGTCTCTGCAACGATGTCTTCTCGCAGCTTCATCTTTGACATGACATGTTACCTATTCTCCTGGCCACGCCACTTCTGAATAGGGCTTTGACATCAACAATATCTCCGATTCGCTCCCATTTGCATGATTTGGCAATAAGGTTGAGAATTATACATCCATCACCCGCGCAGCAATCTGTCCCCATTTCCTTCTGAGGGAAAGGCAAGCCAGCCACACAAGGGCAAACCGTGGCATAAAATTCGAAACTTGATATTCGCAATCCTACTTGTCTCATTGAATCTTGATTTTGGATCTACAAGATGACTGCAAGTACGATATTTTATGCCGTTCAACGACCCCTTTTTTGGTCCTCAGCCACGTTTGCCCAAAAAGTCGACGCGAACACCGGCGTCGTGTCACTTTGATAACGCTCCCAGCCCCAGTATTTAATAATTCTTTAGCTGCAAGGTCGCTGGCTTTCGAGATATGATCCCCATGTCTATTATTCTTGGTCATATATGGGTTACTCTACGTTCTCTAAAACTTCGCGGACACACACGGGGCTCGGGTTAGGGCTACGACTAGTTCCCGCATACAATTTGAACCACACCCAACAAACTAGGGTGGAATTGAGCTATAATAGCGTCATTCGATATAGCGTGCTATATCCGTGCACAGTCTACACTAATTGACTGATATATGGACGATTCCTATGTCCATAGGAAGACTTGGGAAACCGCTAATCGATGTTGAATAGGAAAAGCAGTGGGGATACTAATGTATATACCTCAGATCTAATCAATTAAGCTCTTTTCTTCTTCTGAGAGAAACTTTTCATTCTCAAGGTCGAAAGCCTAATTGGACTACGTCTACGCATGCCGTTAATATCCCCAGAGTCAACCAAGGTCTTAATTAGAATGAACCAACCCTCTAAAAATATGTGCAATTCGATCTAAAAACCAAAATGTATGTACAGTAACCAAACGGGGTAATCGGATGAAGCTTTGAAGAAAGCAAGCCTAGAGCTAGACCAACGTAGCTCTGACCAAAAGTCTAGAAAGCCAACAAACCACGCAAAGCCCTATGCACACATATGTACCAGGCCAAATCTTAGAAATTTACATGCTATTGCCCCCGCACGCAGATCCCGAATCTTATGACGCCCCCTGCGCTTTCTTTTCCTCTTTCTCAATCCCCACATCAAGCCCGCGCTCAACCCACTGTTTACTGCCCATTTCCGAGAGTCTTGAAAGAGCACGCGCGAATGCGAAGCGTTCTTCGTCACCGCTGAATATTGAGGACGTTTTGAGTGCTTTCATAGAAAGGCCGAGATCGTCCATCATCATGCGCATGGAGTCGGAGATGTCGGTGTGCGCGGAGCCGTCGTCGGAGAGGGATGTTTGGACTTCGGATTCGGAGATGAAGAGGTTTGTTAGCGGGGTTGCGGTTGTGAGGACGAGTTTTGCCTGTTTTTGATTTTGTTAGTTTGAGTTGGGAAGTATAAGGAAAGGACATACCCGACTCTCGTAAACAGCATCAATGAACGTGATGAACCTCCTTGCTAGATCCCGCTGATTGAGATTCATACCCGGCACGTCCGTAACAATGAACGCATCGTAATTCCTCACGAGCTCTAGGTAATCCGCCGCTCCCGTGGCGGCTCCAATAAGCTGCTGGAAGCTGAATTTAGCGGCCTTTCCGCTTGCAAGGGGGACATTGATCTTGCGCCCCCAGACTTCCTGAGTAGTTTTGCGCGGAGGGTCATTGATCGGGTCGCCGAGGAAGTCGAACCATTTCTGAGCGTGGGCGTCGGCTTCGGGGCCGAGGGGGTAGTGGTAAACGCCTGATGGGGGGCGGGGGATCTTGCGGTAGTCTGTGGGTGAGTTCAGGTTTATCACCCCGAGGGCGGTCTTGAGGAGTGTGATGCAGGGGATGAAGGATTCGCGCTGGATGCCATTTTTGTATAGCTCGTCTGGGTGGCGGTTAGAGGTTGTGATAAGAACAACGCCGTGGGACATGAGGATTTCAAGTAATCTACCACGTTTAGTAGCTGAATGATAACCGGATAGGCAGTGGGAACAACATACCTCCTCAGAATCATAGCATCAGCAACATCTGTACACTGGAACTCATCAAAACACAACACACTCGACTTCTCTGCGATATCAGCTGCAACCAACGGCAATGCATCAAAGTCGTTTCCAAACTGCATCTTCACCTTATGCATCCGCTTATGTATATCCTGCATGAAATTGTGAAAATGAATCCGAGACTTGGACGAGATGTTCGACGGTAGGGTATCATAAAACAAATCCATGAGCATCGTCTTCCCGCAACCGACATCCCCATACATATATAGACCCTTGGGTAAATTCTCCGGTATAGCAGTCTCGGCTTTCACAGGCGCTTTCCCAAACAAAGACCCAAGGAACGACTTCTTAGGTGTTGAATCCAGCGACTCTATACTCGGGTGGACAACAGTAGGTGCTTTATAGGATTTGAGCCGTTCGTATAAATCTTGTAGCTGCTCGATGATTTCTGGAAGCCCAATCAGCACCCGGCTGCTCATTATATCCTCCGCTAAGCTTCAAGCGCAATAAACGAGTAGGACACGCGCAACCTACGTCTTTGAAATGGATCATCCTTCAATCTCCCCTCCTGGACCCTAACATCATACTCCGCTAAAGGACCACCAGATCCCACAACCGCAGACCCCTTATCCAGGTCCTCCACAGCAGCGCTCGCCGTCGCCGCAGCAGTCGCCGCGAACCGCCTCACATCCTGGCCCACCGACACCCGAACATAGCCTCCCCTCGTTCCCGCCGTCCGGGAGCGGCAGAGCCCGCCGTGTATATTTCTCCTGCTATATGTCGGTCTAGCCGTGCGAAAGGCAACAGGATGAAGAGCTCGTCTGGGCCTCAGCGCACCAGCGATATGCTCGGCGCAAAGCCTGGAGGGGCCACTCATTGGGTTCAGATCTAATCGCAAAGATGCTGTCGGGAGTCGCTATGAATGCATGCAGAGGTTATGAGTATCGGCGCGAGAGGTATCGAGAGAGCTGGAGGTTTGTAGTTTGCTGCTGGTCTTTCTGACGACTTTCGAATTTCCACTTGCCCGGCGAAGAAAACGCGGGGACGGGAAGTATCCTAGGTGAAGGCGCACGTTTTTAAGCTCGAGAGTGGTTAATAAGAGAACGAGGAAACGCCGAAGACTTGATCTAACAAAGAAAGCAAAATGCAGGTAAAATCGACAGAGTAGTTCGGCTCCAAGAAAGTCGAGGCGAAAAAGAATCGCATCGTTGCCGTTGCCGATTCCGTATAATCATGTGACTCGGAATGCGGCAATTACTTCTGGGGCCGAAGGAGAAGTACATCCATGGTTCGGCGTTCAGGGACACTATGATGGATTTGCTCAATAAACGAGAAAACTGTATATGCAAGTCAAATTTTTATATACAAGTGACATTGTGTGAAAAGGGTATGAGAGCAGAAAAAAGCAGGAACCAATGTACATAATCCATCAACATTTCAAGACGTCTCATTCCTGACAAACATCCCAACAACCTCGTGAATCGACAGTAAAGTCATGAGATGAGGCTGGTGGCCTAGAGAACAGAAACCTGGACGCCAAAGACACCTAAAGCACCGAGACAAAAGAGAAGAAATTGGGCTGAAGTAGCTGGCACAAAGGAAACAACAGCGAGAAATGATGGATGGATGGAAACAAGAAAAATCATAAACAAACTGACAGCTCTCTATCGTAAACAAATCTATGCGAGCCCGACGTAAAGGGTGAGTTTTGAGTTTCGTTGAATGGCGGTGTCGAGGTCACCGTCGCTGATAAGGTCGACATAGGTACCGGATGGTTCATCCTTGTACTGCACCACGATCTCCTCATTGATCTTCAGGCGATCCATGAGCTTTTCCTTGAGTTGCTGAACAGTGATATCACCGGGAACACGAATGGCGATCAAATCGTCCTGGAAGAAAACCTTAACTTTCAGCGCACCGGTGCTTGAGGTAGTTGAAACTTGGGTAAGGGAGCTTTGTTGCCGGATCATAGGCGGTGCGTTCGGGTTGAGGTGGGAGGCTGACGGCTGCGACCGCTGGTGCGAGCTGCGTTCAGATGTGCCGTTCTGCGGTTGCGGCGATTGTCGCGATCCACTGGGGTCGACTTCTTGGCCAGAAGAGTGGTGCGAGCCGCCTGAGAAGCGGGCGTCTACCCCAAAGGCACTGGGGTCGATCTCAAAGTCGCCAGGGCGGGGAGCGAAAAGCTGGCGAACCAGAGTGCACCGAGAGATGGACGGGGGCATGGCCAAGAGCTTCTGGATATATTCGTCGAGGTTCTGGCGACGGCCATTGGAAATGGCATCGGTAACGTGGGTGACCGGGCCGGGCATAAACGGTAGTGTTCGCTGTTTACCGCGATTACCGGCCTCATCTTCAAATTGAGTCAAAAGAGTGATTTGGAAATCGTAAAAGTCATGATAATATCGGGCCAGCTCCCAGCAGCGACCGTCTTCCATTTTAGCCTCGATAATGTACCAGTATTTGTCGTTGTCAAAGCAATACCGGGGAATTAAGGCGGCGACAGGAGCGACGAGGGGTTGGTGGTAACTTGGTTGCGATGAATGAGTGGGTTGCTGCGCAAGAGATGCTTTGCTTGCGTTGCGGTTATGATATATCTACACACCGAGTTAGTATTGTGCGATGTACCTCAAGGAAGTATCCGAGACTAGAAGACTCACAGGTTGAGGTTGACCATTCTGGCTCATTTGGCTCATATGACCCGTTGGGTCCGCACTCTGTCGCACTGACATTCTCTCCATGCCAGATGTAGCAGATTGCATTGAGCTATGCATATCGATCTTGCCCAAAGTGATGCTGCTGTTCTTATACTCTGCAGTCATCTTCTTCCACTCCTCCACCTTGGGCACACCAGCGCGCCTGACGGCTTCAAGAGGGTCGGTGACAGCCTGACCCGACTGCATATCGCGAAGCTCGATGAACGAAACGGGGATCAGACCTGGACCACCCAGGCGACCAATTGGTTTGGCGACAAACCACTCCGGGTTGGACTGAGCGATGACTATGATCGCTTCGCCGGCTTTGGCTTCCAGCTCATCGGGTCGCTCGGCTTGAAAATCGTACTGCACAATGCCATATACCATAGGCCCTCCTGCTCCTAGTTTACCCATGGTGGAGGATCTAGAGAATGCGGGGTGCGATTGATAAGATCTTGAGCTGCTTGAGCCGAAGTCAGAACCTGAAGATGTAGCCCTATCAGCGAAGCCCGAATCGTGCGGTTCTTTTTTCTTCCCCAGGTCGATGGATCCGATGCTGTCGCGTTGGGTTTTGCTGATGACTTCGAAAAAGGTGACGGGAACCAACCCCCTGGCGGTAGGGATAAGGGGATTGCACGCTTCGTACCAGTCTGAGTCGTCCTCCCTGCTGATAACGTGAAAGAAGTCTCCCTTGCTGAAAGCCAATTCCTGGGTGTTTCCCGGTTCGGGTTGATATTCGTAGAGCGCTTTGATCACCTGTACGCGTCGAGATGGAAAGGTCAGCAAAAAGGCGTGGCCGGAAGAAAAATTGGACAAAAGGATCAAGTAAAGAGGGACGAGAAGTAAAATAGAAAAAAAAGACCAGTAGGGATAGAGAAGGGGAGAAGAGGAAGGAAAAGGTAAGCGCACGCACCTTCTTTGGAGGCAGAATAGCGACGGCGGTTTTAGGTGTAATGGACAAATGGTGGTGGTGGTGGGGTTTGGGATCTTTCTCCCCTTTCAGAGAGCGTCGCAGAGCCTAAAATTTGTGGTTGTTAGAGATTAGTCACTAATTAAAGGCGGGAATAAGAGGATTTCCAAGTCCGAACCTTCATGATATTGGAATCTCCAGCTTGGATAGATTCGATTCTCGAAGCAACGGGAGTCGAGAATCGCCAGGTCAGCACCATTCAAGATAATATAGCCTCGACGTAAGCCAAAAACAAAGGAGAGAATGACGATGACGGGCCCGTCCAAAAGAACGCAACAAAGAGAATGTAATTTGGAATCTAAGAGAAGGACTGAAAGAGAGTCGTGTCAACTTCCAAGAGAGAGAGAATGATGAGAAAAGGAGTAAAAGGATAGCTGCTCTGATGGTATTTTTGTCTTCCAGAATTGTTCGCCTCGTGCGTTCGTTGAGTTACCACGGATGAGAGTCTCCCCCGCCTCTGATTTGCGTCGTGGTTGGAGTTGTACCAGAGAGTCTGGACTCTGGATTTGGAAACTGAATACGTAGTCCCAAGGAACCCGGCGGATCCTCTGGTGCTGTTGGTGGCTGAGGTGAGGATCCAGAGGAAGTCTGAGTCTGTCACAGCAGTCGTGGGGTTGGACTCGGGAGGTTTGACTGTCAGGGTCGCCGAGTCGGCTGGGAAGCAGCGCCTAACAAGTACTAAGCAAGGAATTTCTGACTCGGTTTCTGGGACACAACAGCCTTGTCTTTTTAGTATCAGGGAGAAGAAGCAAGTTAAATTGGTTCAAATTCAATGCCGGTGTAAGTTGCATGGAGTCGGGCTGCCTAGGTGGATTTGTGTAGCCAATGATTTGACTTGAAATAAAGAATGCATTCTCTACAATTTATCTCTACAATCATTAGAATCTTGAATACTATTAGACTTTACTCAGTAGTCAATGTACTAGAGACTAGAGTACTCCATTCACTTCTCATTGCTGTAAACTTAAAGCCTAACCAATATCATCACGTGCGCCTTTCCTGGACTACACCACCACTTGATATATAAGTGGACGAGTCTGCGATGCAAAGTACAAATTATCAATCAATTCCTTGATACATGTCGGAAATTGGATTCACGAGGTTGGGCAGCAAACAATAACATGACCACCGAGACCCCTGTGGTAGGGTCTTAACCAACCCCTCTAAATCAGTTTTTATCTATCAACCCGCCCTCAAGATTGACTCACAGCCCAGCAGCCTCTATCTCAGATGACAAAAGCACCAACCAAATCGGTACCTTACCGCACCTAACAGTCATGTGATGGCTATCTGCATCTGGGGTCTGGGCATGTTTGAGACTGATATGATGTAGTAGGTACTCCGTATAAGCTGACTCGGATTCCATGGAAACGAAAAGCATAAGATAATAAAGCCCTTTATCTTCTTACCCCTGAACAAAGAACACTAAACAAAGAAAGATTATCAGGCTCGAGGTTCAACGGTGTATCCATCCATGGTACAAATTCTTCCGTTCCATTCTATGCATCCTTCTTCGTTAACCGGCCTCTTAAAGTTCGGTGCTCACGTGTTGGCTTGGTTTGGGCTGTACCAGTTATCGCGCTGTTTACCGTGAGGACGTGGCGGAATTTATGTATCTTTGGTATACCCATGTCTGTACGCCTATCATGTAGTACGTAAGTAACTGGAGGTATTTTAGGTAGACAGGGGTATAAGACAGCTGGATACCAAATAGACCTGTTCCATGCGTTTGAAGGCCGAATACAGGGCTGCTGGTTAACCTGTCTTTGATATAAGATGATTATGCACTGCGTAGCTATCTATATACAGGGGAAAAAAGATGACATGTTCCAACACCGGCCTGACTCGTAGAAAAGACCCGCTATGTTCGAGAACGTGGCTGCGGGTCTGCCCTGTCCACATGGATCCATAGAATCCAAGAATCCGTACATATTAGGCTATTTTATTGATAGAGTCCGTCGAAGTACTATTGGACCATTGGTACTCTAATTTACAGATAGAGGTCTATAATGGGCGGGACGTTTAATAATAGAATAGGTTTCATAGATTCATAGCCGACTAAACTACCATGCACGCCAAATCACACAACTCCAAGGATGTACCGCATGTAGAACGTGACGATGAGCGTTGCTTTTGCTTTGAGATCGAAATCGAGACTGGAACTGGAACGGAAACTGATGGACGGGGGGGGTATACTGGCTCCAGGCGGCCTGCAGGCGGTTGAGAACAGAAAGAAAAAAAGGAAGAAAAGGTTGCGAGGTAAAGGTGACTCAAACAGTGAAGGCAGGGGATAGTTGTGCCTTCAAAGAAACTTGAGAACTCGAAAGGTGAAGGTAGAAGAATGTGAAGTAAGGTGAATAGAAAAGAACTTATATCTGGCCCTTGATATCAACAACGCGGTGGGCTTCGGTCCTGGACACCTCGAAAAGTTGGGCCGCTTTGCCTCCTGTAAGCAGTCTCACGACTCCATCCTTTTCCTGAAGGAGATCATCCGCGCTATGGTCCAGGATGAAGTGTGCACTCTGCTCGTCGGATTCGAAGCCCAGCTCTTCGGTGATGAAACGGATCTTTACGTCTGGCTTGTATCTGATCACAGTTAGCTTTCGCCTTCTGAAGATTGATAGAGAACTTACGCTTTACAAATGGCGGAAAGTGCGGAGAGTCGCTCGCGATCCACAAACATATCCATCAAGTAAGCTCCCATATTCGGGGTATCAAGATAAAGCTGAAAGAATCGGTGATAATTCCCCAGGGCGAGCGCAGATCGCACATCGAGTGCATGCTTAACGGCCAGACTCCGCTTGTCTGTTTGGGTTAGATCTGCCAGGGCATCGTTCATGGCCGTCCAGTTGCGCGTGTGGATAAAGTAGAGAATGCGATAGGCCTTGAATTCGGTCGGGTGACCCCCAAGCTGCTTTGTGTACAAAGCCCGCAGCTGTGTCTGGCACTGATTATACTCACCAAGATCTCCCTTCTCCAAAGCAATACGGGCGTGGATCTCATAGACGCTGACGGTAAACTCGTTCCTGATATGCTGCACTGTCAAATCCTGTCGCAACGACTTGAACTGATCACAGATGTATGTGTAGTTGTTGTCCTTCTTCCACTTTTTCTTCAGCAGGTCAAGTGTTTTCATCAGGACAGCGACCGGACGGACAGTATCCGGATTTGGCGCCGAGGTCAAGCGAAAGTACTTCTTCTCCAGATCCTGGCATCGTCCAATAACAGGACCAGTCGGAGCTGAAGCCGTCGGTGATTCAGCACGCGACGACGGCGAAGACCCATATCTGGTCCGGGAATCCTCGAACCGCTTCTTGCGCATCTCCAGATTAGCTTTTGACTTACTACTTGAGTTCTTGGGGTCTATTCGCTGTCGCTTGTCTGTGGGGGAATAAGTGATTCGATCTTCAAATGCAGTTTGTTTGTTAGTCTGCCTCCAGGGCGGGTAGGCGTTTGAATCCGTTTGGTACTCAGCCGACTTCCTCTTCCGCGATGCTTCGTCGGTGGCTGCTTGTGTTTGAGGATGAGCATGAGTATGAGCAGCGAACGGCGTGCCCCATGTTGACGCCTCGGGATTAGCCAAGACGCGCATCTTGTCATTCTGCACCATAACTTGAGGAAGAGGCACCTGTTCCCAGTCGATCCCGTTGATCGTGTCGCTCTCTGCTGCGCTCGTTATGACGGACTTCAACTTTGACTCCATCTCTTCCCTGCTCACACCGGAAAGCTGGTTTTCTGGTGCGAAACTTCGTTGGACATACAATCGAATGGGGGCCGACCATTTTACTCGCTTGCGAGAAGCCGAGTCTGCTGCTGCTGCTGCTGCGGGTTGGATTGGTACAGCGGGGGTGGAAGGTGGCACAGCGGTGAGGCTACGACGTGCTTGAACTGGTATGTACGCTGGAGGCTCTGTTTGCATGATTAGTACTGAGAGATTCTGCGACCGAGGGAAAAAGGAAGACTCACTGCTTGGATACATAGGAGTAGCAGCCGCGGCCGGGGCGTTTGTACGCCACGGTGGTATTGCAGAGCTCATTTCGGCGTCCATTTGAGCGAAACAGAGAGAAAGAGGAAGAGAGAGGTAAAAAGAAGAGAAAGGAAAACAAAAAACTCCAAGTTGTTCAAGGGACAAGTGTGATTTGAAGGAACTACGGTATGAAGCGAGGGCAGTCCACAGATCAGTTCTACACTCGAAAGGGTTTCGATAGGTCTATGCAGTGGTATAGAAGGGCAAAATATGAGAGTAGTGTGAGATGAGTGTGAGCTTTGATCGAACTGATGGTCAGGACTCAGAATGTTATCGAGGGATCTCGCTTCGAATTTGGATTTGGGTGATCTTTTGTGGCGGATTTGGGTTGCACGAATGGATCTTGATGGCTGCCGTACAATCACGTGCTGCCCAGTGAATTCCAGTAACAAAGAGAATCAGATCAGAAGGTTATCATAGTTGATAACGTTACATCTATTTACATGGGAACATTAATCCATTAACTGCATCCAACCACCCATAAATCAGGCATGTCAATATAAAAACAAAGGGGTCATGGGGAATCAGGGAAACATCAATACATAAAGACAAAGAAAAAGGAAACTCATTTCTTCCAGAACATGGCTTTTTGCAATCCCCTTGACATAGCCCATCTTGTCTCGTTCAGCTTGTCCGTCATATTTAAGCCCTTATTACCGTAAGAAACTGGCGGTTTTTGCCCTCCGACTGAGCTTCCAGCGGCGCTAGAATTGGCATTGGAGATATTACCGGCGTCGAACTTCGCTTTGCCCTCGACAAGCTTTTGGACCACCAACATAACCGCGTAAGTCGTTGATCCAGCCGCACGGATCATTGCTAGCCCGGCTACAGACCACAAGACAATAGCAAGGTAGACGTTGGTACCAGTAGCGCCGGTACCGTACACTTCCGAGACAACCATAGCGAGAACGAGGTTGGCGACCATCCAGATGGAAACCATGTACGTTCGCACAGCGCGGTAATAATCTTCCTGCAACTGGTTTTCGGAAGGCCCGGGCTCGGGGACTTCTAGGCGGTCTCGAAGGTTGCGGAGCGCCGCATCGTATCCGCTGTCGATGTCGAGTTGCTCCGAAGGCATTTCAACTTCCACAATGGAGCCGTTGATAATACGTGCTGCACCCAGATCGGTGTTCAACACATTATCACCCTTGGTACCCCAGGTTACATCGTGTGTATTGCAAAAGGCATAGACTTGCAGCGTGCAAATGTAGCTGGGTAGTAGAGCGAAATATTGCGCAGACGATGTGAACATGTGCCACGGATCAAGGTAAAGGAACGATGTGAAGAAGTACAACCCGACGGTAGAAAGCAGGGAAATCACAATATTGATGAAGAGGGTATTGGTTATGCTTATTGGGACATCGTGACCTGTCTTGGCCATAAGTTCAAGGACGACCAGATACAGGGTGCAAAAGGCCGTATATATCATGACAATACTGTAGACGATCATGCTGGAAAGGTACAACTTCTTGGCTCTGAGGACCAATTAGCCGGATGCTTGAGGCCGGGAACGCAGGAAGACTTACCCCTGTGGTCGATTGCCCATTGAGAAAATGAATTGTAGGCACATGACTATCACACATGCGTATCTCAGGATGTTAAAGAACCATGTTCCTAGATTGTGGCCGAATGGATCAATCTTATCATCAGTGAGGGAACCAGCGATGAAGTAGAATGCCAGATAGAAATTTGCCTGTCACTGTTAGCTCGAGCCCTCCACTAGAAGAAAAATAACGTACCAAGCCGAAATAGGTGAAGATTAGTTGGACTAATTGGTAAACGGACTCTATTTGAAGGAGGATCTTGCGTGGGAGTGAGTGGTCAGTTTCCCACAGCTGCTTCACATTGACGATCGAGTAGACGGCGGCGAAGAAAGCACCGTTCAGCCAGCGTCGACGTTGAGAGATGAATTCAGGAATTGAATCTGGCCATCGTTAGCAAGCGCATGTTTTCTCGGCATGATAGTACGTACCGGGAACATCAGTCTCTCCAACAGCACTCTTCACGAATCTCAAAACCCATCTCTCTTCCTTCTTGGCCACCAACTCCCAGCAAAGGATACGATCCTCTGCAAGGTACATATTGGCAGTAAACACATCCGCATCTTTACCATGCAGCGTCTCTCCTTTGAAGTACTGGTTGAGAGGACCATTGCCCTCGGCGTCATTTTGCAAAGCGAAAAACCGGTAAGCACTGAGCGCACCAGGAAGCACCGTAATATAGCCAAGCACGGACTCCAGAGGCTTGTCGAGAATGTTCGACATCTTGTACTCAAAGTTTTGACTTGCAACCAGAGGGTTCAATAGACCAAGCATATTCTTTCCTTTGCTTGCCTTGATTTCACCGGCTGCACCAGCAACATTTGAGTCTTGATCAAAGGCTTTCCACAAGTGGTACAGTGCAGTAGGGGCTGGTTTCGTACCCACATCGAGCAGGATGCAGATGTTTGGCTGCAGAGCCCTGCCAAAGGCGTTGAAGAACCATCGGTGGGAGTTCAACTTCTTTTGGTTGTGCTCCTTCAAGCAGAATATAACCTGGCAAGGCACGATGCCCTTCTCAGCTCCCTTGAACTTGAGGTCTGAGTCCAGCGACACTTGGGTTGTGTACTCATAGACGTGGGCGTTGACCTGTTTTTGGTTGACCTGGTTCTTCGCAATGCCTTCTTGGTAGACACCTAGAGCTGCCAGAGCGTTAAGGGTCCGCGGGTGCACCTTCTTTCGGCCGTCTGAGATGATGCAAACCACGATCTTCTTCCATCCATCTTTACCCCAAGTACGGGACTTGGCTCGAGAGCAGAAGTGGCTGATATTGCGCATGATACCATGCATAGTACGAGTGAAATGAGACTCGTCTTCATTATACATGGTGACACAAATGAACAGCTCAGTCTCACGCATGGTTCTCCCGATCTCCTGGCGCAACTTATACCCCCTTTGCGTAAAGTCGTCAGGGTCGCAGGTCACAGCAGTGTACCGCATATGCGTGAATTCTCGATCATCTCGGCGCGGCAAAAAGCTGTGCAAAATTGTAGGAATTTTACACTCGAGGATAAGTTCACCGTTGATTAGTTGAACCTCTTTCGTTGACATTTGTGCATCGCGGACTCCTCGGCGGCCTTGTTTTTCTGGGGCTGGACCATAGTGCAGGTTGCGGTCAACCATAGACTCGGTTTCGTCGTCATATTCTTCCAGATCGACCTTTTCCAGGTCCCTCTCGTCGGTGATGATAGTTGACCCGCTCGTAAATGACTGAACACTGTCAGACCCACCGTGACGAGAGTTCATCGTCCTTCCTGCGCCGCCGAATGGGTCTTCATCGTCGCCGATATCAATTCTCGTCTCCGCTGCCGCTCCTGGCTTGGAGAACAAGGGAGCTGGCGGAAGGGGTCGCCTTGGGCTTCCTCCGTATCTTGAGCTAGGTGTTCCCGGTCGCGGGCTCCCGTTGAGGTCTGAACGCTCGTATGCCGAGCCTGTGACGGACGGAGGTCTAGCCCAGTCCGGCGCACGGGTTGGAGACCAGGGCCGTGTAGGCGAGGCAGGCCGAGAAGAAAAGTGTACATCATCTGCTGCAGAGGCTGTAGGAGGAGGAATAGTAGGTGCGTTTCGCATGCTCGAAGCAGGGCGCGAGGGTGTTTCTTCGGTTCCATACTCATAGTACGTGTCCGCATACCTGCTTTCCGTCCTACCGTGATAGACATTGGCATTAGCTCTTGGCCTCCTCCGATGATAAGACATATTGCAACAAGACACGCAGCATGGATGTTCCTCAAGCCGAACTTGTATAGACGAGGAAAAGCTGTAGTACAGATATCCAAGCCAAAACCGTTGGCAGATAGCAACGGAACGAAGCAAAATACCAATGATATCATCGGCATGCTCTTTTCTAGAAACAGCAGAAAGAAAAACACAGGGCGACTCACTGATTTCCGTCATCAAAAGGATCTCCATACCGGTACGCCGAAGCAGCACCTAGATCCGTGTTCGTATCTTCCGTGAGCTGGGAGCTATTCGGGAGCAGTCGCATGGTAGGCCCAGCCCGACGCACAGGCGAGTCATCGTCAGAGAGATAGGACCCTTCTCCGTAGGAATAAGCTGGGGGTTCTTCGTTGTAGTCCGCCGGGGCCGGGTGGATGCGTTGTTGCCTCATTGTAGTTGTTTGTACTCGGCTCAACGGGACATACTACTCGATGGAACAAGGCGATTGAAGCGCAATTCGGTATATCGTACCTGCTTTCGAGTCAGAGTTCCGCTCGGAATCTTGCAAATAAAGGAAGAATGTAACTTACTGCGGAGATGAGCACGAAGCTTCCGTCAAGGAATGAGTAAACAAGGCTTATCTTGGGTAATACACAAGAATGCTTTCCAAATACGATCTTAAAAATATAGAATTGGTGTGGGATGCGAAGTCTGGTAACGGTGGGAACAGCCGATAAACAATACCACGATCAACGGGGTAGAATAGCTGCAAGCAAACAAGTGAGAAAAAATATCACAAAAGGGGATGATATAGTACTCCCTCTTGTCTTTAGGTTGACGAATTCTGCTGACGGCGCTTGCAGCGATCAATTCGCAGGCTATCATCTCATCGCCATGGAACTGCGCGGAGAACGTTGTCGCCAGGGCAACAGGCGTGCTGCAAAGATCTGGGCGGGGCACCGGATGAACTCGTTCCTTGCATTTTGCTTTTGATTGCGCGCCAGCAAATTGAGTTGTTTGCCTTTTCTAAAGACAATCTTAATCTCTTGGTTGGATTTTGGCCAGACTCCAGACTCCCGACTTTCTACGGAGTATGCCTCGGGAGGTTGCTTCCGGATCGGATCTGGCTACACTATACACAGGAACATCACGTCATGCCCAGAAATCAAGCTGTTATATGCAATTAATGTGAGAGGAATGATTTTTATACTAAAATTAACACCAAGGCGACGATGAATCCACGGACCTTCTTCCACGGGAATCCTAGTCATCGCATCCATGGATTCATATCGGCGATCCTCCGCATTCCAAACTACACCACCATAGCTTTTTTTGCCCCCTTTCTCCTCCATGGCCAACGCCTACTAAACCACAAACCCATCACCAACTCGTCCGCTCAACTCATTCCATACCCTCCTAGGTACTAGACAATCAAGAAGTAGCCGCAGGCCCCGGCAGCGCATCATTAAGCAACGGCGCCCTCTCAGGATCACTCGACTCGGGCTCCTCCGCACCTCTTTGAAAGAAGACAACGCGACCAGAGTACTTAGCTGTAGATATATACAGCGACTGGACGAAGAGCACAGCAAAAATAACCCAGGCAAATATCCACTGGCGGGGAATATGCTTGTGCTTGTATTGTTCCACGGCGAGACCTGATTCCAAATCATGGTTAGCCCTCGGTTCAGTCCAGTCTACGCAAGTAGACTACGAGGAGCTAGGTAGGAAGATAACTCACCAAGCGTCAAAAAACTAAGACTGTACCCCAGGAGATCATCCGCAGGCACAAAGACGTGCACGGCACCAATCACAAAGATAACCCAGATGAAGACATTCGCAGCGATTTCTGCGGCGGTCGTGTACTTGTGTGTTGCGACAGCGCCGTTCCAGAAGAGCGCAATCAACGTCCAGGCGTAGGGCGCCGCGACGACAGCCAGATGCGAGAGGCGCGGGAGTGTGCGCACGCGCCAGAAGGCGACATGTTGATGGATGAAGTGGGCAATCAGGATGACCTCGGCCGGCCAGAAGTGGTTCCTAGTCCAGAGGAGGATCCAGGCAAAGATGAAGAGATTGTTTAGAATAAAGTGAGAGGCACTGTTGGCGGCTAGAGTTACTACCGCTTCCTCTTTGGAGAAGAAGTAGAAGAGGTAGTGGAATTGGGTAATGAGGAGGAGGATCCTGCGTGGGATAGGGTCAGTAGTGAGATAATGGACATGGAGATGAAGATACTAACCAGTAGATTCCAAGGACAGCGATGTCAACGCTGAATGCTGTAAAGTGACGCTGGAACTGGTCCCAGATTGTATGGCCGTTGGAGATATCATGAGGACGGTGGATGGAGTAGAAGATGCCTATCACCACCACAAGCGCCCATGACAAAGGCGCAAGGATTCGATATGTCGCCAGTGGATACGTGCCATGAAACTCTCGTTTCGCGAAAGGATTATAAATGTTATCTAACAAGAAATAAGTTAGATCAGCCAAGCTTCTTGGATCAAGTATAGGTATGGGACGACATACAGGAACTCATCCTGGCAAATCTGGTATCAATTACAGAGCACAACAGCCGGTGGAATTATAGATAAAACTCATGCAAAGATGAGAAAGGAAATTAATAAGTACATTATCCAACCCTGGGCGCCAGGAACTCCGAGTGGTCTTATACCTAAATAAAAGGTGAGATGACGACTGGGACTCTCACCACCCCGCATTTCGAATTCCACTCCGAGTCCGAGTCTGATCTCCTGACAACCTCGCATCCTCCTCACTGGCTCGAATACTGTCCGCCACAGGACTACGGCGCTTCGAGGATAGCTGCGATATGTCTGACTCAATTGCCTCTTCCCAACTTGAGCCAGGATTGTCTCTTCTGTGCTGCCGATCCTTGCACTGCCTTGGAGTTTCACCCTCCATCAGAAGTACAAGAGTGGGTAACAAGCCACCCAGGTATGGGTCCTCCAGGCAGTTACCAGGGAAAGAGGGCTAAAGGCGCCGTCATCATGCAGCTAAATACGAAAGGGCTGAGTTTGACAGATGAGTTCTTTGTAGCCTGCCTGCAACGGGTCGATCATTGGAAACTGGGATCCTTCCCAAACTTTCTATAACGGACATTCCAAGTCCAATATGCAGTGTATGTCTCTCGCGGGGGCGGAGTATCTTGATTGATCCTCAGCGTTGGGCAAAAAAAAAGAAGCAAAGACGCTCTCGTAAGAAATGGAAACAAGAAGAGGGGATGAACCATCCACTATTCGTTGAATCATGCCAATCTCCAGGGTTCCTGTCTCACAGCAGCTGGACCTGTTTCACAGCATCCACAAGCCGACCATGGATAGATGCAGGAGCAATAATCATCCCCTGACACCCCTCAAGGCTCCTCCCTAGGCTGCAATCAACAGGCCTCCCCTCCAGATCACTAACGATACAGCCCAGCTCCTCAACGATCAGCATCCCACCCACATGATCCCAAACCTTAGACCGATACCACGACTTTCTCGGAATCTTCAAAAGCACATTACAGCCCCCAACCGCAATAGCAATATACCTCAGCTGCGCAGACCACAGATCTGCCCTCGGCGGCCACGGCGCATTCAGACTCTCCGCAAGCCGCCCATGCAACTCATAGTTCGACGACGTAGCCGCGCTGCAATCCACAAACCGGATCTCCTCGGTCTCCGTAATCTGCGAGACAGGCTCGACTTTCTGCGCAGGTAAGAGCGACCCTGTTCCCATCCGCCTCATCCACACGCCTCCCCCCGCGATCCCAAAAACTTGATACCCGTACCCCGTCCGATCCGCTCGATCCTCGTAGATGCCGCCGCTTTCAAGATCCAGGTTCGGACACCCCGTTACCCCAATTCGCTGCTTCCCGTCTTCCACAAGACCAAGACACACGGCGTATTGCTGCCCTGTTATGAACGTAGCCGTGCCATCTACAGGGTCCAACACCCAGGCTCTCCCCTTCGGCCCGCAGGTCCCGCGCGCGCCGAGATCAATTAAGTCGAGCATTTCTTCTTTCGACGAGGGTGCGTAGAGTAGCCTTTCGCTTTCATCGTCATCGAGTTGCGTTGAGGAGACTAGCTCCCATGTTCGCTCGAGGAGTTGGGGCTCGACGCGGAGTGCCTTGGAGTCTTCTTCACCGACTATATCGTCATCTGGGAAGACGCGGTGGATTGCAGCGATTATAAGCGATTGCGCGGCGAAATCTGCGATCGTGACAGGGGTAGCGTCGCTCTTGTCGAAGGATCCCTTGTCAACGGCTTCCAGGAGCTTTTTGGTCAGGAGCGCGGCTCGTTGGACGGCTAGACTGGCGATTTGTAGTTCTGTGGCGTAGGGCCCGGTATAGTTGAACTCCATGTTCAGTTTAGGAATTCAGAGTAAGGGATTGGATTCGAAACCGAGAGTCAATGGGTGCGTGAGGTTTTGTCAAGTTCAAGTTCCTGTTTTTTCTCTGAATACGCGAGACTCGCCGCCAAGGCCGGCCGCATTTTGGGCCCTCTAGCCAAACCTTTGCCTCTCTTATTGGTTGGTTGCCTGCTGTCTTGCTTGAGCTGAGCACCAAGGTACTCGTTCACTTAGTACGGAGTATGCCCTGGTAATTCAATTTCGGAACCAGTCAACTAGTTGAGTGTCTACAGGTATACTTGGAAAGGAACAGCTCTGTAATAATAATTCATTGTAACAAAAGAATAACCCCCAATTGATCGTACCAAGCGTTAGGTCGTGAACGTAGCGTAGTGACTAGGAGTCGGGTATGAGGCATTGCGCATTACGCATCAGAGGAGAGCAAAAGCCAGCTCGTAAGTAAAGCCAACGGTTAGCTTTGCATGCTCCAGCATGTGGTCGAAGTTCAGGTGGCTGATCTTATCATCCGTTGTGTGGATATGCTTGTTGCTGTTTTCCATTTCGGATTCTGTTGCCATGGCTGACGGATATCCATACTTGCTCGCGGATGTGTGGTCAGAGCAGGCGTAGCCGCATTTGGTAGCAACGAAGCCAACGCCACAGTACTGGGAAGGTGGTTAGTGAAACATCCAAGTGGAGACCTTGGAAGGTTAACTTACGGTAGTAGTAATGCCCTTCAAGAAAGAAGTGAGTGCATCATCAACGTAGTCGGTCATGATTCCAATAGCCTCCTTCTGCCCCGCATCAATGCTACCCTTGGTATAACCAATCATATCTTGCTGGAGCATGGCTTTGACATCAACTTGGTCTTTCTTGTACTTGGAGAATATGGCCTGAGAGCCAAGCATTCCACCCTCTTCCGCAGAGTACCAGTGAAACTCGATCGTGTTGGGCGCTTGGGCGTGCGAAATGGTTTCCGACTTCAGCAAGGCACGCAGACCTTCAAGGATTGTGACAGTTCCGCTGCCGTCGTCATCAGCACCCGGGGCTCCTAGGAAAGACGGAAGAAACAGGTTGATGCTATCCTGATGTGCACCAAGCACAACAGTCTTGTTGGATATACCAGGGATACGGGCGATGATACTGAATTGGCCCCAAGGATGAGCGAATTTCTCAACCGTTGCACCCCACCCATCGGCTCCTGAATCTTTGATGACCTTATGCACCTGATCGTATAGCCATGTCGCAGATTCAACGCCAGTTGCCGATTTGTAGTATCTGGTGTAGAAAGAGGTGAACTTCTCCAGGTCCTTCTGCATGTTCTCCTTCGACAAGCCTTTGATCAGCCCATTCACCTTCTCTTTGTGCTGTATCTTCTCGGGATAATTGACATAGACGCCGGAATCCAGGGATGGGTACGCCCCAAGGTTCTGCTCTTCCGTGATATCGATAAAGTTCACACCGTCCTAGACGAGCCGAGCTGTCAGCGATTGCTCAAGAGGTAGGAATATCTCACTCGGTCTGTACCAATTTTAGAGCCCATTTCTCCTCCTCGGTCACCCATCGGGATTCATAAGGAGCGAGTTCAATCAGGTATCTCTCCTGCTCGTGGTGAACGTGGGGGTTCTCCAAAACGTCCTGTTGGGGAACGGCGTAAGCCAAGACACCGGTGGACGCGGTTGCGCTCAGAGCGAGGGCTGTGGCGACCTTCATGATGGTAGCGAACTTAGGTAGGAGGCTTCTTGAGTAAGAATAGTAGTAAGTAAGAATGTGCTATAAGAATAGAGATAGGTGAGAGATGAGACGAGGATAGTTAGGAAGTTGGAGAAGTTGGGAAGTTGGGAAGTTGGGAGAAGTTGGGAGAAAGGAGTTGAGACGATAACCGATGATGAGGGTGATGCGGCTGGGAAGCTGCAGGACGCAGCCTAGGAAGGAGCCCCCGCCCAGGGAAGGAGCCCGCCCAGGAAGGAGCCACCAGGGCCCAGGCACTAGGTAACAGGTTACCTAAATACAGGTATCTCCAGACCCTATTCATACATAAAAATACTCATTATTACCCTCACTTCGAAAATACATGGCCGACAGACATCTAGAAAATATATATAAACGCCAGGCTACACCCAATACTTCTGAGCTAAAACAAGCCCATGACAGCGGTTTTTACAAACCAAGACCAGCTTTTGAGATGCCGCACATGGAAATCGATATCGCGAACCACCAACAGTTGTCCCTATATTATAAGCTCATAATGTAATGGTAGCTGTCCGGGTAGGCGATCCGGTAGACCAAAATGCCACCCCGATTAATTCCCATAGTCTGGTCTGCCTGGATCATACGCTGTATAGCTTATTCTAGGACACTCTGAATCGATGAGATGATTATTTAAAAAGAAGGTAGTGCTAAGGAAGCTCAGAAGTCAGACCTCGGGCTTCACTATCTGCATATCTATCTGGCCCTATTAGGCTAGCTCCGCTCGAGAATGTCGTGACGGGCCATAAACCCAAAACAGCCATCATCATCCAAACACATGAGGTCATTCATACTACTCCTCTCTTCAAACTACACCCTTCAACCCAGAATAACCTCCACAAAAAGCCATCACCGAAACAAAAGTTATAATGCCCGCAACTGACAGTCTTCGTATGTCCCGAAAATACAACATTCAAGAAAACAAACAGTACGAAGTACTAACTCCAAAACAGAACCCCCCCTCACCCCCACCGAGCGCGCTATTGTTAAGTCCTACGGTGGCTGGACTCAGTTCATGAATAGCTTTCAGTTGAAGCCGTGGGATAGTGAAGATGCCGAAGAGGGGAAGAGGATTCTTGAGGCGTTTGCTGCCGAGATATGATGGTCCTGTCGAGACAGCTGGCTCAGGTGGGGCAGAGTTGTTCTTGTTGATATTCAAACTGAGAGGTTATCGACAAGGGTTATGCGTGGTCAAATGATTATTGCATATGAGTTTTATGGGGTTTCAACTTGTTATCAGTGAGTCCAGATGATGAATTTATTGATTCAAGGTGTTGATGGCACCGCCTAGTCCACTGTCCTTGACATCTTCAATATATCAGAGAGTTTCGACGACCTGAGTACCAAAACTTGGGGATGGGTGCCTCCATTAGGGAATAGATGGGGTATTCCATATGAAACAGGCAGAACTAGACAGGCAAAGTCATTCAGCTATAAGTTTAAATTCAACATCTCATCATCACCATTTAATGAGGTCCCCCCTCAGTACTCGACCATGTAATCACGTAAGTAGCTACTTAGACAAGTCTTCCATTAGAATTAATATTAGCATCTACTTAATCAAGTGGTATTCATTGATGCGGAGTAGACGACATGGGCCGCCATTGGCAGGGGAGTCACGATGCCAGAAACACGGGGGATTAAGCGTTTCGTTATTGTTGCAGTAACTTCATCATGCTCATAGACTGGATAGGCCGAGCTTGTCGTGGAAAGACAGAAAGGCTCTATTCTTCGAGCCCTGGAACATGAACTGTGATTCAAGTTTGCCGGAGAACAGCTCCATTCACTGGTTTAGTAATAAGTATAATAGCTAACTATTGACTGGAACCCTGAAACCAAGAACCGGCGCAGTGACTGATATCAAAAGTTTCAATTCACCACAATCTTCATTGCGTCCGCTTATCCCTGGGGTATCATCCGACTCCTTCACCATCCTACTTCTACAATTTCCCCAACACATTAGACTCAGCATCATTTCCCATTTAAACACTCTTCAGTTACCGTATCACATTGTCACACCCACATAACTGCTCTAGCTATTTTCTTACACGTTTCGCTGTCATATACACCTCGTTACGAACCTCCTCCCGAACCTCCTCCCGAACCGCCACAATCAACAATGGCTGCGCTCATCGCCAACCCCCCTATCGTGCCAGTTCTTCCAACTGAGATCTCGTATGCGTCTTCCGGAATTTAATCGGTTCGATCCCGAAGGTCGGATGGTTCGTCGAGTGATGAAACGCCAGTCCCACTGGAGATGGATTCCTGGAAAACGACCTCAGAGCCGGGGGGGGGGGGGGGCGACTTTGTGAGTCTCCGTGTGAGACGCTTCCAAAGATCCGCCGTTCCCAATACGAACTACACCCTCTTGCAGGGCTCCGGTTCACCAACAACTCACCAAACTTGGGAACATTTGCCACTGCGAGAATGTGCGTTATACCGATATGATTTTCTGCGGAAGGCGCTCGGTGTACGAACCAAATGCTGACCCAATTGTCACCCTGCTTGTTACCATGGGGCGCAGTGAGGCCCAAAGCAGTTGGATTCCTCTTACACAGAAGCTCTCAAATTACCTTCGCAGCAGAGGCCTGCAGGGGATTTCAGTGGAAGTCATTAACCCTAAATTTATGCACGCCCGAAGATTCACCCATGTCGACCAAGTGATCTCATCTTCCCAATCCGGATGCAAGTGGCTACAGATATCTTCAATGGGCTTAACCGTGCCGGGGTGTTCACAATCTGCTTCCCGTATAGGAAGTGACTATGACCGGCACCAGTACCCACCAATAGTTCTCTTAGGCGTTGACCGGAAAGCCAAAAGGGACTGGAAATAGCTAAGAGAAGTTGTTATTACTATTCTCGACAGGCATAATCTCAACACCATTGCTGTTACAATCCGGAAGGATAACAAGATTATAAGAGATAGTGACCCCGATGATACTGGAGCTCAGGTGCAGGATTGTTGTCAAACCCTAAAACTTGGTACTAGCCTGCGTCCTCGTAGCCTGCATAACAGCCAGGGTACGTTGGGTGGTTGGGTCGATGTCATAAATCCTTAGTCTAGAGACTGGCTCTCCTTCGAAATAACCTGTTCACACTGCTGTTTTCCGGCTGAGGATGGACTCTCCGTGGAAGACTGTAAAGGTATATTGGTGTCTGTCATGCGAAGATTTGTTTACTTTAAGGGCTAATATTGGATTACCTAGTGATTCGAGAGTGGAAAGAGCGTGGTGTTCATGTTGGGGACGTGTATAAATCCCGCCTCCTCCTGATTAACTCTCCCAGTTTTTGCGACATGAACAAAGGTCTCGAGGGTATTAGAGCTGAGATTAAAAGACTTAAAATCCGATTCTGTATACCGCCAAGTTGAGGAGTTTAAAGTGAAAGACGACTTCGTCTTGCCGCGTCTAGAGAGGTCCTGGGGTATACCTCTAAAAATATTACCCAGCAGTAGAAAGAGCACCATGACATGAGAGATTTCTTCAACTCAAATACCTACAGGCTTAGTACAGTCTTCGCGGCCTCCGGGTTGCGTGAGGTAAAGTCAACTGATAATCCCAGGAAGCTCTCTATTAGAGACTGGGCCCTTATGCAGCCGACTACACCCCGGTCCGCGGGCAACAATATAGTAAGTACTTTATAGGTTATTTATCTAATATTTAGTTCCTAATCTATCTTTCTTGGCTATCTCCCCTCGAGAAGCCGCAGGGTCTTTTACAACTCCACGGATTTCATACCGCGCTCCCTAATATGGATGAGAAGTTGTTCAAGATTGGCCGCGCAACTGGCTACACACATGGAGTGTATGGTAACCTACAGTCCTGCGTCATTGCTACCAACTTGTTGATAGGAGGAAATTTGATGTTGAAACCTTTGAGGATGTGGTGGTGCGGCCAGGGCATACAGTTGCTAAGGAAGGGGACTCTGGTTCCCTTATTTTTGCTTCCAATGGTCTAGTTCTTTGGCATGATCTTTGGATTTACTGGCAACTACAACCTGGACTACTTCACGCCGACAAGAGACCTCTTGGCCGATATCAAATACATCACCGGAGCTAATGATATCCGCTTGCGCTACGTCGAATACGACGGGTACGGCAAGGAAGATGCCCATGGCTGCCTTCACGAGTGAGCTAGGATGGTAATGCTAAAGATCAGAGTTGGTGACTCCCACGATAGCGAGAATGCGGCCGATTAAACAGGCCAGAGTAACTATATGCAAAAGCTTAGGGGAGTCTTTTTTCAATAGAAACACGGCTGCTAGTCTATACCTGCTAAATTCAGGAGTTCAACAGTTGCCAACTCACATTGCTTCCAGTAGTCCTATATAGACTAGTGCTAGGGGCGCAATACCAATCATCTCTCACACTGGTTCGGCAATTATGATATGAGGTAAGTTGATATTAATTCCAACATAGTACAAATGCTGCCACTAATCCGGAGAAGAGAGATGATGACGACATAACGCCAGACCCCGCTGCCGGCTCTCCAGCCTGTAGGTAAATGCCAGCGATGAAGATAGGAAAAATTATGATGAGCTGGAGGATAGCAACGTCATCACGATAGGTTACAGTCCCGCCGTCAAATATAGGAAATATCGTTCACAGCCTCGCGGACCAAGGACAAAAGGGCGAATAACTAGTTAACTACCTAGCGGTGGGTAGTCAGCCCTAAGGGGCGCCAGGCAAACAGATGGGTCTGGACTTCTGGAGTTCATACTCACGCTGATCCTAAACTAGCCCGGGATATCCTTCCTCCGCTGTTAGCCTCGGCTGTGGCCCAGTGGATCTCCGACTGACTCACACCACAGGGAAGCTTCTACCACAGCCTAGTAGCAATCCAAATCGGTGGGGTTTGGTTTCTAATCTCAATCTCACCATCTTTCGTTACAACAGAAGAGGTAGACCTCGCGTCTATCCTTCCCTCACTTTCTCTTCTCTCCATACCACACCAAACCATTTCCAAAATGTCCCCAATTTCCATCACAAAAGGCACCGGCGACTCCGCCTCGGAATCCTCATCAACCCAAATGGTCGACAGAGATCTAGAATCTATTGGCCGCCACTGCCAATACGAATACTGCAACCAGCTCGACTTCCTCCCCTTCCGCTGCGAATCCTGCCGCGGGACATACTGTCTCGACCACCGCACCGAAACCACCCACCACTGCCCAAAAGCCGGCGAGTGGGCGCGGCGCCGAAACGCCACCAACCAAACAACAACCGGTCCAGCGACCCAGAAACCAACAATATACAACTCGCAACAGTGCGCCGATCTCTCCTGCAAAACGCTCATTAATACACTCAAGGACCCGGCCGTGCGCTGTCCAGAGTGCAGGCGGGAATATTGTCTCAAGCATCGCCTTCGGGAGGAACATGACTGCGCCAAGATTGCCCCGCGGCTAGGCACCGGCGGTGCAGGGACACCGAACGAAACCATTCGCTCAATGTTCGCGCGCGTTCGGACATGGGGTAAAGACAAGAGTCAAGCTGCGGCTGCGGCGGCTGTTGCTGCCAAGCCGAAGCCAAAGGCGAATTCCCCTGCTGCGCGGACGATACAGCTTAATACACTTAAGAAAGTGGCGAAGGGGGATACCAGTGTTCCTGTTGATAAGCGGGTGTATTTACATGTCGTTGGCACTTCGGAGACGCAGCAGGGGGATCCGCCGAATGGGGATTTCTGGTTTGATGCGCGGTGGAAGTTCGGGAGGGTGTTGGATGATGCGGCGAAGAGGTTGAAGGTTGAGAATGTGAATAATCGGGCTGCGGAGGAGGCGCGGTTGCGGCTGTTCCATGTGGAGAGTGGGGAGTTTTTGGAGTTTTCGGATGCGCTTGGAGGTGGGAAGGTGAGGTCTGGGGATACAATTGTGTTGTTGAGGGGGGCAGGAGTGATGTTGGGAAAGTGATTTGGTGCATTTTATTTATTTGAGCATTTACATTTGGCTTCATCTAGGCATAGCATGATACTCTGTGGTGGCGTTTTGGGAATTGATATACTTCTACCTCACTCCGTATATATACAGCCAACGTGTAGGTAAATTTAAACGCTCATCTTCATCTTGATCGCCTTATGAGGTTGGTACCCAACAATCTCAAACTCCTCATCCTTCCATCCATCAATAACCCCATTCCCCTGATCCTCTCTCTTAATCCTCAGGCCCGGAAACTCAGTCGGCTTCCTAGTCAACTGCTCCTCCAAAGCCTCCACATGATCAAGATAAACATGCGCATCCCCCATAGTATGAATCAACTTGCCCGCATCCAACCCCGTCGCATGCGCAATAATATGCGTAAGCAGCGCATAAGAAGCAATATTAAAAGGCACCCCAAGCCCCATATCACAACTCCGCTGATACAATAAACAACTCAACTCCCCTCTCCCCTTCCCCTTACCATCCTCAATCCCCTCAGGATACGAGACATAGAACTGCGCAAACATATGACAAGGCGGGAGGGCCATTTTTTTCAGATCGGCCGGGTTCCACGCAGACATGATGATCCGGCGGTCAAACGGCGTTTCTTTGATCTTGCGAACCACCTCAGCAAGCTGGTCTACACCCTTCCCTGTGTAGTCGGCATATGCATCGACGTACTCGGCGCCGAAATGGCGCCACTGGAACCCATATACGGGTCCTAGGTCGCCGACTTCGCGGTGGGAGAGGCCCACGCTATCGAGGAACTCGCGCGAGCCGTTCCCATCCCAGATTTTGATCCCCGCGTCGGAGAGTGGGGTGCTTGATGTGCAGCCGGAGATAAACCAAAGGAGTTCGGCGAGTACGGCGCGGAGGAAGACGCGCTTTGTGGTGAGGAGGGGCAGGATGGGTGTTTTGTGAGTCGGGTTGGAAGGGTCGGGTTTGGAGAGGGAGAAGCGTAGGGGGGTGGGTGCGAAGAGGGAGCGGGTCCCGGTTCCTGTGCGGTCGGGACGGTGTTCGCCTTCGGCGAGGATTTGGCGGATTAAGTTGAGATATTGATGTTCTTCGTGCGCGGGGTTATGGGGGGGTGTTGGGGTGGCGGTGGCGCCATTGTTTGGGGTGTTTGAGAGGGTCATTTCACGTTCTTCGAGTATATGCTAGTTAAGACTGGGTACTGATTGAGGTGGAAAAGCGAGGTTGTGAGAAGAAAGGAAGATGTGACCTGGAGCGAATCTGGATGACTGGATCGAAAACGCGATCCAACGCGACACGTAATCACGTGATTTTACTCCTTTGGGGTATTGTACGGAGGAGTGGAGAGAAGAAACTGTTCCACTCCGCAGATTGAAGACTCGAGTCGAGATAGAGGGATGACGGAGTATTTATTCTATCTAAAGTAAATCTAGTCTTCGAGTAAGTCAACGCCTACCCCCCGTAACGCACCCACCACCCACGGAGGAACCTTCAACTTTTCCCCGTAGTATTCCACGAAGAAATCTCGGAGAAAAGTCGGGAAGCGGTCCTCTAGAATAGCTTGTCGCGCTCGTCCCATTAGCGATAAGAGGTAGTGGACGTTGTGTATAGTGAGGCTGAGATGGTTAACCCACATCACAAAACTTGGTTCGAAGCACTTACAGATGTGCCCCGGCCGTTTCTTTGGCAGCGAGGTGGTGAAGGTATGCCTTTGTAATACCGAGGCCGCCCTTTTCTCTGGGTGTACATGTTTTGCAAGTACATCCTTCTTCTACGGGTCCAAAGTCATGCGCGAATGCAGCGTTTCGAATATTCAGAGTCCCCGTAGAAGCTATAGCATTACCGAAGCGCTGTTGATGTCAGTACTGTCCTCCATTAAAGAATGGTCACGTACGGCAGTTCTCGTGGGCCAGACGCAGTCAAACATGTCCGCGCCTAGGGCAATCCCGATAACCAAGTCCTCGGGATAACCCTATACATGGTTAGTCTAGTACATGCTACGGAATGCGCAACATACCACGCCCATCACGTATCGTGGTTTATAGTCCGGAAGAATCTCCGTACAGGTGTCAACACTTCTCGAATCAGCATTGACCAACAAAAGTCTCAGGCAACATACACCTTGCAAAACTCCTCTTTAGCCTCCCCACCGGATAGCCCCCCAATGGCGATTCCTGGAGTATCCCGAGCGATCATCTCTTCGCAGCACTTCCTCCGCATCTCCAGGTCTAAGCCTCCTTGAATGATGCAGAACAGATTTTGTGTCTCCGGGTTCTTGTGCGCCTCGATGCACCGGTCCAGCCATCGAACCGAGCGCTCCATAGCTTCGTGTATTCGCGCATGGTCCGGTGAGGTCGTAGCGATGACATCGTCTAATTGCATAATTATATCGGAGCCGATGGAATTTTGCAGGGAGATCGAGTGTTCTGGTGTGAGTAACCTGGTATCACATCCCGTCAGCAAGCACGCGACACAAGCCGTGAGAGCAACCTTACATTGGAGAGCCATCATGCGGACTCAAAAATCGAACCCCCTCCTCTGTAACCTTTGCAAGTTTGAGTAAAGAGA
Organism: Aspergillus kassunensis; assembly: GCA_027569205.1. Taxonomy (NCBI): domain Eukaryota; kingdom Fungi; phylum Ascomycota; class Eurotiomycetes; order Eurotiales; family Aspergillaceae; genus Aspergillus; species Aspergillus kassunensis. The sequence goes on from JAPDEQ010000030.1 coordinate 150,093, forward strand.
CCATCTGAAACCTGCCTGGGTCAGTCATGACCCGACAATCCGTTCCGATCTGCAAACTCACCCCCCACTATCTGTCAGGATATTCCTATCCCAGCCCTGTAGCTTATGTGCCCCCCCTACTTCGTCCAAGACGGCCTGTCCAGGTTTCAGGCCTAGATGATACGTATTGTTCAGGCAGAGCATACATCCGGTCTGTTTCAGTTGGTCATATGTAAGGCCCTTGAGGGACGCCTGCGTCGCAACCGGCATAAAGATCGGGAGAGGAACGGAGCCATGGGGGAGGTGGAGGGTGCTGGCGCGAGCTTTGGTGGTCTATATACTCGGTCTTAGCACAGTAGACGATGGATCAGAAGCTCTAAGCGTACAGAGCATTTGCGATGCAAGTCGAAGGTCAATGCAGAAGGCATCGACTTCCGCGGGGTAGTTGTCGACATGGACCGGGCAAGCGTCGGCGACCCTACTTTCGGGACTGTGTAAAAAGCATAGGTCAGGTGTCTCGGTCGGATATATGGCATCAAAAAATCGTATAGCTCAATCCACGCTCAGCCAGAGGCAGGTGACTCCATGATGAATTCGAGAGCTGTTTGCACTGTTTGTGGGGGTGTCAATGTGTCAATGTGTACTGTATTTTTACCGTTTCTTACCAGCCCATCGAGATGTTACCGAAAAAGCTTCGATTCTCTTGGTAGAAACATCCTTCGTCTTCTTGCCATTTTCGAGCGAAGATCTCGTCTATATGTCCCTGACAGGGATAATATGCTGGCAAAACCTGCCCGGATGCGAAAGGCAGTTCGACCAAAAGCAAGTCTGATTGAGACTAGAACTTGGAAGGGCCTTGGCTATTAGCGATGAAGGGAGGGTACGAAGTTATTCCCATCTGATCGTGGCCGCAGGAATATCGCAAATCTATGCGGAGTATGTTTACAGGGAACAAGCGGCGTCGCTGGTCATAACCACGGAAGTCTCTCCGAGAAGGCCTGGAGACCTACTTCAGTTGTTAGGGTAGGTATAGGACTACTTTGGCGGTTCTCTGACCCTGCTACTTATCAAATCACGAGATCTTTGCTTCAGCGGATGCCCGCCTGGAATCTCTTATGGAAGACACTTCCGCCCACTTGCATTGTTGAGTGCGATGTTGTACAGCTTGTATGCAAGCGGAATCGCAGTCTTACTCTGCGGCCATCGTGACATGAACAAAACATTTCTCGTCACGGTGCTGAACCACGGCGCCAGGTCTCTACTCATCGTCCTATGAGCATCCCGTCTGGTGCCTCCGGACCAAAGTTGAGGATTGACATCGGAGCTTGACCGACATTTGCGAGCATGGGTCACGGACTCACGGCCCACGGGTATCCCCAGTGGTTGTCACTGATCGGATTACCCCGAAAACTAGCTAAACTTGGCCTATGTGGGGGGTAAAGACCCTGGCCCTGTCGGCGTACCTTTATAACCACCAGGAGAAAAGAAAAATTGTGGGATCGTCCTCCTCGACTTCTCCTCCGTAGGTATTCCCGCCGTCATGAATGAGAAAGAGATCACCCCGCATCGCGTTGACAACGCGACTGACGCGGAATTGGCACTTGAAGTGAGAATTGTATCCGCGTGAGCTAAGAGGGCTAGGCTAATTCAGCAAATTTCAGAATAATGTCGATGACACCGAACTCCGTGCTCGAGAGAGGGCGCTGGTCTGGAAGCAGGATTTGCATATTGTTCCCCTCGCTGCTGCGATCTACCTTCTTTGCTATCTGGATCGATCGAATATTGGTATGTCCAACGTCTCTGGAGACCGAGAGGTGCTTACGAGGAACAGGAAATGCAAGAATCATGAATGCGGAGACCGGGAACGATCTCCTCACTGAGACAAACATGTCATCGTACCAATATACGTATGTAGTGTAGCCTCCCTACGACTTGTTTAGTACTAACCCAGTTAGTATCGCACTCATGGTCTTCCTCATCGCTTACGCCCTATTCGAAGTACCTTCCAACTATTTCCTCAAGAAGCTCAGACCTAGTGTGCGTACCCGTACCCAACTGACCAACCCACCAACTTCCCAATACTGACACTATACCCCCTCAGAGATGGATCGCTTTTCTAATGCTCTCATGGGGGGCGGTTACCATGGGCCTCGGCGGAGTACACAACTATGCGCAGGTGACAGGCCTTCGCTTTCTTCTCGGTGGTAAGCCAGCCAGCCCTATGAACATACATTTACCTAATTTATCCAATCAGTCATGGAAGCTGGCCTCTTTCCCGGCTTCGTCTACTTCCTAACCTTCTGGTACCGCAGTTCCGAGCGCTCAATACGGGTAGCGTTGATACTCGCCTCGGCCACCCTAGCTGGTGCTTTTGGTGGAGCAATCGCCTACGCAGTTGGACATATGAACCAAACTCACGGCCTTTCAGGCTGGCGCTGGCTCTTCATTATCGAGGGTGCTCCGTCCTGCGCCTCTGCCGTCCTCGTATGGTTTATCCTTCCCGATTACCCTGAAACAGCATCGTGGTTATCACCCGAGGAAAAAGAACTCGCTGCGCAGCGTCTTGCCGTGGAAGGATCGAAGGGCAATGCAAAGGCGATGTCGTGGGAAGATGCTAGGGAGGTTCTTGTTGATTGGCGTCTATATGCGCATTACCTTGTGAGTATTCAATTCTACTCTGCTCTTCAGTGTCAGCCTATCTAACCAGTTGGGAAACAGGTATATTTTGGCATCTCAGCTCCCTTCTCTAGTCTCTCGCTGTTCACGCCCTCGATTACCAGCGGACTAGGATATACAAGTCTAGAAGCACAACTCATGACTGTTCCTCCGTGGGCTGTGGCCTACATCGTCACAGTGGTTGTTGCGTATTCCGCAGACCACTTCAATAGGTATGCCCCTCCTTCACCAAAAGCGAGAATCAAACCTAACACACACCACTCAGCCGCGGTATCCACTCCGCCATCTTCTCTTTTATCGGCGCAATGGGCTTCCTCGCCTCCGCCGTCCTCCCTTCAGACGCATATCGCGTACGTTCCTTTCCCCACCCCTTCCATTCTACCCCATCCACCTCCAACTAACCTTTAAACACACAGAGCCGGTACGGCTGTCTAATAGTTGCAGCCAGCGGCTCGTTCGCCTGCATCCCGCCCCTCCTCGGCTGGCTCTCCTCCAACATCCGGTCAACAGCCGGAACAGGCCTCGCCATCGCACTGAACGTCTCCTTCGGTGCACCGGGCCAGATCGTCGGCGTGTGGATCTATAAGAGCAATGAAGCGGAGAGGGGATATCCCACGGGTCACTGGACGAACGCGGCGCTGTTGTTGCTCGTTACCGTCGGGTGTTTGGTGTTGAGGTTATATTATGGGTGGATGAACTCGAGGAAGATCGGGAGTGGGGTGAGATATGCGTACTGAGCTCATTCTGATCTATTTGTGGTCTCCAATTTACCTACCTGAAACCGATATGACTTAAGAGAAGGGGCCGTATATTTTAATTCCGGGGTTGAAGTCTCTTGAATAGTCGATGATATAATCCATGTCTACTTTATGATCCCATAGACAACATTTACCATAATATTACCACATCGCCGGATCTACTACGGAGCAAGGCCTACGGAGTGCTACCACATATGGTTAGAACATACCTACGGAGTAAGGTGGCCCAGGATGTGCTAAGTGCTTAAGCCTTAAAGACGATCTAATACCCAGACTAAGGAAAACCCGAACCATGGAACGAGCGTCGCACGTGAGCCCTAGCTGGGGAAATAAGGTTAAGCTCAGACGTTTCCAAGATCTAATGTTCTATACAATGAAATTTTACGACAGAGTCTACGGAGTACCGACGATCTATTTGTATCCTCTATAACTCGATAATGCTGTCAAGGGCCTCGTAACTACTCCGTATTCACTATGCTTGAGGATTATGTAGGATTAGAGGACACGGTGGATAACATGGAATGAACACACTGAGCTGTATCCACTCCACCGTTGGATCAAGCAGTCGTTTCCTAATCAAGATTGGATCTTCCTTTGAATCCATTAGGATGCACATCAGCCCGATCTTGGAGAAAAATAAGTTCTGTGCTGAGAAGATGTCATGAAATCTCCCTTTGTCAATCTTGTCTACTGCACTGGGTCGTGGATAATAGTAGACGTACAATGAAAGCGTTCTTTGTCTTGCTGCATTGAACTAGCAGTGGCCCAATTTTCAGGTCCAGAAATTGAGTCAGTCCCTCTCTGGTTTTTAGGTTTTAGCTTGATTTATTCTGTGAGAAGTACAGCCAGATCAGAGTGGGAGGTGTCAAATTCATACGTCATAACTAACATTGTCAAAGTATCATGCCATCACACCAGCTTGCCGTTGGGTAGAAAGAAGAAATAATAAGATAAGAGTTGGAGCTCCTTACTCACGCGCATTGGCAGGGCAATGATACCCCAACCCATGAAGAAAGGAAGGGCTTCCACCGGAAGGAGAGCGGGCAATTTCTCAGAAGATCGAAGAAAGAAAATATCGTGTTCTGTCCCAGCCGAAGTTGTACCTAATATAAATCCATCCGCTTGTAACAAGCTGTTCCCGTATTGAAAAAAAGTAAACTAGCAATAATGTCGACAGCCGGTAATGTTGTACATGTCTGAGAGCGGTATCCATCCGGAGCACGTCGCATGCAATGAGAAGTTGTAAAAGCAGTCAAGCTGACGGTAACAACGGACAATGTCGTAAAGATAAATCCCTTCGAGGGGTAAATAAAGGAGCGAAGACCATGAAAAAAGAGGGAGAATGGCTCTGAGGATTACAGTATCCAAAGCAAGCTCAAGCACACTTAGTCGACGGTCCCGAAAAGAGGTCCTTGACTAGGAGCCTGACAAGCCGCAGGATCCAGAGCCTTCAGAGCCACCTCAGCAGCATCTTCCTTCGCATTGTCTACAAACGGACCGTCGAACCAATATCGGGCGTCGAAGGGGCTTCCGTGAACAGTGACGGTACAGGACCACGCTGTGCGACCTCCTATAAGAAGAGCGATCTTGTCAGTCCATGCTGATGAAAATTTTTGGGGATCTGGTATAAAAGTCGGTGAGGAAGGAACGTTGACTCCACTCTCCCACACTGAAGCGTTAGGGTGGCAGGTCTAATGCGCACAGCAACGAGAAACTGTGTCTGTATCTCGTTGTTTTGATGTTCCCACTCAGGTGCAGCCCACAAAAGCAGTGAAGCTAGTGGGAAGAGAAAAAAAAAAAATTTCCCCGTCGGACAGAAAGTAAGGGATGTAGAAGACGAAAGAGAGAGAGAGAGAAGACATGGACGTAGAGTTACCTCGACGATCAGAGAATGTACTATATGTCGGCTTATCGATCTTGAGTTTGTTGCAGTACACTATGAGATTTCATATATCAGCACATCATAACTTTGAGCCATAGGAAGGACGAAGAAACGAAGCACCTAAGCGGCACGACGGTTTCCACAAGGAGAATAGCTGAGATGTGGGGCGTACTTTCAAGCCTGAACCGCCAGTCATACTTGATATCGGTCATTCGATCGGCCATGGTGGGAGACCGGGGGGTAGTCTGGTCGTAAGAAGATTTAGACAACAGTACCCCTCTTGTCGTCTCGCAAAGCAAGCGAAGGAGGGACGAAGGATCAGCTGTGGTAGTAGTCTAGCTACCTAGTTGAATATAAAAGTTCAGGTATGCGGTAACACTGATGGCAGACGATGGACAACACACAGAGACAAGACCAATTGGCAGTGATATAAAAGGAGAGAATAATAACTGAATCGACTGTTGGAGGGGAAGAAAAAAGGGTGTCACGTCGTTCTCTTCTCTTATCGCAGAAACTCGTTGGCTCTCTCCTTCTTAAATCGAATTGAGGTGGTGGATATGGGGAACAGCAGTCGTATAAAACTGTGGGCCGCTTTTTTAAAATAGCGCCTCGGTGCAGGCAAGTCGGTTTTTCCTTGTCCTCTGGAATGACAAACACGGAACCTAATCATCAGAACCTAGCAGACGGACTTATGCATGCTACTGTGGACATGGCACGGCGTCAGCAAGTTACCCCCCTCCATCACCCTCCACTCAAGGAACGCCAGGGCATGGAGAACCTGCGGATCATCTTGAGGCTGCAAGCTGGAACGGGCCGGCGCACGCCGACAAAGAATATGGGCTTTGAAGAAACGCCAGAGACTATCCCCACAAGGGTTAGAGAAATCAATTGAGTTGACAAGGAACATGGCAGTTGACCTGAAGTGACGCTGTCGTACAGGGAAGAAGGTAATGGTTATTTTGGACCAGGCTGGACGAATCATCCGCCTTGGAATTTCAGTACTCTATTTTAATTGCTCGCATCATCGCGACTCGGGACCACTAGTTCTCTTTCTTTCTTCTTTTGGGTTTTTCCTTGTTCCGCGAAGAACGAGGTGGCATCGGGTATGAACAAGCCTAGGCTGCCTCATCATGGACGTGGCCACTGGTCCGGGAGAGGGAAAAAGGGAAAACGGAAAGTGAGTAGGAGAATTTCCTGTTGGAAACGATAATGGTCGATAGTATGAAAGCAGAGGAGGGGCCATGAGGGGAATAAATTAGTTGCCCAAAAGCGGAGAGTGGCCCATCAGAGGTCAAGAAAGCGACGAATTGAGGTTGATGTTGAGCCAGCTTGGCCATTCAGAGACACCGAAGCGGGACCCAAGCGGATGTGCCAGCTCATCAGGACGATTAAAATGGTTAATGTTGGTTCTAACGGTTCGAACCTATCCGATCCCCTCAGCCCTGGCCTTCAAACGGTCAAAGGCCAGGCCGCTCTGCATGAACAATTGGTTCTCGGAAGCGGATTGCAGGTTCTAAGCGACTAGGGGCTGTCTTGGATCGTCTGATTTGGACTTGTCTCGCGGCAACAGGGCTCAGGGCGCTAAAGGGCAGGAACGAGAAAGGGGATTCTGTCTTGCTCTCAAGCGGTCCAAGTCTGCTGGATTCTGAGATGCATTGGAGTAACAGTCTGCCAGCTAAGATAGAATTCCCCTAGTTGATTCGAACTGATCGAGATCAAATTTAGGGGTTGTGATGATTCGTTGCCTCCATGCTTGGGTAGTTGGGCATTAATACGTGCATTCAGTTGTCTCGACTCTCGAGCGAGAGGGACAGTGGGGTGGATGACGATGATGATGTGAAGAGGAGGAGGGGAGCCAAGAAAAAGAAGATGAGCGTGCATGAAAGATGAGATGAGATGGATGATGTATGTGAGAAGGATGAAGTTGAAGCTGCAGAGCTGCAGGTGATTCGGCCATTTCTGCTTTGGGACGAGCCTCGATCTGCCCCGCATCGCTTTCAGGGACAAGCAAGCTTATCATGCACTCGATTCTCTTCTTTATTCTGTTAATCATGCTTTCTAGATATACACACACAGTAAGAAGAAAAGAAAACCATGCTCGTCGGTTTCAGCCGTTTGTTTGGAGGTACCTAGGCCGAGGGAGACAGGGATGAGGTCGGGCAGAAACAACAACACAACTTGTCACAATCAGTCTAGTGTTGGTTCATCTGCTTCAAAATTATGCTCTTCATGCCTGATATAGTCAAGCCTGTACAAAAGTAGCCGGTAGTCGTTAGGTTCTTCTAACATCCATGCATCTCAATCACCTGCGTACATGAACAACTAGCATACGCGCTGCTGATATACCAACCCAATAGAAACCCTCACAGCCACCATTTTTGCAGATAACACTGAAACAGCCAACGGGAAAAAACTATAATAGACAAAATAAATGAGGCGAGGCTGATGTGATATCCAATCAGAATGCATGCAAGTCAAAAAATTGATCCTCGTGTACATATCTGTGGCGCATCACTGCAAGTCATGCGGGTTTATTGGACATCAGCTAACCTTCACCATGGGTAAGAAAAAAAAATACAAACTCTCATCAATAGTCGTGACAAGGAAACTCGTTAGGTCGAGATTTTAGCTGGGCCGATGTGACGTGATCTTCCCCAGCTGAACAGGTCACCCCATTAGTGACCTTAAATAGACATCGGCTACACGTCACATTGTTGTAGTCGTTGGTCTGCTCCGGCGCATCGGAGTCACCGCTAAGGAAGACACGACATCGTGTTTAAGCCAGGATGTCAGATGTGGCGTGCTTGTTTGGGTAGTCGGGCCTTCTTAGGATCGTTGGAACACCTCATCGATCAGTCGCCTCGTGCCTCGTGAGAAGGAGGTTCGCATCGGGAGTATGAATTGGGAAGGGCCGCTCCGGTGGAATCGTCGGCGAATGCAGTCGTCGACCAGTACCATCAATCCTGTAGCTACCATCACACTGCATGCTTGTTAGCTCATATCCCACGTAGCACTTCTCCAAGGCAGGGGAGGGGGGCGAGACTTACTCGGCAACGTCATGCATAGTCTTGTAAGCAGATGCATCACAAATCCACATGGAGGAAGGGGGGATCCAACCCCCCTTGCTCTCCTCCTCAATCGCTTCCATTGGAGTTAAGATCTCGGGCACGATGTGGGCGACCTGTTTCGACGTCCGCGTGTTGACGAGGTGATAAGAGACCTCGCGCAGATCGCCCTCGTTGCGCGACTCTCGCCTCCATTGGTATTTAGTACCCCAGTAATCATATTCGTATCGCTTCGTCATCCGGGCACCCCGACGCTTCAGCTCTACGTGCGCATAGTTGGAGAACTCCAGCATGATCGTGTCGGTAAGTGCGGCCGGTCGATCAATGCCAGCCTTGGATCCGATGATCCCATCTTCAAAGAATCCGCTTTGTCCGGAACCCCGTCGACTGTGTTGTATGCCTGGAAGAGACCCCTGTCCGCTAGATCCTGGTCGCAAACTGGCCAACACACTACTCCATGAACGTTGGAACATTGGTGGCTTGTCAAGGTTTGGTGATATCGTCCTCCTCTCTGAATGGCAGACCTCACGCCCTGACTCACGACAATAGCGACGGAAGGAAAATTTTCTGGTGAACAGGTCATACATGCGCAGATGGAAGAGGATTACGTCCTGCTGATAGCCCGCTCGATGCGGGACCATTGTATCCACACGTAGGTTCATGTTCCCATCGAGCGTCGCATCGTCATGCCGGATAAGCAGTCTGCGACAAGAAGGGAAAAGTTTGGCAAATGTTGAGGAGGTCGAAGGGATTACATCGGCGAAGAACATGTCACGCTTGCGATCTGTTACTTCATATTGCGGTGTGTCTTCGATCTCATCGGCCGAGGTGTCTGTCGATTCAATCGTTGATGCGGAATCCCTGGGGTCTGGATCATATTCATCGCAGCAGTCCATCTCCTCTTCCCGTCGTTTGAAGTCAGGCCGGTCACTGTAGATCGTGGGAGCCGTGCTTCTCGACCGGTCCGAGGTGTCGCTGTCTGTTGAACTAGAGCTGGCTGCATTCCGTGTCGTCGCACTGGTATAGGATGATGTACTGTACGACCCCATGGCGACGCTAATGGAATAAGCAGAACAATGGGGATTTCTTTGTCGGGGAGGATCCTTTGTAGGTGGCGTGGGCTCGGTGTGTTGTCTAGCTGCCCGATTGGGAGATAGTCACTGAAGAAAACGGTTGCAGGAGAATGCCTAGAGGGGACAAAGAAAAAGAAAAGAGAAGAGAAGATAATAGCCAGGAGATATACAGGTCAGATGCGTTTAAATCATAGTCACAGCCCTGACTTGGTAGTCGAACCACTCTAGGGAGTTCTATAGTTGAGGTTGAGAAAGTGCCACAACCCTGACGAGGCGAGGGAAGAAAGGGTTAATAATTCGGTCATACAAGGAGAGACCTCGGAAAGGCAAATTGAATAAAAAGTAAATTATAGCGAATGTTGGCAGTGAGAGATGCGAGGAATGGGCGGGAATGTGAGGGGGGCCTGAGAGCATAGCAGATGACGGCAAACTAGAGGCTAGTTGGAAAGGATTGGGGGAGTGGTGAGGTGAGATGGGTGAGATGACAACAATTCTAGAATCTACGGAAACAAAAGGAGGCAGCAAGAGAAAAAGTGGCGCAGGATGTTTGTTGTATCAGAGGGCAACGAAGCAGAATGCAGAGCAAAAGAAAGACGAGCAGAGAGAGGAGCCACGTGGTGATCCCCGCCCAATGTTCAATATTGCCCGATAAAGAAAACAATCAACTTATTCAATGGATGTAAATGACATAATACGGTATTCAATACGGTCTGTACTCTACTCCGGAGTATGCTCCGACAACGGTCCTGCTCTATAGTCCCATTGGTTTAGTCCTCCATCCCTTTTCCGCTTCCTCACGCCCAACAATGACTTGCAATCCTTTCCGCCCACAAAACCCATCATGTCCAGTAACCCTTTCAACAGTCTGTTTCCCATTATGAGCAAAGACAGTCTCTTCAACACGTTGCCCGGGGATCTCCCCTCGCCGAGGGTTATACCAAGGCAAGCCAACAAGGTGATTCCCAGCATTGTGCAAAAAAGAGTACAGCTTTTCGATTCTTCGGGTAGTCCATAACCATGATAAGGTGCGCCTGTCATATGCAACACGTACAAAAGGGTTGATATATATCCCAGTTGTCTCCGTTATCTGATCCGTGGTATACTGCGGGTTTTGGATATCCGCATGGATTAAGCAGCATTCAGAGGCATCCCAGAACAAGTTCACATCTTGCAACGCACGGAAGCGAGCGGGGGGCTTTTCCCTGCTACCTCAGGTTCTGTCTCGATATTCTTCTGTAGAAACCGTGCATCAAACGCGGTCATACCTCCCCAGCAACTGCGGACTGGCACCGCGTCTATTCCGCTGAGAACAGCCTTGCGACTTTGTCCGCTGCCAGAGTCCGAGAACCAAGGGAAAAACGGTAGCCCCATACTGTAGCCCTCCAAGTCACGCGTGGCGTAGGTATCGTAGAACTTGAAAGGATTAATGAAGTCGACAGCGCAAGCGGCTCGGTACTGCGCTTTTCCATGTGCATTAATATTGGTAGAAAAAAGGAGTTGTAACGCATCAACTGGATTGAAAGACACGTCGTTCAGGTAAAGGAGCTTGTCGAAGTAGACCGCGGACTTGTCCAGGGGCTGAAGAGCACGGTTACGAGCCTCGGCCAAGTATGTGATGCGCTTGATGTCCTCTGTTCCTTCTGGAGTAATAATCTTATGAAGTTCATGCAAATCTAGGATCTTCATACATAATAGACTTGTTGCACGTAACGTCCTCCGCAAGATCGTTCAAGGCTATCTCGCCCTCCCTGCCGCTATCATTTTCATATATGCTGAGGAAAACATTGTCTTTCCCAAGTAAATGAATGAGCTGGAGCACACTGGACCTCCAATGGCCTCTTGCAAGCTCCCACCTAGGGTCGTATAAACTAGCAGCGATAAAGACCTTCTCGTTGCGCAGGTTTCCTCGACCGAGTCGGTTCGACTTCAGTGCCGCATCGCGGAGGGACGAATAATGGGACGGGAGTTCCGTATATGATGGGTTGAATGTAGCTGTTAGAACCATGAGGACTAGGATAGTACATAGTAAAGTGAGGGCGCAATAATATTATGGTCGGAAGCGAAAGCGTCGACAGTAGCGGGAAGGCTGTGACGAGGGCGGCACCAAGGGCCTGTAATAATATCTGCCGCGACGATATCCGCCTGAAATCCATAGGAACGGCCGTCGAAGGAAGTAGAACATGTTTGTAAGCTTACGGTACTTGGTTCAATACAGTGTCAAAAGAGAGCCGCATGGGAGTACAGTGCTGAGTGTTCGGAGAGGAGACACGAGACACGATGGGAAAGCATCAATCAGCGCACCTCGACTGAAAGGCAACACTCCGTTATTACACAGACCTGAACTGCCTAAGGTCGCACTACGTGAGAAGTCAGTCTTCAAGTCCAGAAAAGATCTTCATTATGATCTACAAACTACAAGGTACCGAGATCTAGTCTGGCCTCTAGCTCCGTGTATTCCAGATTTAATATACGGAAATCTTTAGGATTCTTTACCTTTGTAGGGGTTCGATGCTGTATATCTTACAGCCCGTCGCGCTAATTGAAATATGATCAATCCCCAGGTAGAACAAAGAACCTACTGTACTTAACAAGAGTAGGGCTTCTGCTAGTATGCACGGTGGCTGATGCTGAAGTCAGAATGCCGGCAAGGCAAGAAAACTGGCACTCCTATCTAGACGTATTAGGTATTAAACTGTTGAACCTCGATATAAAACCTCGGGCTTATAGCCTCAAAGAAAGTCATTTTGCAACATGATCCAGGTGGCGTCAAATCTCGGTCCTATAGCCTCCAAAGAGGAGAAAATCATTACTCTCCCCCAACTCTTTTCGGGGCGCGGTAGTTGACGGTAACATGGCAATTGTTGCAGTTGTTGGTGCCAAAGCTTCCCTTGTGGTTGCTATAGCTGTCCATAATGGACTGCGCGGTAGCACGAATGATACGGCCACTGATAGTCTGCAGACCAGATCCATTGGTGGCTTAGATGACGTAGCAATCGCCAACGGAGAACTGTGCCTGGTCGCTGTAGTTTCTGTTCGCATCAATGTTGGCAAGGGCGGCCTGGCAGTTGTTCATGCTGTGGTTCAGGCTGGAGCCCTGGCAGCTGATGTTGCGACGAAGTATTCGTCAGTCAAACAAGTATAAAGAAATATCGCAAGGTAAGTAGAGTCAACTTGTTGGTGTAGGCAACGCTGCCAGTCGCAAGAAGCCCGAGACCCAGGAAAGTGGTAAGCTGCATGGTGGAAGGTAGTTTGGTTGTATGATAGCTTGGTTGGATGGTAGTTTGTGTGGATGGTATTTTGGATGAATGGTGCTATCTGTCCGTTCTCTGACCTGGATGTAGGCATGCTTTATGTCCATCGTCTGGCCCCTTTCCAGAGGTAATCAAGGCCATGATCATTTCTTCCTCAAAGGAAAGATGTTACATCAGAAAGAAGCAAGTTAACAACATCGCAGTGTGATAGTGACCGTATGATATTGAAGCCGGCTGCATAGGCAGGATGTCAAACAACATCTCTTAGGCGTATTCTGTAAGAGCTGAGCGAAGTCCCAGGGATTCTACCTCAACTTAGGTATTCGGTCAGAGGATTATTGATCACCGTGCACGTTAGGTCCGATCTAGAACATAGAATCCAGCATGTACAGCCTCCAATATCAAACAGCGACAGTCAGCCATTAATAGTAAAGGGCAGAAAAATTTGGAGTCATACATCGTCAGCATGGAGGTAATATCAACTCAGCTTGTATATAGACACCCTTTAATAGCAGCATTCCTGAAGCCATATCACACTGATTGAGTCAGTAAATATCTGGGAGTAGGGCTTCGTAGTGGTTTCCTCTCGATGAATTATGTTTGCGCGGATAGAACTCAAATCTGGTTGGTTAGGGCTGGATTGCAATAGTATGGAGAGAGACGAGAAAGACCCTCTGCGCCGGTGCAGGATGGACATGGCCCAATCAGGAAAGATGGATAGGCAACGTACCTAGGTAGCAGTTTCATAATTACCAGACAAGATCGTAAGTATGGAGTAGAAGTTCAAAATGTTGACTGGTCCTTCAGTTGGTCTGATTACTGAACAGCCGCCGAAATCTCGAGTATAATTTCATCCGATATCGGTAGAAGGCTTCCATGCCAGTGTGCCACGTTGTTTATCCCCACTCGATCAGACTACGCACTACGGAGTAGTTACGGAATAGAGTAGATACATGTACGACTACGTACAAGTTGTACTGTACCCTGGTAGGTTGACTGGAGGGCTGCAGATTGCTCCGCGGCCAGCCACCACCACGGGGTGGTCCTCGAGTTCTGCCGACCAGTTTAAAATCTACTGGCGACGTTTGCCTTGTATAGGTGCTTCCGAGGTTTGCTCCATCTACGTTATGATTTGACATCTGGATTCAAACAGGGTCGGTTCCCCTTCTCCCTATTCCGGCCGTTCCATCCTTCCCCAGTCGCCCTGTAATCCAGGGCATCCATGCATTCATTTATGCTTTTTATGAGCCAGGCTACCATGGCCTTTGGCACGAGCCAGCTCCAGTCCCCAGTATCCAGACCTCTCTCGCCTGGGGAGCCGGCGAGTCATGGCCCGTCTTCGCTGAAATGTGCTGCGGGCCCCCACGCAAAACGGGTCTGGATTGCTGGAATCAACGATGAATGAGGCGAGGCTAGGGGGAGAAGAAACCGCTCACGTTTGAGTCCTATGTTCGTCGCCTTGACAACTGGCTCTTGGGTCTTGACTCTTTATGCGATGTGTTGTGATGGTGATGCATGCATAGATAAGTAGGGCTTGGTCTGGTTTGCCTTAACTAAACCAGGCCATACCAGACCAGGACCTGCCATTAGAAAGAAGGGGCTTCACCTAGAACACGCGTCGTTGGGGAAATGTCCTCCGTATTGGTGGTGTTGGAAATGATCACGAGAGACAGTCGCCAAGTTATCGTCCGGTAAGGCTCTACGAACCAGGGTATTCATCATTACCTCCTTAAGTAGAGACTGGTATGGATATAGACTGTATACCCCAGAATACGGTACCCCAATCAGGCCATATTCTGCCTCCCAAGGGGGAAACAGGGAAGGTCCTTGTTCTGATACCTAGTTCAATTGGGGGCAGGATTGATCAGACCGAGTGCTCGGGTTCCAATTCAGATTGGCAGGCCGTTCACGTCAAGGCTCGGTAGACGGACGGTACGTAGAGTACCTCGTAATGTCAATTTGACATCTACAGGCTCCGTACTGGTCCTACACCGAAGGTCCCTTCGGGGAGGGTCGGAAAATACCCTTGACACGGAGTCCGAAGTATACTCTAGGTCAGGTCACGAATCTCACCATTAGCGTTTCACATTCATAATGGGAAATCCCAAGCCCGAGTTACACGAGCGTAGATTCAGATCCCGAGGTCTATCTTCATCATACCATATCATATGATTGATTGAGACTGCAGAGCTCTGATGGCTTCATCGTTCTATTCTATTATGGCAGCTGGGTGTTAAATTAACAGCAATTCAGGCCGAAGTTTGATTTACACCTGAGACCATAACGGCCGGGGAAGCCCCTCGCCTGGCTGATCGAATGCCTCTTGGCGACAAGCTCCGTGCGAGAACAACCCGGCGCGGCTTCCAGGTGAGGGTGGACAGAATCCAACGTAGGCTTCACGTCGAGCAGGGCTTCCCACTGTAACAGACCATGTATAAAGACCGTAGTAAGATGCGATGGAATGGACGAGCCAGCGACTGTAGATAAACGTAAGTAGGAGATTCCTGCTCTGAAAAATTGACCTTACCCAAACCCAGCAGCTGCGTCGTCGACGAGGCTCTCAAGCACCATCTTCTCTCCTTCGCGCTCGTTAAAGGCGTCCATTGTCTGGCGCATACTTTGCAACGTCTTTCTACGATCAGGCGAGTCGTGCATCTGTCCATTTCGTCCAACAAAGACAACTTCGTCTTCGGAGTCTTCCTCTGGAGATGAAGGCGCATCAGCGAGACCGTCCCTCTGGGGGAGTTCTTGTCTCTCGTGCCACCTCTGGATGAACTGTCTAATGTCTTCTTCCAGATCCTGAAGCATGCCTCGCGCGGCACGGGCATGCTTCAGTCTCATGCGAAGTTCCTTAGGAATGTGATGTCTCTCAGTCTTCGCGTCATTTGCTACCTGTTTAGGGGAACGCCGATCCAAATGCGCATAATGCTTGTCCCAGAGAGGAGCGAGATAATATGGCATAGGCTCATGACGGATATGGGTCGGCTGCGGAAGCCAATCCTTGGGAGAGGGAGGCTCCATCCAGGGATTATGTAAGAGGCGATCTTCAAACAAAGTAGGGCCTGTTAGCATTTGGAAGCCGCGAGGAAAGCGGTGGCCCAAGAAGATAGCAGATTAGGAAATCACCCCAACTGCATACCTCCGGCCAATTCAAGACATACCATTCTCCCAACGTTGTCTGCGGCGACTGCCGTCCTTCCCCTTCATCAAAGCCTCACGGCTTTTCAGACTATCGCGACGGACTGGTTCCCGACGTCGGAACGTGACTTTCGGAACTCGCGACGCCTCCTCTGGGTGTTGACCTAGAGCTTTGACTCTAGATGCCGAGGTGCTGTTTGTATCCGGAACAGGGTCATCCAGGGGGATTGACAAGGAGACAGACGCGCCCCGTATAGTCCCACGATTGGTCAGGGATTCCGGGGTCGCCTCGTTTCTGGGTACCGTGTCTGTGAGTGACATATCCTCTAAAGACGCGGCGGCCTGTTCTGTCCAAGTCGAAATCGCACGGGCCTGTTGCGGAGACAGAGACCCTCTGACATCAGCTTGCGATGGGAAGCTCGGATGGATAGCCATGGTGAGCGCAAAGCGGGCGTGAGACGGCGCAGGATTGATATACAGCTGTCGCAATTGGACCGTATATCTACGGATCTCTTCAGATGGGAAGGAGTAATCGTTCTTGAGTGAGGAGAGGACGAGAATGAGTGGGGAGGGGACACAGGCACAGATAAACCGCGCGGGCGCGTCGGGAGTTCGGAATAACTTTTCCCGATATCTCAGCCGCGGTTCGTTGACTCACAATGCGTAATAGTGACTGTTCATTGGTTGACTCATCTCCCGTATTTAACTATGGATAGAGATCATCCAAGGAATGATTCATTTCGGCTCATCGGAGTTCTCCTTACGAGAGACTACCAGCTTAGGGTCATACACATCTAGACAACGGTGTGAGCTTCTGCACTTATATCATAATCTGATCGCAACTAAACATAATCCACATGAGAAAAAGAGAATCATAACTCCAACACAGGGGGGTATATCAAACATGAGATAAAAAAGACCAACTACAAAAGAAAGGAAACCAACTCCGAGCCAAGCCATGGCCTGATCTACCAACTGACGAAATTGTTTAGCGGGAGTCAGGGCCCCGCTGAGGGGAATCTGTGTTTTCCGTGTTCGACGGCGCAAATGGAATCGGCGCCTGGGTTGTAAACATAGGGAGGCCGTGTCTGGTCACCGAAGCTGACGCCGGAGGTGAGAACAGCATAGACTTGGGACTCGTAGATTCACTCAGGCCGGGCGTCAGAAGAGGCGAGATGCCCGCGTACGGACTTTGCAAGCTACCAGGGTTTGAGTCGCCGAGAATTGGGGGCTGAGTCCAGCCATGCTTTCCAACGACAGTCCTAGTTTCTGATCCATGGGTCTCTGGGACAGGTGTAGGCGACGATGCGTCCGGCGTTGCAAGCGCGGAGCTGCGTTGAGTCTCGGGAGACTTCTCTTTCACAGAAAATTTAGCCGGCAGTGGGGGCTCATCGTGGGAGCCGCTAGGGGCTGACTCCGCGGTGATGGTAGAAGAGCACGGCGATGCTTTTCCGACTGGCGCTTTTCTCGGGGGTCGGGGTGCCTTTGACGTGCCCTTGGTAGCCGTACGCTTGCGTTCGGCTGCCTTTTTCTCCCGCGCCGCGTTCTCTTCCGGGGATGGCACTTTCAGTTTGATACTCAGCTTGCGTACATCGGCTGTAAGGCTATCTATGCCATCACTCATGCGCCCATCGCCGGCAGTCATAGGCTGCGCTGTTTGAGCCTGCGTCGTTTCCGATTGGGTTGAAAACGCAGAGGGAACTCGGGGTACAGGAGGGGCTTTTCGCGGACTTGCCGTGCGTCTTGGAGTTCCAGACCGAGACGTATTAGATTTGCGCAAGGTCACCGAGCCCTGTGACAGTGGCCTTGTCTCGGATTCACCCTGTTCAGGTGTTGAAGACGAAGCTGTAGCAGTAGTCGTAGCCAACGCAGTGCTCTTTCTACGCGTAGCGCTTGGACCTGGGGGCCCGGAAGAATCGACAAGAGTGCTTGGAGAATCGAGCGTTGTTCTGCGGTTGTTCCTGGCGTTCCGGCGTGCCGGAGTCTCAGCTCTAGGTATGCTAGGTAGGGAAGCCTTGGGTTTCCTCATGCGAAGCTTCATCTTGTTTTCGTCTCCAGAAACTGCCTCAATGGGGGGAGTCGAGATATCACGTCGGGTAGCATCGGCGGTGGCAGCGTGGCGTTCCCGTCTCAAGCGTGAGGCTTCGGCGTTGAGCTCCTCTGGGCGACAGCTTGTGGTTTGCCGGTCACTTGGAATCAAAATCTTGGACAACTCATGCGCTGCTACTGCCCATCCAACGAGGGGCAGTGGAGGTTCCAGGTCTGAACTCGCGTGTGAGCCGGTGGATCTCCGATCCCGGGTCGGTAGGACCACCTTGGCTGCGAATGACTGCGTCGGAGCAAAGTAGGTTGGAGCTGATTTGCCTTGAGGCTTGCTCACAGGAAGCGGAGGATAGACCAAAGTTTCTAGCTCTTCCAACATCGTGGGAGACCACCATTCACGATCATATGAGGCCTCATAACTAGGCCGCTGAGTATCACCTGGAGCGGTCTCCGACAACCCAAGACGGTCCGTCATTTCCGCTGCCAAACGATCCATCTGATGATCTTCAGCTGTGTTGGCATTTTGCGTCGTATCTGCTAGTCCCGACAAGTGACTCAGAACACCAGTGGTCAAAGCTCGATTGCTGTAACCCCCTTCCAGAACACTGACAATCCGCCCATCAACACCCAAACCTTCCTCCTCTGCCATCCGCACAACGTCGGCGGTAAACCTGGCGTAGAAATCGGTAGGAACATTGGCCTTGTGTCTCTGCATACCCGCACCCTCCCATTCACTAGCATCAAACCCTGCAGAGATAAAGATTGCTGCCTTGGGTGGAGGCCCATTGGGCGCACTAGCCAAGCGATCGGTATGCATTTTCAAGAAATCGCGAGCTTTCTCTATCAAAACAGTATATTTGGCGGAATAGAGATCCCAAAAGTCCTGCTCGGTCTTCCATGGCTCTAGATGAACGTTCCAGATAGACTGCCCGTGCGCTTTTTCAATACAGACGCTCGCGTTGCGCACTTTGTCCGGTTCACCTTGCTCACAAGGGTAAGAATTAATGTCGTGCAAGCTGAAATAACCAATTCCAGTCTTTTTGTGGGATACTGCATTTCGGGGCATTGCCAGCGCCTTTTGGTTCTGTTCCCATGTAATGTCCTGTGAGCCATCGCCGTGATGAAGATCAAAGTCTAGAATTGCAGCGTGGGTGAGGCCATGGGTCATTGCGGCGTAGGAAATGCCCACTTGGACATTGTTGATCCAGCAAAATCCGGAAGGATGGCCAGACGAGCAATGATGACCGGGTGGGCGGATGCAAACGAAGGCGCGCTTCGTAGGAGTGGGGCCAAAGACAGCATCGATGCCTTCACACACCCCACCTAGGGCACCTTCAAACGCGTTTAACGACTCTGAACACAGGTAGAGATCTCCTTCATGGAAAGGAACGTCAGAAGAAGCTCCAGTGGCACTATCTCTGCCGCTGCTGCGTGGCCGCGCCAACTCTTTCCCGTTCAATGCAAGTCGTGATTCAGCAGCGTCGCACATACTCTGGAGATCTTCCATCCACTTCGTTCCGTGGACATGGATGACTGCTGGAGACGTAATCGGTAGTGTTCGTCCGGTCTTTCGAACCTGAAATGGCGGAACAGGAAGCTGGTGGAGATCCAAGTCTGGATGAGGGGCAAATTGTCCACTGGCGTATCTGCGGGCAAGTCGAACATAGGCAACAGAGATACCTACAACGCAGGCCTGAACACGCTCCGGTCTTTCCACAATCGAATTCAAGGCCGCGCGGGACGCGCGTGGACGCGAAAAGCGATGACCGTAACACGCATCGTGAATGACCACCAGGCTCTGTGATTGTAGGTCCGCAGACTGATGGTGGTCTACCTCCTTTCTGAAGTGGGCGGCGGCGATAGAAGCGGCCGTCGGCACCGGCTGCTCCGTGGCTGCCGGTAGTGAAGTCTTTCTAGACGACATGGTATAGCCACTGGGACTGAGGGTGGCTGCTGTGGGTGACGTCGCAAGAGTGGAGGACGAGCGGCGCGACATGCTAGGTCGGGGAGAGACAGGACCTCCACTGTTGAGCTGAGTTGACCGAAGCGAAGCGGTAGAAGAGCGCTTTTTCAGACTAGGAATCGACTTGCGCCTTTCATCTCTCAGTGAGCTGGCACTGGGAATGCGCCTGGGGGTTGGTGGTGTCTGGTTGACGGAACGCGCGTGAGGATCGGATGCCGACAGGAGCGAGAACGAGGAGTTGGCGGACGGAGAAGCAGGTATAGAGTTCGCGGCAAGGGAGGGATAGTTCAGACGGTCTGCAAAAATTGAAGGATCGATTGGGGGTGGAGGGTGAGGGGGGGTATTTGAGGGGGTATCGGTGGTAGGAGCTGTAAATTGCTTGGAGGGGTCCATGACGCAGATGGCAGTCCCATTTGATTATCTTAAAAGAGAAGAGAGACAGATGATAAATAGCAGTCAGTAATAAGAAGACATGCAAATACCTGCTAAGGGCAAAGGGAGCAGAGGCTAGAAACAGTGAAAAGGGAGAAACAAGGAGGAGCCCAAGCGAAGAACCATAACAAATATCACCGAACTTAAACAACGGCCCTCATCTCTATTGGGTCAAGGGGAAGTCGATCCATTCTCAACTCTATTCAATTAGCTTTCAATTGTTATTTTACAAGCTGATTGCCTTGAAATGTACTACACACTTTCATTGTTAGATAGATAGATCCTGGTGGTCTCTATACTACTGGAGTCTCTGGTCTCCTGGTCCTGACATCATACTCTCTGTGTACTGCTTCTGCGCCTACCCGGGCATCCACACAGAGATCCGCCGTGATGAGTTGAACAAGAGTATGTAGATTCTGATTCTTACTCAAGCTCTAAGAATCCATAAATCATAGCCAGTCATCAAAAGCAATCAACCCAACCATGTGCCTAACATAAACGCCGCAAATATGACGAAACCAACACTAGGCTCAAACACCAGCAACCTGTATACAAACCCCAAAAGAAAACATAGGAATTTCTCATCTAGAGAATGGATGCATGTAATCAGAAGCTTCGCGACCACGGACGGTACCATCGCCTTCGCAGAACCGGACCCTGCTCGCCCTTCTCCTGGTCTACTAGACTCGTGTCCGAATAGTGCGAGTTGCGAGACGCAGTATCATTGGAAGAAAGCGAAGAGCGGCTCTTCTTCCTCTCATGCTTTTGATGCTTTTTCTCAGTCTTGAACTTCTTCGTTGCATGCGAGTTACAGAAACATTGCATGTAGACTGTGTCGTATGCGAGCTCAGGGCAGCCGTCGATTTGTGTGCCCAAACCACAAGCTTCGTAGCCTGCATCTTGTTCGCATTGGCACCAGTATTGAGTGAGATGTTGACGACACATGTTGTCTTTTTGATATTTTCTTATTTTTGTGTGCTGTGTTGGCTTGACTATCTTTTGCTCTTTTCAGCGCCGATAAGCGAAATGTGGGCGATGGGCGCGATCAACTCCGCTGACTTCCGGTATAATGTAGACCGTGAAATTTTTTAATTGAATTTGAGAGGGTTTTATACTGTGGTGATTGGCTTCAGAGATTGAATCAATGAGTCAATTGAAGTCGTTGTTGGATGAATTGTTGCATTTGATGTGTATTGGTTGGTAGTGCCTTCGTTCTGGTCGATGCCGAAGTACGCCTCCAGGGCTGTTCTCGGCAAGTATGGCAATGACTGTGGAAGAGGGAAATTTTGTAATAGAGTTCTGAAATTTAATGTTCAATACTGTAGTGGGTGTGTATTGAATAGAAGGAGAGACAGTCCAAGCAGATAGAAGTAGACGTGGAAGACAAAGCCGTTCGACAAGGAGTCAGGACAGCCCTATATAACAAAGAGGGGAAAATGACGAGCTCACTCAGCGTCAGCAAGAGAATTGTTCATGTCAATCATCCGGAGTGGTACGTACTCTATATAAGCATCGTGGAGTTTTGACGTCAGCACCAGAGCAAGTTGAGGAACAACGAAGCGCTTCAGTGGGGTTCTGGCGTCAAAGGAATCGCCCACTACACAATCTACGACAGGAATTACGGAGTAGAGATCTGGACAGGGTCTCGATCTTTCTTTAGACCAACCAATCCTTTCTTGTCGGGGCTAAATTTCAACCTCAGAAGGCTTGGAAGCGAGCGGCCTTAGATTGTTTCTCTACGCGCCGTTGAATGAATGGCTCCAAGGTTTTTGCTCGGGGTTTCATGTAGCGCTTTTGACTCATCATGTAGATAAGAATAGACTAAGCATGACAATAAAAGACACAATTGATCTTAGCCTGGAGTTTTTCTTTGACTTTTGTCCAGTCTCAAAACCAGGTTTCGGTGAGTGCACCGCCGAGATAATATGGAGTAGACTTCATAGGAGGCCTTAAGCGTATGAGATTCATGGTAGAGGGCCTTGGCAGGATAGCCAAACTAAAGAAATATGATCACATCATATCATCCAAACTTGAATTGCCAAATCATGCATTGATGATGATGTCGTTCTCAGGGCTTATCGATGGTTCATCCGGACAAAGACTCGATCGTCCGAAGCTAAGCTGCAACAAGCTAGTGGATCTGGAGCTGGTTCTGATCACGTGAGTGCCATCGCGACTTGCCCTTGAAGCTTAATGTATGGAGTACGAATTTAGCTTATGTATAAGATCAATTGAAAGCTGGAATTATTTCTACCTGGTGGGGATAACAAGATACACGGGAATCACTCACTAAATACTCGTGTAGATGCGCTAGAAAACAAATTCTCAACTGAGTCTTGGCTTCCATTTTCCACCGCAAATTTCTCCAATCTCCGCACCCCTCACTAGCTGACCTATACGAACAACCACCCTACACATACATATACTATACCTCTCTCATCTAGAACTTGAAGCAAACCCTAGGATGACATCTCAACCTCAACAGACTATAATGCCCCCCTCCGCCCCCCGAATAGCAACCCTCATCTCCAACCTCGCGGCCGTAACAACCCGCATAACCAACGCATCCGCAAAAAAAACCACCTACAAAACCACACCTACACGCCTTGTCGCCGTCTCAAAGCTCAAACCCGCCGCCGACATTGTCGCCCTGCACAACCCACCCACGTCACATACCCACTTCGGCGAAAACTACCTACAAGAACTCCAAGAGAAAGCACGCCTGTTACCAGCGACTATAAAATGGCATTTCATCGGCGGATTGCAGTCCAATAAATGTGCTCAGCTGGCGCGGAACACGCGTGGGTTGTGGGCTGTCGAGAGCGTGGATAGTGAGAAGAAGGCGGTGCTGTTGGATAAAGGGTGGGGGGAGAGGAATAAGTCGGAGATGGGTGGAGAGGAAAGGCTGAGGGTTTTTGTGCAGGTTAATACGTCTGGGGAGGAGAATAAGTCTGGGGTTGAACCTGTGGATGGAGTGGTTGGGTTGTGTGCGTTTATTCGGGAGAAGTGTCCGCGGTTGAGGTTGCAGGGCTTGATGACAATCGGGGCGATTGCGAGGTCCCACGCGACAACAGCGGAGAATGAGAATGAGGATTTTGTGTGTTTGACGGAGGCAAGGGAGAGAGTTGTGAGGGTGCTGGGGTTGGAAGGGGAGGAGGCGCAGTTGGAGCTGAGTATGGGGATGAGTGAGGATTTCGAGGGCGCCATTGTCATGGGCAGTGATGAAGTGCGTGTTGGGACGACCATCTTCGGGGATAGGCCGCCTAAAGATCAGGCGAGGGTTGTCTAACTTGACAAGGGGTATCTTTACATGTGCATGGGATTGATTGCATGCCACGGCATGCTCAAAGAATTATGTACTCTAAATTATATCAATAAATACAAACCAACCCACCTCGATGCGTTGGCAGCTCAGAAGATGTCGTATTAATAGCCCGTAAATTCATCGTTCGGACTCAGCGCTCTTGGCTGTTCACGGCTGTACGTCCTGTCCGATAACGGCCCCTGCGACAGCCTGTGCTCCAATAGCCGCACCAGCGCTTGTGGCACCCCTTCTTGCGTCGCTCGGATCGTGGCTCGGTACATCTACAAGGCACAACCATTGTCAGTATTGTTTCAATCGTGAAATATTTGACAATCTTACCTTGCGCTCGTAATTAGGCTCCAGTCGGAGAAGACACCCCGTCTTTCCTTGCGCAGAATGATACACCGCGCAGCCCACGATATTAGTCCTGTTGGGATCTACCCCATCCAAGAGCTTCCAGCCGAGCTGTTCCACAATCTGCCTTGTAAAGCCCTGGTTCACACTCCCTGCTTTTGCAACGAGCCCGAAGGTGTGCTGTGCCTCAAGCGGACCACCACCAATCTGCCGCCACCGTTTGAAGAAGTCTTCAGCCGACAAATTCGAAGACTCCATGTACCGATGCATCAAAATTGGAAGTTGAAGAGTGTAAGCCTGTAGTGCACCAGCAAGATATGAGATGCGGATTGTAGGAGCATCGGAGAATGGCCCCTTGGCCTCGAAGAAGAGTGTTTGCTGTGTTTGACCAACTGCCGGTACTGAAGGCTCCGGAAGACTCTTGGAATCAATCCTGAGATGTGGTGCAGATCGATTGTCCACAGTTGTTGTTAGAGATCCGATGGGGAAGGAGGACTTGTTGCTTAGATAGAGTTTCACCACGCCCAAATGGCCCCGGAATTCAGACCGTAAGCCAACCTGAATCTGGGCATCTTCGAACAGTACGCCTTCATCGGCGAAGTACAGCTTGTTGTATCCGATCTCCCATTCTGGGGAGAGATTCGCCGCGCTGGCCATGTTTGGTGGAGGAAGCGGCGGTGTGGACGCTGCACTCAAGTCTAGTCCGGCTAGGTCCCCTGACGCGCTGCCCGTAGTACTTGTTCCATTGCCTCCAGTCCGTGTGCCATTGACAATCGTAGTGAACGTCCGCTTGAGACCTGTGTTTTGCGCCATCAGGATCTCAGTTCCGTCCGCATTTGCATCCTTCCCGCCAACAACCCAGGTCTTCTTATCCGTCGTACCAGCTGTTCTCTGGTGCAGACGCGAAAGCAGAATCGAGGCCCTCTCAGAGAATGGAGGCATTTCATCGCAAACCGTTCGCAGGAGATCGTCAGTTTGGAGTGTCGCCAGCGACAGGTATTCAAAAGCGCGTTGCTGTAGTTCAGGATCGGGTGAATGGCTGTAAAGACGGAAGATGTGGAGAAGCTGCGGCTTGATCTCAGGAAAAAGATTCACAAACTTAACAAAAGAAGACAAAATCATGGCACGTGTGTTGTCGGTGCTTGTCATCATCTTGGCCTGTAAAGCAAGAAACTGTTCAATAGGGCTTGACCCTGAGTTGTCGGCGACCAAATGTCCGAACTCACCAAGGACATAACAGCCGATCTTGACCAGACTCTCGTGGCAGTCACTTTTGAGGTATGTCAGAAGTGTCTGGGCGGCGTACGCCTGCAGCTCCTCGTTATTCGTAACAATCTGGATCACACGCTGCCACACTTCGTCGCTGACATGGTCACCAGCAAGAGACAAGAGCTTTAATGTGATGTCAATGTACCACTGAGCATCAGTGGCATACTTTTCCGTCAAGATAGCAACCTTGAGAACCATCTCTTCCCGTATCGCATAGTCGGCAGATTGAAGGTATCGCATCAATTCGTTAACGATTGGGGCCGCATTCGTACTATCACACATACTGTATATCAAGTCCAGCCCCTTCCGACGCACGCTGATATCTCTGTCTCGAAGCGAGCCCAAAATTATATTCTGATGCTTTTTTATCGGGTCGAGAGTTTCAGCCCTGGCTGCAAAGTGGGTCATTGCTTCTAACCCAAGGTATCGAACGTTCGTCTCCCGGGATTGGATGTATTTCCCTAGTCGCGAAGATATCTGCATCATCAAAGTATGTTCGGTATCGAGGTGAATGAGCAGGTTGATCGCTTCGAAGAGCACTGCATTTTGTGCATTATTCTGTTGCACATTTTTGGGTGTTTCCATGGCGATCTGCATAATTTGCTGGAGCGACTCGCGGATTATATCGCGCACATGGCTATCCCCTGCACTGGGTTAACGATATCCTACCACTAACAACCGGAGGTAAAGGCGTCACATACCTGACGGAGGGTAATATTGCAACAGGCGCAGCAGCTTAACCTGGAGCCACGGGCAGGGAACTCGATAGTATAGATAGTCAGGCGGCATGTCACTATCAACGACAACTCTCTTCAGCCGCTGAGCAGCCTTGACGTAGCTCCCCCGGTACTCATCCGGCCTATCCTGCGCCAGAGCCATGACTAGCGACGTCACAGACAGAGTAACGCCCATGTCCGGGTCGTCCATCAAGGATATAATTCGCTCGGCCCATTCATTCTGGACAATGCTAGGGTATTTGCGGTACAGGCGGAGAAGGGTGAGGGCAGCCTTCTTCTTCACGAACGCTTTAGATGTACTGCCAAAAAGGTCAGTGACAGACTCAACTATCCCACGGACTGATATAGCTCACGGAGAAATTAGCAGCCGGTGGACGTCTAGTGAGAGCGCTTCACCCATCTCCCTGCTTCCGACATTGGCAACCGCATGCAAGGCCAAACAATTGTTCAATTCGTTGATATCCAGTAGATCCTTTCGGATACTATTGACAACAAGATGCAGCAGTTCATGCTCTTCATGAAGAAACAATGTCACTGCGAGGTATCCGATCTGTTTCTCGGAGTACTTATTGGAAGAGATCAAGTTGACAGCCTCGAGGTGACCGAAATCGACATCATAACCTTGGATGTAGACGTAAAGCAACTTGCAGACATATTTCTTTTTTTGGTAACCGTCCAGACTCCCAGATTTGAACTTTTGCCGAATATTTGCCAATTCCTTGTTTACCCGCTTTTCCTCCAGTTCGCGCGCTCTTGCATTTCGCAAATCGGCAATGAATTGAACCAAGCCTCGCATAGACGACATGCTTGTTCCGGTATGTCGAATGCACCGCGGTCTTGAGGATGTATGTATATTTTGGGGCGATAAGGAGCGACTCGATCAGATGACGATTTGTTTGGTGTAGTGGGATGCGCAACTCAGGAGGGGGTTCGAGTCGATTCAAGGTTCGGTGGAGGCGCTCACACTGTAACGGAGTATACACTCAGTCGATTGTATATCATAAGACCATAAACAACTAGTTGATTTGCCGGATATTGTTTTAGGTTGAGGGAGCGTCTTGAAATCTACGCCGCATGGGACATGGCGCAAAGTTAAGGAAGGGGAGCGTGTCTTCGGTGTAGGTCAGCTAGCGTAACAGGCGACAGGGATAGCCAGCGGTTGGTCAATAACTCCGGTATTAAACGAAGCATAAATGAGAGACAAGAAAGAGCAAAAAAGCACCTGGATCAGGGGAGAGCAAACGTGCCGCCAGGAGAATTAAGTATAGTTGTACGAACTGTAGCTGGTTCCAGGAGTCTCCCTATTAAGCCACTCCCGGGGCCGATCCGGCGGAGATCCGCGGAACAATGTTCATACGCTGTGGCGGTGCATCTATTTGGTGCTATCACTGCTACGTACTCCGTACTCCGTAGTGTAATAGTTCATTCATAGTTATCATTCTCGCGGTAAACCATCTAGCATACATTTTACCGTTCCAGAAACCGTCGCTGCCTAACCTCCCAATCAATAACGAAAGCGCCCATTAGTCATGCATATGGGGCACGTGGTATCAAGTAATCGTGTCAATGCTGTAAAGAAACGCCCTATTTCCTACTCCGTAGAAAAGCTGCAACCTGTTCATGTCTAGTCACAAAGAACATACGTTTGCGATCTGACTTCCAGATCAAAACCCCAATTTCTTCCGCATATCGACATGGAGACTCGTATTCGGCTAGGCTGACGAAATCTTTGAACAAGAAACCAGCCGTAGCCTTGAATCGGTCTCGCTCTAGTTGCCAAAGGCGGATCTGATCAACGACAGTAGGTGGAAGGACCGAGGGCGGTAACCCGGTCTGGGTGAAATTAGACCGAGACGCGTTGTGTTTCCGCATCTGTGGGTGTGCGTGGTTGGCAAGGTACGAGATGATTTGATCGGCCGTGATTCCGGTCTCGATGGCTCGGCGAATAGACTGCCGAGTAATTTTGCCCGTGATCAGGTTCGGAAAGCGGTATTTGAGGGTCGTAAACAAGGCTATCAGGGAGATTTGTAGAGGTGATGAAGTGTATGCATAAAGCCGGTAGTTTGTTTCAATGATAATAAAACCGGAGCCAGGTTGGTTGGAGTCGCCACCGCTGGGACCGGACAAGGGATTGCTGAGGGCGCTCGAGTCGGAGGTGAGGGTAGTTGCGAGTCGTGTAGGATAGAAGTGGCCCACTTCGGGAGAGTCCTGATATACGATGCCAAAGTCCGCTAAATCGGTCAAGGTGCGGAGTTGATTCGATGTCAAATGCTTCTTTTCGTAGGACTTGCCAAGCTCCAAACTGCTGAGGAGGAATATGAAGGAAAGCACCTCTACGCTATCCATCCCAATAGCCTCCGCACTTTCCACGTAAAGAATCAAGATATGCCAAACCTGTGTGCCGACATCTTGCAGGACGAAAGCGAATCCGTCTTTAGTGATCATCACGCGACGATCACGTCCTTCCACAAGGTGTCCGGCTTGTAACAACTGCTTCACGCCTTTGCTCAAATTTGCATCACGTTGAACTCCCACGCCACTAGTGCCAACCATGTATCCGAGGACTCCCTCCCACTGTAGGCGCGCGTAAT
The DNA here is from genome assembly GCA_027569205.1 of Aspergillus kassunensis. Classification (NCBI taxonomy): domain Eukaryota; kingdom Fungi; phylum Ascomycota; class Eurotiomycetes; order Eurotiales; family Aspergillaceae; genus Aspergillus; species Aspergillus kassunensis. Next base: position 178,608 of record JAPDEQ010000030.1, read on the forward strand.
CGTCGAGGTCGGGGATGGAGACGCTCTCCTCATCGGATATTTGAGAAAGTACACCGAACGACTGGGTCTCTTCGGCGCCTGTGAGTGCTTGTCGAAGAGAAGCAGCGAACGGATCAGTGACCATATAAGCACGGACATTGTCTGTGGTTGTAGTATTCGACAGAATGTGCAATCTTCCTAAAATCGACAAAGCACTGTCCCGTTCCCTGAAGGAGGTAAAACCCGTAAGCAACCCGACAATAAACAATGGCAGCATTTTTACGAGTCGTCCACTCACTTCAAGCTCTCGGTCTTGACCCAACTCTCCAGGTGAGCGGCGGGGAGCGGGTCCTTCAGATAGAGGAGTGCCATCACAAAGCATTTTGCTATGGTCGTAGGTAGTCGGTTAACTCAGATCGAAGAAATACCGCCGACCACAGCATGTTTACATACCCAAATCAGGCAGCATGCGCCTGAAGATAGCGAGAGCGGTGGACGGCTGCTGGTAAAGCTTGAAAAAGACCGTTCCAGGCAGGCTTTCGAGATAATCAAACGGACGGGACGGGGCAGCCGCCATGTTGCCTTAGGGAGTCAAGGTGCCCAATCACTCCCTGAACATCATGCAATCCAATACTAAGGTACGGAGCAAAGTACCAAAAGCGCGAGTGAGAGATGAAAGAGATAATAAAAATGACGCTTAGGTATTTATTCCGGTGACCGAAACGGCCCGAAGCGCAGTCCGCGGCGATGATCTCACAGCATACTCCGTGTATTTCTCTTACTCTCCAGTGCATTGTTCATGTGGAAATGACTGCTTTACGTTTTGTCAGATCCGTAAGTACTGGCTACGCATTTTGGTCTCTCTCAGTCTTTGTCCACACTTCGTTTACGGATTCCTAATCAGTGCATAGGTTTGGGAGTCCTTCCGGGCCACATCGGGACTGGAGCCTCGGTAAGTACAGAGTGCACCTGGCGGAAACACAGCAATTGCTGAGAAATACCTCTGTGGCTATGCAGGCTACTAGAAAATGTAAGTCCAGTTGCATCTGGGCGGCTCTATGGGTTTTCTTTCTGACTTCAACCCGATCCTGTTACTCTTGGGGCCTCGGCTATCAACATTGAGACACGCTAATAGGCATGAATTCAGCTTCGAGTAACCGCTGCCAGACCGGGAACAGTGAACTTTGAACTGGATATTGAGAAAAATCATACAGTAAGTTCTTCTTACTGTCTGAAACGGGACACAATGATTGATGATATATCAGAACCGTCTGAGTATCCTGCATGGCGGTACCATCGCTAGCATGGGTAAGTCGATTGTAGTAAATACTGCGTCGTTTTCTCCCTGGTCCTGACTATCTGAAGTCGATCTCGGCGGTTCCTTGGCTGTTGCATCCCGTGGACTATATGCTACGGGCGTGTCAACCGATCTCAATGGTAAGTGGCGACAGCTGTCAGTGTATGTATTATGTTCGTCTAACAAGCCCTTAGTGACGTATCTGAGCTCTGGCGGGAAGGTTGGCGACAAGATTATGGCTGTAGGTCTCCTGTGCATGCATTTACAGGACATGAAATTAACTCTACCACAGGAGGTGACTTGTGATAAATGTATGTTCCAATGGTACCTGAGCATGGGTATCTTTGTAGTATCATCTGTGAAGACTCTGTTTCTCCCATGCATAACTGCTAACCACTCACATAGTCGGCAAAACACTTGCATATACTTCCATCAGGTTCATGGACCCCAAGGGTAATATCTTTGCGCGAGGTAGCCATACGAAGTATGTGATATTGGAAGTCTGTTACCACTCTGCCATGCTAATCTAACTAATAGGTATGTTGCGCTTGCTTGGAAAGATCCTCAAAATATCGTTGAGGAGTTGAATGAGCGCAAGTCATCGTAATTATATATGGAATTGCCAATACAAGAGATTTTTGACGGCTACCATGAATCAACAAACTGAATTCAGGCAATATAGCCTATATCACAAGTTATGTATAGATTTTTTGAGTTAGCCCTAAGTTCACTCGCTGCTTGAATGCATAGCTATATATTAAACCACTATTCTGGGAAAATAGAAGCTTCTTCCTGTATCATTTTGATAAGAGAGATATATATCGGGATATAAAACTAAGCTTAACCTCCACATAGAGTAATCTGAATGACCACGTTACAAAATTAGCAACCCATGCTTTTAATTCTTCATGCTCAGGTGTATACATGTTCATGCAGTGGATCTTCACCCTCCTCGCCAGCCCCAAGCATAATCTCATCTCCATCTTCTTCTAGCAGGTCACCTTCCTCGTCCGGCATTGCCTCGTCAACAATCGCTTCTTGCCCGCCAATAGCCTTGATCTTTGCTTGCGTCATTTCAAAAACATACTGGCCAAGATGCTCCAAGCCTTCCATCGGCGTGCCTTCAACTTCATCGTCTATTGAGCGGGTGGTGGGAAACATTTCTCCAGGGGCAAGCATGAGCTTGTCTGGACGCTGCAATAGTAGGTCGAAAGCGGGTTTCAATTCGTAGCATGACTCGAAGACCTCGCGACGGCCAAGGATGTAGAGACCAAGGCGGGCACGGGAAAGTGCAACTGTCAGCCGACGTACGTCACGGAGATATCCCACTGTACGGGTTCGTGTGAGGGAAAGGACCACATCTAGTAAAAATCGGTCAGTTCGAGGTTTTAGAACCGGGTACAAGAGCAAGTAAGCGCTTACAGTCATTCTGCTCTCCTTGGTACTTGTCCACCGTCGTGACAATCTTAGGCATGCCAAATAGAGAATTCTTGGCACATCGATGATTAAGGACGTCCTTGATTAGTGCTGTTTGGCCTGCATATGTTGCTAGGATTGTGATTTTTGACGCAGGGTAGCCGAGTAGTCGCATGTATTGGAAGATGGCAACAACATACTCCGCCTCGCCAAGATTCTGGATGAAATGAGGCGTAGGTTCGCGTTCCCCGATGCCTTGATAGTCAGGAACATTGATGAACTGGTACTCAAATTTAAACCCAGAATTTGCTTGTTTGAATTCTGAAGTTTGTTCAACAGCGGGGAGGTTTCCAAGCTTGTTGTAGCGCCATCGGAAGAGTTCTGCAATGCTAGATCTAGCACGTCCTTGTTGATCAAGCGTGATAATTGGAACGCCTAACCTCACTAGGCGAAGGAAAAGGCTTTGTTCGAAATGGGCATACTGCCGGAAGGCCATATTTTGGATAATAGGGGAATTTTGGAGGTGGTCTCCACACAGAACCACCCGCTTTAAGGGCAGCTGACCACCCTTCATATTCTGCAGGGCCGCCGGGATGAAGCTTTCAACTTCGGTGATTTGCGCAGCTTCTTCCATGACAACATTATCATAATGAAAACCAAGCTCGGCAATCTCCTGGCGACGCATAGCAGCATGAGTACTTGTCATTGCAATGATTCTTGCTTCTTTCACAAGAAGATAGTTTGCTTTATCCTTAGGTTGTCGCAAAATTTCAAATGGCCGGATGTCCTCTAGCTCCGAAAAGATCTTTTCAATGTGACGCTGGCATCCTTGAGCCACATCAATAGCTATCTCTTTCGCTGACGATGGATCAAACACAGGCTGCGGCGCGTTGGAGAAATATTCGTGAAATGGGAACGCCGCTATGATGTCTTCTGTGGTTACATTCTCGGCATTGACAAGTTCCCAGAATTTCGCCCACGCAGGCTTAATGTAGACGGTATTGAAGTAGCCTGCAGTCTCGCAGGAGTTTCCATGCGCACCTTGCGCCCCAATCGAAGCCGCCAAGCGGATCACTTCCGCAAGGAAGAAGTTTCGGTTGTCGAGAAAAGACTCAACGCGGCCGTACTTGCTGTAGCTAGTTTCTGTTTCTAGCTCTTCTTCGCCGTGTCCGAGGCGCAACAGATGGCGTTCGTCAATGTCTAGCGCAACGATTTTCTGGAAAAGCTGGTTCAACGCTTGGTTGCTGTGAGCAACAAGTAATGTGCGTTCGTTCGGGAAATTGTGATAGATATTGTTGATAATTTGAGTCGTGACATCAGTCTTTCCGGTTCCAGGGGGACCTACAATGACTGTAAGCCCTGGCTGCGTTCCCGATGAGATTGCATCGATCTGTGCTGGCGTAAAGCGTACGGCATTGAGTTTAGGAGCATCTACCGGGTAGGGACCTGGGTTCGGCGGCTTATAAGTTGAAACCCGGAGAGATTTAGTCACTTGTCCTTCCGCTGACTGGCCCCTTCGCCGCTTCTTGGATGTGCCCGAGGAGGGTGGTAGTGCCGACTCTTCAAGGTATTCAAGGGCGTAAGGTGGTTGAAAACTCGATGTCGCATCGCCTGAAGGCTCAATATTCAGGCCAGGGAAACTTTCAACCAAGTGTTGCCAGTTCAAGAAAGTGTCTCTAAAGTCCACAGATCGAAGTCGATTCGGCAGTTCTGTGTAGCGGGCTCCAGCGGGGTCTCCATACCCAAGGAAAACATCTTGAATCCACGGTGGCAGGGTGACGTCGGATACTATAAGCTTTTGCATTGTTTCAAGAATTGACTTGAAATTGTTCTCCCTTCCTTTTCTCCTGGCGATCACGTTTATCAAAGGATAGATATCCGGTTTGCCTTGAGTTATGCGATCTTTGTCCGATTGGAAGGCAGCGGAGTCTAGATTAACCAGCAATCTTCGGATGCGAGGCCGAGATTTGAATCCGTTTGCCTGGCCCAAGGTTGGCTCGCGTAGTGGACGACCGTTCTCATCAAGGACCTGTACAACATTTGCAGTCCGTAGGTGAACAATGCCCGGTGTCTGCGCAGCATTGACGCCCCTCAATCCAGACTTACCTGCACTACCCGGTTGCACAGCTAGAAGGTAGACAACATCGTCAGAGCGGAGTGAATCCCATTCCACCCGGATGTGGTCTGCTAATCTTCCAACTTCGATTGTAATTTCAGCCCTCACAAAAGCCGGCTTGGCTGACCCGACCTTAGGGGGCGCAACTTCAATTATAGCAGGTTTCGAGATTGGGATGGCCATACGAGAGAACCCATCAAACGTCAAAGTTTTTCCATCTTGACTGGAGCGAGGCTGCATTCGCTTGACAACTGATTCCATGTCCTTGCGGATCTGGAAAAATGCTTCCGCGCGGTACAACAAAAAAGATCGCCAAAGAAAATCCCCAAGGCTGAGATATTGAAGATTCAGCTTGGGGATAGCGAGCGGCCTGGACCCATCATAGGTCTCGTTTCGAAGTAACGATGGGTCGTACAAGCTATCTTCAGTAGGGACGACGCTAAGATGTGACGCAGCTTCCTGAAATGGAATGGCTCGCTCGTAGAATGACAGGAGTACCTCCATGTATAGTTGTCGGTCAAATATAACGTTCGCTTGCTTGGGATAGCTAGTGCGGAAGCCTAGGTGAGAGCATAGACTTTGCAGTTCTGATTCTTCCAGAGAAGACAATTGACCTTCGAGTTCAGGACGTTGTTCAATAGAGCCGTAATTTGACAAAGCTAGAATGGTCAATTTATCCTTGAAATATTTCATCGAAGTCCGCTGTAGCTGCGCTAATTCATGGCAGTGAGCATCGTACATTGCCTGAGACGACAAGGCCTCTCCTGTGTAGTCGTTGATTGCGAATCCAGTGAAATGCTTCAGTAAATTATTGAAGTCGCGAAACAAAGCACTCTCCATCGAACGGTACATGTGGGAAAGACGCATGACAGACAGAAGATGAAGGTCCTTCAGTAGAGTGTTCACATATCGTCGTGTGGGTAGCTGACTTTGTAGATCAACAAGAAACTCCAGAAAACGTTCGCAATATAGCAGATTATCCGCCTGGTCTTTTTCATACCCATTCAATCGCCGTAAGAAGTCGAGAAGCATGGCATACAGCCACGACCGCTCGAACCGCATTCTCGCCTTGGATGCTTCGTCTCCCGCCTCGTAACGTTTCGTAGCCGCCCTCCATGCCTTTTTCAAATTTGGAGCTTTTCCAAGCACGCGGTCTCGAGCCTCCTCACTATGAAGGTTATGCCAGATGGAAATCGAAACGAGGGGAGCGCATTCCTTGCGGATCAAAGAATTTTCAAGCGATTGAAAGGCGCTGATCATGAATGACAATATTGAGAGACGAGAAGAAGTGGGGAGCGATTGATCGATGCTCATGGAAAGAATCCGGTGGAATAGGTTTGCGAAATCATCGGGACGGTCTGAAAAGATATCTGGAGCACGTCAGCCTTTATCCTTTGAAAATGAACGCGTTCAGATTTACCCCAAATCGGCAGATGCTCCCTTTGCTTGACGCTCACGATCAATGCTAAAAGTAGGACGTGGTAATTCGAGGCGTCTTCGGTGTAGGTCGGCCAGAGAAACCTATTCAGAACTTAGCATGCATGAGACAGATGAGCAAACACAGTAGAAAAACCGACCTTTCTAGGATGCTCAAGTTTTCAAGGATAAGAAGTGACCGAAAGCTGAAGTTCTCGGCTTCCAAAGGATCCCAAATATGCTTCTTGATCACAGCATGCTTCACTGTGCGAACATTTGAAGTCTCCGACCAATGGATTTTGGCCAGTTGAACCCAAGGACTATCATCGCGAAAGTCCTCCACAATCGGTCTGGAATCAAGGCCGTGCGCCATGGCATTCTGTGTCTGAAAACCCATTCCTCGACGTTGGGATTGCTTAAAAGCACTCCGAGCGCGGGTCCGGTCTATAGCGCAAGTTGTCCGTCGTGCCCGACTGGATTGGGAAGCCTCAAGCGCGCGTCTAGCGCAGCCATTAGCGCCACTGGGCTGAGCCGCAGTAGCGGCCGCGGTCTCCTTTCAGAGCTCCATGCGACAACCCATCAACTGTTGTTGCCGCCACTTCCATCATTGAGAACATGGCGAACGGAGACATTGATGTGACCAATATATACAGGAGACTGGTTGACTCCCTGCTGATAAAGGCAGAAGAAGTCAAACCAGGAAAGGAAATCGAGCCTCCTTTGACAGAATCGCATCTCGGAGGTTCCTTCTGGCTCGTTCGTGGAGAAGATGAGCGGATAGCATCGGAACTGAATCAGCAAACAAAATCATCGGCTGTGGAAATTGCCTTCAGAGAAAGGTTTTACAGTCTCCTTGTACGAATACTCTCCTCATTGTGGTTTTTTTGCTTTACAAAAACACCCTGAAGCGGCCGCTGACCATACCTTTACCTCAGGCTACCACGTCAATCGACGATCCTGAATTTACTCGGATCTGGAATTTGCTCGACATCATCTCCGTCTTTTCCGATAACGGTTCGTTTCCGCCTTACGCGAGTTGATTAATGACGCCCTAACGCCGTGTAGAGCAATGCGAGCCCGGTCTCATTTTTTGGTTAATCGAGGAATTGATCGATAGCCACACGATTGAAGGGTGTCGTAAAGTCTTCGATTACTTGGAGTCTCGACGAGAACGGATTACTAAGGTAGACTTGCTTTCAGACCAAGTGTTACATCAGCCACTGACCCTTCTGAAGAAACACTTCAAACCAAAAAATTTAGTGATCCTAAGAACTTGCAATGAACTGCTGCGGAGACTCTCACGTGCAGAGGATACTGTCTTTTGCGGCCGTGTCTTTATCTTCCTTTTTCAAAGTTTTCCGCTAGGAGACAAAAGTGCAGTGAATCTCCGAGGTGAATATCATACCGAAAATGTCACGACTTTTGACCCTATCACAACAGAGAGCACCACTCGATTGGACAGCATGGACGTGGATATACCCAGTCTTAATGACGCAGCTACAACAGTGGACCCCAGATCCCAGGAAACCGAGCAACAAACTGTTACCGAGAAAGACGATAAAGCAGTCGCGCACGAGTCAACGAGAACTCCCAAAGTAACGCTGTCGCGGTCTGGAGATTCGAAGAACGACAGACCTGTTGATCTGGATTCACTTTACCCGATCTTCTGGGGATTGCAAGCTTACTTTTCTGCGCCGACCAAACTCTTCGAAACCCAACATCTCTCTACGTTCAAGAACGGACTTGAATCTACCTTGTCTGCATTTAGAACTGTCAACACTGATCTTGAGGCTTCGAACAGCAAGTCGTCGGAGGAAATTCGGAAATCCAATAAACGAAAGCGAACTACTGACGGTCCCGAGATTGCAAGCAGCTTCAATCCCAAATATTTGACAAGTCGGGAACTTTTTGATCTAGAGGTATGTTGTTACATTGTATGGCCTACCTCCCAGCTTCTGACTCTCGTCTTAGGTCAACGATACGGCCTTTAGAAGACATGTCTTGGTGCAGGCTCTGATTCTTCTGGATTTCATGCTTTCCCTCATGCCGAAGTCGAAGTCCAAGCTGGCTGGCTTGGGCAATAAATCTGTACTGTACGGATTTGCACTCAGTGATGAAGATGTGAGGCCTATTCATATAATTTCTACCCAAGTGTCAGAACTAACAACATTAGGCAACGTGGGCTGTCAAGATGCGTAAAGCAATTGAAGAATATCTCCAGGAAGGAATTGGAGGGAAATTCTACTACCGTATGGTAGATACTGTTCTATCCAGGGATAAGAACTGGGTACGCTGGAAGGCTGAAGCCTGCCCTCAAATTGAAAAGCCCGCGGTTTCTGTGGATGAGTATCTCAAAGCTGGCGAACTTGCGAAAAAGACGTATGCAAACAAGCGCCTTCGTTCCGCTCCAATGGGTGCCCTTAATCTCAAGTTCCTCTCAGATAGTGAGTCATTATCTGGCGTTGAGAGACTCAAAGAACCAGAAAGGTAGGCCATTATAATACTCAACTAGATCATCAATCTCGTCTAACATGAATCTAGGTTTACAGTTCCTACCTCGGAATCTTTGATGCGAGTGATAGAGGACACAGAGTTCAATATTGATATGGCGCAGTCGAACGAGGATAAAGAGTTCGCAGAACAGGAAAAATCCAGCAAGACTTGGCTAATGCTGCGAATTTCCGCAAAGAACCAACTCGCAGCGTTTGACAAGATCGACGATGGAAAGAATCTTAAGGTCCTTTTTGAAACTACCACGGGAGCTGAAAGCTCAACACAACCTATTACCGGTACGCCACAGGAATCAACAAAGAATTTTCAGGAAAACGAAATCAGCGACACAGCACATGCTCGAGAAGATGGCACGGAGTCTGAAAATACTACCATTGATGCTGAATCAAAGGCAACTAGTGTGGACATCGTGACTACCGAAGCACCGGGGTCGTGAAGAAGACCCACGCCGTTCCTTCGGCCGCAACAAGTCAGCAAGGCACCGTCTTATTGGCTCTGCTGCCGCCCCCCTCCCAGTCAACCTGCATTGCCAGGTGCAAATGATAGTGCATAAATGCGCCTCGGTTGCAGATATATCGGAGAATTCCTTAGGGAAAGAAGCTGCAGGCTTGGTGCATATGCTTTGAAAATGCCAGGAGGCGGGTTTTACACGAGGTGATGATCCTAAAAACTTTCATGGATGTCCTGGCCGGCCTTGTTGCTCCATACGACTCCTTTGCGAAGCAGGTATCAGTGTCTTATCAAAACCCACCGCATCCTTCCTCGTCGCCGCTTCGGCATATTGGATGAAATGAAGTGTCTCCTGGCGTCTCTAGTAGGCGGCTAACGGTTGGAGTCAGAGACAATGATCACGCCTTATTAGCATTGGGGTCAGCCATCAGAGCGTTTTTATTCCTAGTCGCCAATTTACTACTCAAGCGGCCTCTTAACTGCCTATATGTTGGGGGTCGGTATGGTATGTATGCCTCCATGAAAGATCGATACCAATCAGAATATATCAAGCGCAGTGTCAATGAGCTCCTTGATTCTCTGGAGACGTGGATGTACACTGGTCGAGCATAATTTCTACGTAGGCGCCGAAGCAATCTATCTACACTCAACCGCATAAATTAGCTGCAAGTACGGAGTACCTTGCATCGATTAAGGACCGGGCCTAAATCTTATACCGCGTGAAGAATAATATGCATAATTTCCACTCAAAACAAAACAATTTCCGCCCAACAGCCTCGTATTCTGAATTTCTGACAGTCTGACAGCCTGAACAGCCTGAACAACAACGTGGAGTCCGGAGGAACTGCAGGCCTCTGGAGGCGAAATTAAAGGGCGCCTGTCATGTTTCACAGTAAAATCTTAGGCCCAAAGCTCGAAGCATCTGTAATTGAAAACAGGAAGCTGTTTTCGTTAGACCAAGGAAGCCGTTGGTTCATCAAGGCTTCTAGTGTATGGTGTATCAAGAGGTGTTGAGGATGCAATTGCCTTTAGTACTTAAAAGGATGTTCCAAGACCCTGTAGCATAGACCGTGATAATGAGATACTCTCTAGAAAATATACTTGTACGGTTGTACCTCGGTAAAAAGCGATATTCAGGTACCAGCCGGAGAAGCGATGGTGAAGATCCATTCATTTCCTAGTGTTTCACCAGAATCACCACCGTGCATTAACGACCCGCACAGACCACTCAACGACCTTGAAGGCTTCAACTCAGGAACCTATTATTCGAGATTGTATACGTACGTTCTGCATCATGATTGACTCATGAATCTTTATTCAAGACCAACGGGTCAGCCGAGCTCCGGATACGATAAACGAAATGAAGGAGGATTCTTGGCAGTACTTGAAGCCTTAGAAACAAAGCCGATGACTGGTCGTTTTAATCATCGTGGATTCATCATTCGAGTCTCAAGAATTGTCTGTGATCTTCTTCCCCGCACCACTGGAACAGACCGATATCTCTGATTACGATTCTAGGAGAGATTGACGAAGCTCCGGACAGGATCAGACCATATCTAGAATTCTGGATTTTGGAACCTTCAGCTCAGTACGGAGTACGTTACTACGTACCTCCATCTCGAACCCACTTTCGGGTTGACCAACTGCAAAGGGCAATCCTCCTGGAGGGCCTGCTCCAAAAGCACCCCACTAGCCATACGTATACACGTACTCCGTATGCACACGCACTCCGGAATATGCTATCGTCACTAGACTCACTACCACGCCGCTACGGAGGGATCATTGAACGAGTCGGGATCTTAGGTTCGAACATCTCCGAGATTTCGCCTCAAACTTTTCCTACCAAGGAAAGTCTCACCCTGGGAGGTAGACACCTGAAGGTTGAAGATGACCTCGCAGGGGCACGAGTCTCATCACTGGCCAGCAATTCTCCGAGCGAAGCCAAGAATCGTGCGCTCGATATGTTTAGGCCTCTAGATTCCAGAACCAGCTTCAATGTTTGACTGGCGAACCTCTTGCTCGCATTCTGTGGCGTCCCAGCGTGACAAACTTCCGTACGGTATAACTATACTCAGATACTGGCGTTGAGCCGCTATTTATTGAGATGATTATTCGGAAGTTTATGATTGTACGTATTTATCTGATTGACAGCAGTATGGAATAACACTGACTACTGTCTGCGTTGCTCAACAGCCATTTCCCGAAGCACGATAAATTACCCAGCTGTTCTGTATCAGCTCTCCAGCCTCCTATCATATCCTTGTCGGCCCTTGCCCTTTCTAACCGAGCGCATATCAGGCACAAGATTTGACGAACTGACCCACTACGACTCATGTCACTCTGACAGCCGGGATTCGAGAACTTTTGTCTTTGAGCTTTCAGGCCCGCCCTTGGAAAGGAAAAATCAGGACGATCCATCAACTTCGTAGTTACCTTGAGGTCTATCCCGGAGCACCACTTCTTGTTCTTCTCTTTCCTCTCTCGATTCTTGTTGCTCTCCTCTCACCTCCGTCCAGGTTGTTTCATGCAGGTGCTTTCGGTGGAGTGCCTTTCCCCTCCTCGGTCCTTTTCGCCCCATCGTCAAGTGGACGGTGGGGAACCAAATGCGCAGTAAGTGATTAACCGTTGACAAGCAACGATTTTAGCGTCGCTCGGTTCAGTGTCTGTTCTGGTCATCTTCGATCTTGGTTCCTTGCACGAGGTTCCGGAATTCAATCTCTGGATTAATCATGGAAACTCAGTAGTATCGCGATAATCCGATGATCAACATGGTGATGTTCCCGATGTGCCCCTCTTACCTACTCCGGAGTCCGTTATCTCGTCGATGTGATTTTTTTTTTGAATTGTTTTTTCCCTGTAGATTTATGGAGTTGGTATCCGCAACGGCGAAACCCTGCAGTGGCTTTCCTCGTACGCTAAACCCGAAGGGGCAAGGAGGTTTGACCTTGAGCTCCGACCTCCATTTGGTGGAATTATTCTTCCTTCCGTGTTCCATGGCTCTGGTCGCATTCTTTGATCCTTCTGGGCCACTTCACAGGTCCTGTTACGGAGTATTGTACCTGATTATATCAAGCGATGAAGCGAGCTGAATGTATGATGCTTCAGGAGTCGCGATACCGTCATTATACGACGCCCCTGTCATCATCACGCCCCCCATAATACTCTCATGATGATTTATGATATGATCCCCTCGTAAGAGGGCAATCCTCGTATCATTATGCTATAATTCACGCCACTCGAGAGTCGGGCCGGTATATCTTGGCTGGCTGATGGCGGACAGGGCGCTAATTAGACTCTGAATGTTAAGGCCCCTTAAAGGCTTGGAGTCTTGTCTTGTTCCAGGCTCTGTGTTTGGTGGATTTTGAGCCAAAGCACCACTTAGTCTCACACGCCCGGAACGTTTCCCACATGGTGTGCCATCCATCGTCTCCATCCGAGAGACAGGAGAGTTTAACAGGCTAATCAGTATCACGGATTCACGGTGGTGCTGCTCGAGTCGGGCCCGGCCCCGGCAGGCCACGCATCAGGGCAAGGGTCCGTTTTTGCCCCTCCAGGCTCCAACAGCGGTCAATTGGCGAAAAGAACGGATGGTGGAGATGAGCCTAAGACTGTCCCGGACTCCCCAGTGACCCGCAACTATGCAATGGATCATTGCGGATGCAGGAATCATCCCGGTTTGGCGTCCGAAGATTGCTAAAACGCCAAAAGCTCTGGCCTTCAAACTTCAGACCATAATAACAATACCTCTATTGATGACTCTGGCAGACAGTTCCTTGTCGTCTATGCTTCAGTCATGTGAAAATTGGAAGAGCATGGATATGTTCCCCTCTGCTATTGCACGGTGTGCGCCGTCATGCCTCTAGGGTGGTAGCGACAGCGTTGTCTCAAAGATGGACAATAATAATAGTGTCATTCGTCAAAGTCAAAGCTCATTGAGTGGAAACTCAATTCTCGATCGTGTACTCCGTACGGAGACCACACAGTACACACCCACCTTCTTAGTCTTTTTCCACAGGGCTGTTGCCAGTCGAAGGTTTGTTTCCTCGCCACTTCTGTCAACGTATGGCTAACTCTCGCTCCCTGCCATCTTAATATCTGGATTTATCATTCTGTGCCTGTCTGACAACCCCATATTTTATCCGTTTTATTTCCCTGGGCCGTTATAATCTGTCTTTGGTTGTCTATTCGTAAGCCTCTACCTCTGCTTCAACCCCAGGATAGCGTCAATCTCCGTTCAAGGTCGAAACACCTTGCAACGAACCTTTATATCATCATCATCATTATTGCCTGGTGCTGCTGTCAATACACAGTCGTAGCTCCGCTGAATAGGCATTACCGCCGCATCCTAGTGCTGCACGGAAATCTTCGGTTTCCTCTGATCTCCAAGTCAAATTCTCCGTTATCCACCAACCTCCTACCCTGTTGCTTTAATTCCTGAACTTCCTGATAGCCTTGTGAGTCTCATTGTCACCCTCTGATACGGAGTACTGCTTGGTTAACGGCTTCTACCTCTAGCTTAGCGAGATATTTCTTCACTGAATCTTTCCTTTCCTTTCCTTACCGGTTTTGCCTCGAATTGGCTCCTGCATTAGGCCTTGATTGTCATTCGCCTCCAGGCCCCTCAGCCTGTCATCAGCTGGAGGAAAACCTTCCTTGCCACCCCTCATCTCATTCTCAGCATTTCCTCTTCTCCAGTGGCACAAGTAACAGATCCGGTGGATCATTATTCTCGGACTTTGATCACGGTCCTGGACCTAAGCGCCCCGGTTTCTCCTGGTCTTATTTCCAATGCCTTGATCGCCTTGACCTGACCCGCTTGGTTAAGCACTGTTAATCTCTTCTCTAACCTTCTTGCATCCCCAGGCGCCGGGAGGCTAGAGTCTTCCGCCACACCTAGGACCCAACAGTGGAATCGACCTTTTGTGTCTTATCCTAACTGGTGGTGGTTCCTATCACATTGAAGGTTCTCCTTTTTGATACTTTATAAGAAACATTCAGGCGGTTAGATCATTTCTTGTTCGTCGGCTACTACCTAAACCAGTCGAAAACCACGAGGACTACCGAACAGAAACAAAGACGAATAACTTATCTACTCTCTCTCTCGTCTCTGCCCCTGTGTCAACGGCTTTTGAGACCCTTCGCCCTTCCAGAAGAACTGCGAGTGTCTGACACCTCAGACCCACTTTGTTCAGTGCTATCTTGTGACCCTTTCACGGTTTTCATCAGCGTCCGACCTAGTGTACCGTTTCTATCTAACCCTCACTACGCCTCAGTCGGAATTTATCTTCTTTGAAACATTCATGGACTAGACAGAACATATTACCACGACCATGTCAGTCAGTGGCCCTTGTGCCTGGATATCTACGGTGTCACCAGCAGCTACTGCTCATTCGCCTGCAATCACGAGTTCCTGGGCAACAGTCTCCTGGAATAGCGAGCAAAGCTCAGCGAAGTCGAGGTTAAATCTTTCAGCACTGTCCGGTGTCGGCAGCGCAGAACGCCAGCTAGAGAAAGCTACTCCTGTTGAGATGCAGCCGGCCGTGGTCAAGGCAGAGAATCCCTTTCCGGTCCAGCCTTCTCCGAGACCTACAACTGCATTGCAGTTCTCAGGCCAGGATCCTCTGAACGGTATGGATGATCAGAACTTAGCCGCCCAGGACAACACTCTATCAAGGGTCAAATTAGAAAGGCTCAATACGGAACATCAGAACACCAATGATCCTCAGACCAACGAGGCGGTATCATTACAGGTCAAGTCGGAAGGCTCAGATGAAATTCACGAGGACGAAAGGGAGCACAGCGACATGAACGGAACATCCGACGACGATGAGGCAGAATCTTCTATTACTGGCGAGAGGAAGTCACCGCAAGACTCAAAACTGGAAAAGAAGAAGATGAAGCGATTTCGGTAAGTGGTTGATGGTGAAAGACTGCCTAATATAACGCTGACTTGCAAAGTCTTACACATAATCAAACACGCTACTTGATGAGTGAATTCACTCGACAAGCACATCCTGATGCCGCTCACCGAGAGCGCCTGTCAAGGGAAATTCCTGGACTGACTCCACGGCAGGTCCAGGTCTGGTTTCAGAATAGGTACTCATCCAGAACGAGACGGAAACTTCTTGCTTTGACTAACACCTCTATAGACGCGCAAAACTTAAACGGCTTACTAGCAATGATCGCGAGCGTATGCTAAAGTCAAGGGCACTGCCGGATGACTTTGATACCACTCAAGTTTTACGGACCCCTTTTGGAAGCAAGTCTTCCTCGGAGGCACCAGTTGAGTCGCCCATGTCCTTTGTTCAGTTTTTCAAGTTCTGATCCTTATGTATCTAGGGACTTCTCACCGAAGGTTTACCACGCTTGACCGACGACGAATACGTTATATCTCCATTGAGCTCCGCATCGACGAACGGCCCTGGATTCCCCTCGGCCTCTGACAGGGGTTTCGAGCATTATCAGAACCGAAGTGCCGCAGCAACGGTCCCTGACCTGAGGAATCATCGAGGCACATTTCCTTTCCCACGATCGAGCAGCTTCTCCGAATCTTCATTCAATACAGGTCTTCAATTCCCCGGTCGGTTCACAAGGCCAGGGGAGACAGTTGGCCACCCCGGAATGTCATACCCAAGGCGGCCAATGGATTATGCATTGAACCGGTCAACGAATGGCATGATGGTCGGCTACGGTCAGCCTCGTCCACTAGAAGGCTCTGTATCGCCAACCGGTCAGCCAGAACAGCAGATTCAATATGGTAGGGACAACACGAATATCTTCTGTCTAGGCTTCTAAGGTGCTAATCAGTTTGTCTTTGTTATAGATCCCCAGTTACACAATTATCAATCTTCTCTCTCGATGCCCGCTCCGAAAGCATATGGCGGGATGGATGTTACCTCGCAGATGCAACCCCCCGGACGAACCATGCCCACTCTGCAACACTTACCTGTTTCTGAGGCACACGAGTACCGCCCTTATTCCTACGAGCAACACCCTTACAGTATAAATACTGGCATCCCGTACACTCAGGCCAATGCTTCGAGCTTGAGTCTACCGGCGTCTTTCCCCTCCGATACGGGACATTTATCTCAAGCCGGCGGTTCATCTGATGATAGAATGAACCATTCTCCGCACGCAATGGACCCGATGAGGCCCAAATACAGTCAAGGCCACGGTTACGACTACTCGAATTACCTATAACCTGCCATTCCTTCTACAGGCAATCTTCTACACGTCCGATCTAAGCAGCGATTGCACTATTTTTTGTGAACCGAGAACCTTGTAAATTGGTTCCGAGAGTTCATCTCGAATTTTTTTCTAGTATATATCTTGCTGGTTCGATACATTCAGCTATTTTCTCTAATGTTTTTACCTAGTGTCTATTGGGTGTGAGGCGGAATATTCATTGCACATATGGAGTTGGGATATGGCGTTGGTTTTTGATCTATATAAGTTTTTTTTTCTGTTTTATGTATCTTTCTTGTTTTCAAGACGTATTTGTGTATAATTTCAATTTGTCAATCTTACCTCCTGCTATTCTGTCTACATTGACTTCGAGTAGCGTTCTGGATCCTGATCCAGTCGTTGCCAGTAAAACAACGGACAAAGTAGAACAGGACACCTCTAGAAGAAAAAAAGCTTCCAATGGGAAAAAAGCAATTAACAATTTCATGGAAAAATAACTATATCCGACCAATCAATGCCTTCAAGATTTGCCCATGGTTTCCAAGCGTCTTCACCCGAATTGTCAGCCAACGTGGCAGTCGACCAATCAGAGACGCGGAATTCCTAAGCTTCTCGCATGATGACTTCCTGGAGAAGACTTCCGGCCATGTATAAATACGCAGCTGCCGACTTTCCTTAATCGTTCCATTACTTATCCCAGCATCTTCTTATTATGTCGATATCCTCTTGAGAACCGAGTCTTAATTACTATCAAGCACCACTACAACAACCATCAACAAGAATAGTACCTCATTCTATCGAGCTACGTCATACATCAACTACACCTTCGCAATCTTATCAAAAATGGCCCACCCAACTACCACCTGCTGCAAGACAAACCCCACTGGCGGCTGCGTCTGTGCCGCACAAGCAAAGTGCTCCTGTGGCGAGGAATCCGCCCTTCATTGTTCCTGCAACAAGGCGTCGAGTGAGAATGCAACCTCTGGGGCGAGATGTTCGTGCCGTATGTTCCACCCACAATGAATTCCTGAGACTTGCTATACTGGTGATGATGATGGTGATGCTAATAAGACTGCAGGTGCCCGCCCAGCTGGAGAATGTACGTGTGAGCGTTCAGCGAGCGAGAATCACCCCGTGAGTGGGAATTCTTGCCCGTGTGGAAAGAGGCCTGAAGGTATGTCTACTTCCCTATTTTCTTGCTTTATTCCGATCTCATTGCTAACTGAGGATAGCTTCTTGTACCTGTGAGAAGGCTAGCGTTATTGATGCCGCTCTCGAGACGGATTTCACGACTCAATCTTGAGGCTTCTTGAGCCCAACTTAATGCATGGTGGTGTGGTCTTGTCAATCATTCTAGTTTACTTGGGTTGGCGTTTAATGGAGTTTAAGGGTGGTTATGATATCGATATGAACCCGAGAATTCAGTGTTAACAGAATACATAAGATTTTTACTCGTCCCAGTCCATCACATAAATAAGATATTTTTTGGACATGATACAGGTCGCCATTCAAGCCATCCAGCGGTCTCCCTTGCACCTAATGTATACATCTCGAAACTCCAGTAAACTCGCACTCGCCTCGGCAGTCGCACACAGATTTTCCAAAGCCATAAACGCCCGCTTCACCCGGAATCCATCCATGTTGCTTTCGTTTGAACCTTGGAACGGACGCGAGTAGCTCGAGGACATCTTGAATCCTGTCAAATCGTCCGGCACGCCGAAGGAGTCCTCGTAGTGAAACACATCCTTGAGGTTCGATAGTCGGCCAAGCCAGAACGCTTGAGGCATAGCTGTTTCAACCTGTGGCCGCGATTGGAGATACTGCGTCAGTACAGGATCACCCTGGATTGAATACCCATTCAAGAGTTGGCTAGAGGGGGCAATATGGGGGAATTTCTTTTTGGATTGCAGTGGTGCAGGTACCATTTTCTCTGTCTGGGCCTGGCGCCTGATACTGCCGGGACTCGCGAGAGGTATTCTTGATGCCGGAAGTTTCTCCAGCTTAGGGATATCCTCGTTCAGGTGGGTGTATGTGTTATAAGGGGACAGTTTTCGTGGTTGATAATCGTAGTTGACATATGTCGTTGGGGTGTTCTCTTTAACTTGTTCGTCGGTCTGCGTTTGCGGCTGCGTTTTCTGTGGCTGATCTTCTAGTTTGCCGGAGCAAGGGCTGGTTTTCCGTTTGTGCAGGGACAAGGGCATGGGTATTTTGGTCTTTCTCAGGTTCTCGAAACCCCTGGTCAAGCTGAGATTCACGCGCCTGGGTGAATCCATTGTGGTCATTGATGACTCTGCACTGGAGCTGTCGGAGAATGAGAATCTGCTGCGACCTTGATGGTAGTCAGGTAGCTGGAACTGGGACTGGCTGTTGCTACCACTGCCATCTCGATGTCGCTCCTTCTCGATCCGTCTCTGTACCAACCTCGGCGTCGGCGACAGCACGTTCTTGACCGCATAGATGAATTCACTGCGATCGTATGCTTCCTTGTATTCGATCGGTGGCCCCATTAGCACGGCCAACAGACGCTCTCTATCCTGAAAAATGACACGCCCTTGCGGTGATGGCCCGTTCGTCTGATTCATGATAATTCTTTGGATGTTGCAATTTTCCCTGTTTCTCATCGAGTTCCTTCTTCCGAGAGGGGATGGCACAGTTCTCCCTCCTTCTCTCTGATACATCGAGTGCGAGTACAGGTCTCCGTGAGGTATTCCAGTGGGCGTTGGGAGTCTCGAGCGTGTGAAGGTAGTTTGACAATTCAGACTCGGGGTTGTCTTGCTGCGAGGAACCGACCCGCGGGGGTTCAAATGCGAAGTGAGGCGTCGGACTCGGAATGTTTTGGTTTCTCGGGGTGTTTCCTGCTTGTGTTCATTGCTCAATGATACATGCTCCAATTCTTCTGTGCGTGGGACGTGTTGATGTTGAGGTTTAGAGATGTCACGGACTGAATGTGTTGCGTTCGAGGGGTGGTAGGCATCGTCTCTGACTGGCATCGATGCTGACCTATTCTGCATGGTTGGCATAGAATCGGAAGAGGCGAGACGGCAAAATTTGCGACTTATATGTTTCTTGAAGGAGTTTCGGAGGGTTTGGAAGGTTTTGGTGAAGGGTATTCTGTGTTTAGAATGTCCAGACAGAGATAGGATGAATGTGAAAAGGATGGTAAGACTGAATATTCCCATGCTGAATCTGAGAGATAATAAGTACTTGAGTAGGTTCCTATAGTAGTGGGCAAAATATGAGGGGATCTTGTTCAGTGAATATCACATTCACTCGCTGCAGATTCACCGACGCGAGCTCGACCAGACATTCACATTCAAACATCTTGAGGAATCAGAATCTTCCCCTCTGAAACCCTCACTGCACTCCCTTTAAGCACTAGACTCTCAATCTTGTCAACCTCCCCAATCACAACCTCAACCCCAATCTCACTACGCCTGCCCATCTCTACCCCCTGCACGAAGTCATACACAAACGCCCCAGTCTTCCCCTCACTCAGCGAAAGATATGCCGCCAGCCCACTCGCCGCGCTCCCCGTTGCAGGATCCTCAAGGTTCCCAAGAATAGTTCTCGTCCGAATAACTTTCCTCCCAAGCTTCTCATCTTCCACGTCCCGGACGTAGAAGTACGTGGCAACCATCCCCTCAGCCCACCCCTTATCCAGATACAACGAACTGGCCTCCTTACCCCCGTTGGCGGTCGTCACTGCACCCAGTGCCTGAAGCGAGGGCAGCTCGACAAGAAGTTGACTCATCCCCTTAACAACAGAGAAAAGCGTAATCAATTCGGGTACCAAGTAGCGCTCCAGAGTTGGATAGAGCTTTAGTGCCTCGCTCATGGGGAATCGATTCTCATGGCGGTGGGCATTATGCGCTACACGTGCTGTCACAGCCCCCGCAGTCGAATTCGGATGAATCGCAATTGGGACGTCGCCGGCCTTCATAAACAGGCTATTCACCCCATCCTTCTCCGGCGCGTGAACCAAAAACCACGACGCAGCGCCGATAGTCGGGTGTCCTGCAAACGGAATCTCAACGCTCTCCGTGAAGATGTCGATGGTACGAGATTTCTTAAAGCCAGTAGTCTCCGGGTGCACGAAGATAGTCTCGGCGAGGTTGAACTCTTGTGCAATGGTTTGCTTTTGGCGTTGAGTTAGTTGGGCTTCTCCTTGTGGGGGAAGAAAAACCACGCCGAGAGGGTTACCCTCGTAGGCATTTGTTGTAAAGACGTCGAGGGTTATGAAATCGAGATGGGTTGCCATTTTGCTGGACCTGATTGACTTTTTTGGACGAGATGTCGTTGTTGGAGAGGGGTCAAATACGACATGGTCGCCCGGCTTTTATACCTACAGGAGGCTGAGGCTGGGTTCCCCACTCACCTACCAAGCTTGGAGCTCAAGTGAGTCATTCCGGAGTGATAATCAGATTTTGATGAGTATACGGAGTACTTGCGTGTGTTACGAACAGTTTTATTATATTGGCAATTTGGCAGCCCTATCTATACAGACAACAACCCGCATCTATGCATAGTCGATCCAGAACACCAAAACTCCTCATGTCTCATTCCATACCCCATGACAGTGTAGACCATTACTCGGAATCACTATCAATAACAAATCCAGCACGCATACGTCTGCGACTTGGGGCAGCCAAAGGCTCATCTTCCTCATCATCTTGATCCATCACGTCTCTTTCGGGGGTAGAAGTCTTGTCTTCACCCTTGGACTCTGATGCTTTCTCTCGGTCTCGACTGAACGCTAGGTCATCGTCGAAATAGATCTCATCATCGGCTGGAGTGGTAGACGTATCCTTGTCCGCGCCATTGGCACCAATAGACAACTCTCCCACGGCCGAGGCGCGCGATGGTGTGCTAATATCACCCATAAGAATGTCATCGTCATCTGAGTCATTGTTGAATCGAGCGCTGTGTCGTTGCCGCTTTCCATTAGTTTCGTTTTCGCCGGCAGTGTTGGATTCGTTCGAACGTTTCCCTCGCTTTTTCTTAGAGTTGTCGCCCATCTCCTCAGTCCTTCCAAGAAGCAGTGCTTTCTTGATTCGCTCTGACTGCTCTTTGCGTCGCTCCTCCTCGAGACGGAAAAATTCTACATCTCCCTCCTCGTCGCTTTCTTCGTCACTAGCGTGTACATACAGGTCGCTCTTGATCTTCGCCACGCGCGCTCTGGTGTTCTCAAGCCGTAATTGGCGACGTTCCTCCAGCGTTTCGTCGTCTAACGGATCCTTTTCAGCAACACTCTTCCGCTTCTTTCTCTTATTTTCCAATTCGTCTAGTGCGTTAGATTTTGCTCGAGGGTTTGGCGGGAACAGTGGCCCATCTGGCACAATATCTTCACCCTCGGAGTCTGATCCAAAGTTGACATTAAGAGTTGTCTGATCAATATAACCCCTCGGCTCGTGACCATACTTCCGACGTATTAATTCGTTGGGGTCACGTCCGTCTGTATTTCCAATCACTAGCGCTCTCTCAACAATCGATTTTGATTCTCGTAGCTCAGTTGATTTCAGTTCAGATGGAACCACCCATGATGCACCTTCCACATTCTCCTGCCCTAGTCTTTCGAATTTGAGCAAAGTCATAAGCAGTCGGAGCTTGGCGTTCAAGAACATGGCTTTTTTACGCGATTCATCCTGTGGCTCGACGGCTGTGATAGGTCAGTTCAGCTTCGCTGGGTCTCGCTCGAGTCACATACGGATAACAGGGTTGGGGGCATCAAGACGCCCCAAGAGCTCCTCATCTTCAGCATCATGTTGTGACTCCCAGGCTTCTCTTTGATCTGCTGCCGACTCCAGGATTTTGCTGATCCATTTGACCAGCGCAGTCTGCTCATCTTTGACTAACGCAGCGGCCACAGTGCTAAGCTTCTCTTCTGCCGTTGAGGCTGCCTTCGGATCAACCTCAAGTTCCGCCGGGGCCCTTTTGTAAGTGGTTATTGTCTGTTTCTCGTATCCATATTCAAGGTAAAAAGCGGTTGCGTTGATCTTGCTAAAGAGCAGTTCCGTAATCAATGCAGGCCGTTGGTCGATCTTCTTGGTGAGTCTGCGTACAAGCTGTCGTACCAATTCCTCCCATTCCCTGAAAACGGGTTTGCTCGAATCCATTCCGCCAGGTCCCTTGATCATGCGGTGAAAGAGGTTGAGAATGTCAATTCGAAATAATAGCACACTCATCTCTTGTTTGAAGGCTACACGATAGAAGTAACGGTGGGCTCGTTTTAGCTGTTCCGTATTCAACTCCTTGTAGAACTTGGTAAAAGCCACAAAGGTGTCGACAGATTTCTCGTTGCAAAATCTAGAAGCAAAGCGAGTAAAATCAAACTTGCGTTCTTTCGACATCCTTTCGGCTTCTGCGTAGTCTTCCGCTTCCGATTCCTGCTCACCATCGTCTTCCTCATTGCTCGGTTGTTCTTCACGCTTATTTTTTCTAGCTTGCCGCCGGGATCGCACTTGCATGTCTACATTCTCCTTGGAATAGCGTTCCAGCATCCGCAAGAAAACGTGAGACAATTCGGTGCACGCGTTGAGGTAGCCGAACCCTTGGTCCGTGTATCCACGGACAACAGCAAGTATGCGGTCATGGGTCGTCTCCTCGTAGAAGATTCGATTCTGGATATTCTCGGCAATCTCCTGGTCCTCATCCAGTGGCGATTGACCCATCTCTTGCACCGTTAACAGAATCTGCGTAAAACAGCGCATCGCTGCGTTAAGATCCTCCCACATCTTGTTATCAAGGCTATGCTGCATCGACCTGTTGAGAAAAACGAAAGTTTCCTGATCAAAAACACCAGCAACAAGCCCGAAACTATCAGGTTCCGTTTCTTTACCTGTTTTATCGCTCTGGGTGCATTTCTCACGTTGGCGGGCACGCCGAGCGCGCTCCGCCTCGAGGAACCATGCAACTGTATAGAGATATTGGCGTTTGTTGATGTCAACGACACGAGTTGATTCTCGCTCAATAGCCTTCCGAACATGAACGAAAAGTGGGTTGAATCCTGAGTCCAGAAACTCTTCGACGAACGTTCGCAGATGCGCGGAAGCAGTCTGGCTTAGGTGCACCGGTGTGTTGAAATCATTGTTCACCGTTGAATCCTGCTGCTTTCGGCGGTACTTCGGCTTGTTCCATTTCTTCGTCTGGTCCATCTTGTGTAGAGTCTGCTGACCATCTTTGAGCACGTCCTGTCCGGAAACCGTAGAGACCTTTGCATCATCTCGTTTGACCCAGATCATGGTGCCAAATCGGCCATGCCGAGTGGGTGCATTTTTGGCATATTCCCTCCTCATGGTTGATTCCTGCTGTAGCAGATCGTTAAGTTCATCCGTGCGCTTGGCGGTTCGCTGGGTGTCATCCATGAAGAGTTTCTCGACGTTGACTCCCTTGACAATATGAAACAGCGTCTCGAGGAGAGGTATATCCAACAACTTGAAATCATCACCAACGTTGGAACATAAAGTGAGCAGGAGGGCAAAGACGTCCTGGCCATGGAAAGCGTTGATAGTCGCCGACTTAGACGTTTCTTCTTCCTCGCCTTCCGCTGCAAGCCGAGCATTTGCAGATATTATCGCAATGTTCCGTAACAGGTAGATCATAATCTTGAGTATTCCTTCGTCCCTAGTAGTTCGGTCGTGTCGTGGGATTGCCATGCTGGGAAGGCCGATACGGATGACAGCTCGGAGAAAGCTGCAGCTGCCATGATTCAAAATTCCGCGTTTGTAGGACACCTGGGACTGTTGCAGATAAGGTAGATGACGATGGTGATTGACTGTCATCTCGCCATGGATCTCCAATGGCCAGGTCAGAGGAACTAACAACTCGACTGCTTGGTGTCAGATATCGCGCCCATCGCTGTAACAAGATGATCGCAAACAAACTTACCACACGCCAATGCAATCCGCGACATATACTTGCTTTGCTGGCCGCCATTCCACCAGAGGGCAAGGATCTGGGTCAAATCACCATTGACCAGATTTGCTTCCCCGAGACATCGCGCGACATCCATCCGATTAAACTTTTCATCATATAGTTTCAGCCATCGCTTAATATCCCGCAGACAAGCCAGAGCATCATCTCCGAGCACGTATCGATCTGCATCATCGCCGTTGAAGCCTCCCAGCTTGAACCATCGTCAGTCACAGAACAATCCCGGCTCGGATCACATAAACTCACCGCAGTGACCAGGCCATAGATATGAGAGCGGACGTCAGGGTCCACCACCTCAACGGTCTGGTTGAGGGGCACTGCTTCCTCCATCATGGCCCGTTGAGTCTATTCCGACACCTTCGGCGTTCATAGTCACCGTCGCAACCGCATTGAATTTGTCGCCAGATGGTCGCGTGAAGCAAGAGCCAATAAGCACGCGTCATTGGCGCGTCGCGTGTGCTCCGGTACAAAACTCGGTTCGACGGAGAAACAATTAAACCGACAACCGAGGGTAACCGATGACGTTGAATCACATGAGAGCTTCTACTCCCCGTAGAGTTGGTATAGCTTCATATTTTATTTCGTCGATCCCTTATTTTGTCTTTTTAAGTTGCCTGGATAGTCAAGATGCTATCCTCATCGCTCCGTGTCATTAGCCGCAGAGGCCCTTCAATGGCCTGTCGTGCCTTCAGCACATCTCCCGCCTTCAATGCTGCCGAGGTTAAGTCGTTGGGAGTAATTGGAGCCGGACAGATGGTCGGTTGACTTTACAATTGTTGCTATTTGCCTAGCTGATAGAAGATAGGGACTTGGAATTGCCCTCGTCGCAGCCCAGAGAGCTCAAGTACCGGTCACCCTCGTCGATAGTGCACAGGCGTCTCTAGACAAAGGCCTCAAATTTGCGGGTGTGTAGAGCTACACCCACCAGCGCACATGAAAGAGCCACAGGCAATCTAACCCGCTCGTTACCGAACTATAGACAAGCTACTTGAGAAGGATGTATCCAAGGAGCGCATCACGCGAGACGCAGCGGCAGCAGCTCGCGCACTCATCACACCCAGCCTCAAGCTAGATGACCTATCCTCAGTGGACTTTGTCATCGAAGCAGTCCCCGAGATCGCTGATCTCAAGACTTCCATTTTCTCCAAGCTCGCTGAGATTGCGCCTAAACATGCTATTCTCGCGACAAATACCTCGTCCATATCCATTACCAAGATTGCAGCCGCGACGACAACGAACCCGACGGACCTTCAGGCTCCCTCGCGAGTCATCTCGACGCATTTTATGAACCCCGTTCCTATCCAAAAGGGTGTGGAAATTATTGCTGGTTTGCAAACGTCCAAGGGGACCATTGAGACTTCTATTGCATTTGTCAAGCGCATGGGTAAGGTTGCCGCTGTGTCTGCGGACTCGCCGGGTTTCCTTGCAAACCGTATTCTCATGCCTTATATCAATGAGGCGATTATCTGCCTGGAGACTGGTGTTGGTGCGCGCGAAGATATTGATAGCATCATGAAGAATGGGACTAATGTTCCTATGGGTCCTCTAACGCTGGCTGACTTCATCGGGCTCGACACGTGTTTAGCCATCATGAACGTTCTGCATCAAGAGACTGGAGATAGCAAGTACAGGCCATCTGGGTTGTTGAAGAGGATGGTTGATGCGGGCTGGATGGGTAAAAAGTCTGGGAAGGGCTTTTATGACTACTAAAATGTCTTTACAAAGACTGCCCTGGGCCACCACATGTCGTTATACCAAATCGTCAACTATAGCCTTGGATATCACGTATACCTTCAACATGTTAAGAAAATGCCCCACTAGACCTCATGCCCTTGGGGTCTAGAGTTAAACACTTGCTTGTCTCATGCTGTAGGCAAGTAAACTTGCGCAAGCGAACACATCGACCCTGTCACTTGAGGGTAGCTTCGGTGGACTGATCCATCTGCCCCATGAGGTGGTAGCACAATACCACTGTTTATTAGGTACCTAGGTACTGTGGAAGTTCCATCACTGTATGTATGGTAGAACCTATGTGCTAGAAACTTACTACTTGAGCCAGAACATACTAGACAATCCAAAAAACTATATATAATCTTGACACGCGGCTACTAGACCTTAAGGGTATCACTAACAACGCTCAACCAATCCGCCCAGATACGCCGAGCCCTAACAGAGGGAAAGTAAATTAACCTATACAGCACCAGAAAACTTCCGGCTCGACCATGTCGACCCATGCTCCAGATATTCCTGGCGAGTGATTGCTCCTTTCCTCAACTCGTCTTTATTCGTGGCAAGTCGAGATGCCCCGAGCCAAGCGAAGCGAATAGGGCTATTTCCAATATGTCAGCTTGAAAGCAAGAGGGCAATGGAGAATGTGACTTACTCCTTTGGCCGCCGAACTCTTACGATGCACTCTGCCGAGGCAACCTGGCGGAGTTCCGTTTCCCTACCAACATCAGAAACATAACACATAGCGGTATTTGATTACTCACAGTCTTTCCATGAAGCCAGGTAGTAATGAGTTACCCCCAACAACAAGAACATTTGCCAAAAAGGCCGGATGCAGACCTAGAGGCAGAACTGAAAGGCTCTGCAAGATCATGTCCGGTATACCGGCTGACTTCATGCCGATGTCGCTTGGAGTAAACAGGACCTCGGGCACAGCGAATCGTTCATTACCCAGAACCAAAACATCTTCAGAGAATTGCTCAGTGCCAGCACCGGCGAGAGCAGCTTTCTTCTTCTTGAGACCCACTAGAGGGTCACGGGGGCGCATGAAGCCTTTCTTGCCTCCATTAGGGTCTGGCAAGACATAGTCGACCACGACTCTGTCCTCTGGTTCGAGTTGCCCACGCTTGCGGTTTCCGCCCCACGTCCGCTCTAGATCACGACCGAAGTCATTGCTCACAAAACATGCGGACTCTTTCACTTCGTTCATGATATACGTCTCATCCACCATATTGTACTGTCTCATCGATACCAGCTCTTTGAGGTAGTTTGTTAAGTGTTTGCCGCCGAGGTCAAGTCTCCGAATACCACGTTGGAGGGGTTGCCCTTTATAAACCGGTGTGACTATCGTGTGAGAATATCCAGAATCCACCACAAGGAGGCACTCGGTGGGGGAAACAGGGGAGCCGGGTTGCTGCAAGACCGGATCTCCGAATAGAGATTGGATCTCATTCCAAGCATTTAGTGATGCACCTGTATATGAGGCAAACATCTTAGCGACATTCACGGGATAACTCATTGAATCTTACCGATGCATCTTAAATAACCTCCAAACCCCCATTCTTCCATGATTATCTCGTCCGCATTCTTCTGCAGCGCCGGCAATGCATTCGGAGCCTCGGTGAAAATGATGGTAGTATTCTCCGGCTCTGTAAGACGCGAATCCTTCAGCGCAGTCTTCTCATCAAAGAAGGAAGTCTCCCATATTTCTTTTTGCGCTTCCCAATTAACCGTATATCCCTTCTCCATTGGCCGCCTAAATAACATCTCGTTCCAGTCCTTAATGTTCGAATCGATCTGCGCGCCAACGTGGATTCGGTTTCCGCGGGTTTTAACGATTACGTTCGGAATTGCAGTACAGGCTGAGAGAGCGTTTTCCTCGTCTTCTGGGAGGGCCTTTTCAGGCGCGTAGCCCGCCTTCAATGTGTATGCGCCATTATCGACGATAAAGGTCTTGTTGGGGAGGTGTTGGCTCTGGGCGGAAGTCTTCCCGGGCGGGCGTGGTTTGGTGTTCCCCATAACGGATAATTGAATATAGACCGCGAGACTTGATCAGAGGAGTACCCCGCAGATGAGCATTGGTTTGAGTGAAGTCGTCGTCGGTTGCTGTTGGGTGGGGAGGAAGTTGTAGGTAACCTTGAAGCTGGGAAGCTTTTGCCGATCGGAGATGTCGTCGGAGCCGCGCTGATCTCCCCAATCAGGAAATTTAGGGCACGGTGTTAGGGCGCGCCACTTTAAGTTAATCATAAATGAGTAAATTGTTCAATATGTCAGATATCTAGAAACTGATCCATGTCTCCTTACCTTCTCACTGACACAGGCATGTTCCCATCTTCTGCCCCTCCTGGTATCGAGTGCATGACGCGCCCCATGGTTCATATCCGGTCAGAAAACCAGACACAGGAACGAGACTTAGCACTGCTAGAAAATTACTCGCGGGCGAGAATATGAGACATATTCTCAGGGACGTCTGGACTTATCTCGATCTCATATGTATCAGTTTATCAAGTATAGCAGGAGCAACAAGGATATATCCTGTTCATAACAGGTGACCCCGCAGAACCCTAACCAGCGGCCCCGCAGTTCAGGCTCTCAGTCTGAATCCCGATCATAAAATTTCTCCTCTTTGACCTGCTAACACCCGTTCATTGCTCCAAGCTTGACCGCGAAATCACCGTTCAAAATGTCTAGGAAACTCGAGGTTATCCTAACAACGACTCTCACCCTTGTCGACCAGTTCCTATCCACTCTTTCTTCCGCTCAGACTAATTCCGAACCCACGACTGGCGGAAAGGATAATGAACTAGATCCCCTCCAGCTCCTCTCAGCTTCAGCCACGGCGCTGAAATCCCACGTCACGAAGCTGTCTCTCCTGACGATCACCTCGCCCTTTACTCCCTCGGCTGTCGCAACCCCGCTTTCGGCCTTCAGTCACTCTGTTCTTCCGTCTTTGATTACTGCTGCACTCCTTGTGACGCCGGAGACCCACACCAAAGCATTTCAGACCGAAGTGCATCTCTTGACAGGTACAGCGCTGAAGGAACTATCTGTTCTGGTAAAGGAGGTTCGGACCGTTTCCGGAAGAAAGATGGATGAGAAAACCCTGGAACAGTCAGAGAAGGGTACAGTTACGATTGCGGCGGGGCGGGTCTGGGATGCTTGTGATGTTTTAATTGACATCGCCACCAAAGGTGTTGTGGGTTTTACGGTCAGACGGGCAGAAGAGTATAGGGATTTGGTTCGGGATGCGGTGGAGGAGATTGAAGGATGGGATCCGGCCGTGGGAGATGAGTTTTTCGATGACCTTCTCGATGATGATGAAAAGGAGGTTGGCGAGAGCTTCGATGATGACAGTGATGGAGAGGACAAGCAGAGCGCCGCCCTCCTTGAGTGGAAAAAGGATGCACTTCGAATTCTCAAGCCCATCGCGCAAATATATCCGACCATCATCAAGAGTCGACTGATCAAGACGCCTTCACCTTTATCGGCGTCCAATATCGCGACTGTGGAGTTGTTGATGAAGAACCTGCAACAAATTCCCGACCACATTGATGAAGTGGCTGGTGCGCTGTATGAGGCAGACATAGACAAATGTTTACGTCAACTAGGAATGACAAAAGGCTGCGCCTGCACGGCAATTGACTTGGTGGTATTGCCTTGGGAAGCTGCTCGAGATTCTGGGAACCAAGAAGGGGCAGGAGACAAATTTACTACTTGGTCAAACACGTGGATCAAAGTTGTGGAAGGAATCAGTAATTCCATCCATAATCCTCCGAATTCAACGTCAGTATAGTTCAATAAGGAAGATATCTTTGATATCTAATGAAAACCATGTGACTCCGGGATTGGACAGCACGAGCAATACCACAAGGAATAATCCTAATCAGAACATGAACCTAGAGAGAAATGATATATACACTTCCGGGGTCTTGGGCTACAGCACTGAGCGCGATCTGTAGCATACATGATGCACATTCTCAACTTGACTCGTCTGATTCCCATCCGCGAAGATCTTCGGCGGGTATTCGATCTTTCAACCATTCAAGAACAGCATCGGTTCCCTTAGCGACGATTTGCCATCGAGGAACTCGGAAGCTATTACCGGCGACCTCAAACCTTCTCAAAGCCGAACCGCCACCCCAATTGGCTCTGTTGCCTTCCCCTCTTAATAAACCGAGTTTTGGTGGGAGGGAGCCGATATTGTTGTTGCCAACATCAAGCACCTGTATTCCCTGCACGGCCTCGAACTCTAAGCTTTCATATTGATTCTCCGCGGCGAGGAAAGTCGCCAACCTAGGATACGCTTGTCGAATGCAGGGAAGCGGACCAGAGAGACGGTTATACGAGGCATCAAGGAATGTAAGCGACGGGGCTGTTATGTTGGCCAGGACTAATTCAAGTGTGGTGAGCCCTGTAGCACTCAGGTTGAGTGTCTGAAGACTGGGGAGGTCAATTGATGATGTGAAAAGCGAAGTGCTATCCAGAGGGTTGTGCGAAAGATCAAGGTCTACCAGGTTGGTCGCCATCATACCAAGTGCTGGAACTGGGAAAGCGCGCAAGTTATTGTGCTGTAAGTAAAGACACTTGACATCATTTGGGTTAATGGGCTCCAATATACCGACCTCGAGGTCTTGCAGTTCAGTGTACGATCGGTCGAGGACGCCTGATTTGAGCTGCCAACCGGGGGGTTGGGCCGGTGTTTCGGGAGCAAGAGTGAACTGTGTTGCAACCGAGCCTTCTTCATCATCTGTTTCCTGAGGCTCGGGCTCACACCGGCTTCTCAAGTCGCGTTTTAAGTCTTCCACGACCATGGTAAGGAATTTTCGCTCTCGAAGAGGATTTCCGGCTATCCGGAAAGTAACGAGGCTTTCCATCAATCCGATTCTTTCGTCCAGTTTGGAGATGTCGTTGCCGGTCAAGTCAACATTTCTTATATTTTTCAGCTCGGTGAAGCCTGGCGGGAGTTCCGAAATGCTGTTATCCTCCGCCGACAGGGTCAGAAGTGCCTGCCAGGACGAGAGGTCAGGCAATCTCTGGATACGGTTCATGCTGATTCCGAGTGTCTGCAAAGCAGGCAATTCCAAGCTTTCACACTCAGAAAGTTCCTTCAAAGCATTCCCAACAACATCCAGATTCTGCAGAGCATCGAGCCTGAGAACAGAGGCTGGGAATAAAGCTCCTGTCAGCTTGTTCTTTGAGGCAATGATCTCCTTTAGAGGGAGGGTGCGTAGTAGGTCGAAAGGCAAGCCTGTTAGCTGATTCTGTCCAACATTCAGAACTCGCAGGGAGCTCAAATCCCCTATCGTGTTAGGAAGCGAAGTGAGAGAGTTTTCATGGAGATCGAGGACCTCGAGGTTGCTGAGACGGCCAATGTCATCAAGAAGGAATCCTCTCAAATTATTCTTTGCAAGTTTGACGTCTCGGAGGGAGGTCAATTCCATGATTACCTGGATATTCTCCATGCTTAATTTGTTATTGGAAAGATTCAGGGTGTGAAGCCGCTGTAGCCTTCTGAATCCTATTGGCAGAATCTGTAGAAGGTTGCCGTGCAGGTCCAGGACTTCTAGGCCTGCAAACTGGTTTCCAGCCTCTTCTGCATTGAGGTCTATATGATTGGGATCAATGTCTGGGAAAGCGGCATCCGGAAGTTGGGTGAATTCATTATCAGCAGCAACGACTTTCACCAAGTCCACGTTTTCATACCAGTCAGTGGTTGCGTTAGGGTCGAAATCGTACATTGTCAGGACTTCATCAGGGAAAGTGGTCAATGACATAGCTGCGATGTTTAGAAGACCTGAAGTTCGGCCTGCCTCTAGCCTCTTTCGGAGTAACCCCTTATTCTGATCTTTAGGTTGTTGATTGAAAGGGTCCTGAATGTCAGTCTCCGGCCACGCATCAAGAGGAGATGTCTGCGGTCCTTTTAGTGCTGCTGCCTTTCGTGCAGCTTTGGCTTTTGCAATACTCTCCCTCAAGGAGCTGGAAGACTTAGATGCCGTTTTCGTTGCCTTTTCCTGGTGGGAATTAGTGAATTCATCAGGTGATGGAGGTTTGGGTGCAGTTGATCTCGAAACCGCTGGGTTCAGTTTAGAATTCGACGGCTTTGGTTGTAACTTTCGGGTCTTCTTTATTTGAAGTGCTGGTTGTGGAATTTCCACATCGGATTCAGTTGGTCTCCCTAAAGCCGCATGGAAGTCTAACGCTGCGGGTGTTGAAGTGACGCCTCCAAAGACACTTCTTCTCGCCATGGGCCTCTTGAGCTTCGGTGGGCTGTCTGCAGTCGCCGCGGGGGTAGTATCGTTAGCGGATCCGTTTGCAGGCACAGATGGGCGAGATCTTGACGGAAGTCGCATGCTGGTTGGCGGGCCAGAGAGGAACTCACTTCCACTCAGTTGACGGGTGGATGATGATCTAGATGGCGACCTGGAGTAGCTAGTCGTAGAAGACGGTGGGCGAGGTGGTGAGCGAATCGGACTGGTGGCATTGTAAAAGTTCGACGGCCTCCTAGACGATGCAGGGGAGGGTGGAATTTGGGCGAGTGTTTCAATTGTTCTCTCCGATAGAGACGGTCGTATGCGACCCCGAGATTCTGCATCTTGACAGGGGAACTCTACCCCAATATCGGCGATCGAATCCAACACTCTTTCATTCTCAGATCCTCCTCCATCGCTTGTTCCGGCCACGGAGACAACTCGCTTTTGCTTGTAGCCATTTTGGTTCTTTTTCGGAGATGAGGTTTTTGGGAGCGGTTTTTTGAATTCTGGTTCCTCAGAGGGTCGCCGAAGCCTGGCAACTTTCAACCCCGGATCGGCGCGTAGTCTGTCGCGAGACGGTGAAGGTCTGAGGGTAGCAGTCTTAGTTGAAGTCGGCAGGGGGATCCTAGAAACTAAACGAGGAATTCCGCTGGGACGAGAAGGTGTTTTGGGTTGCTGATCCATGGTTGCGTCGAATTTCAAAAGGTCGCTAGTGTATGTATCGGGGAAAAAAGGGGTGTCCGGGAATATTCAAACATGTGCCATAATGCTTGATTGAAAGGCGAGGGGAGGGGCAAGTTCAATGAAGAACTCTCAAAAATGTATGATGTAATAAAGCAAAATGGAAATAGAGAGAGAGAGGTACCTTGAGCTCCAAGGCGTATCTCAAGAGAAGAAGCGATGGGTTAGTATGCGAGATTTGATCTATTCGATCTTTGATTCTACATGTTTACTTTTGTGGCTGACTAACCCCACCTTTTGTCCTGCTTCATGATATACAAAGGCTTGTTCAACAGCTGTTTTTAAGCTGTAAGCTTTGAAGCCCCTAGTTTGCTAGTTGCTAGCAGTGCTTCTATTAAGATACCTTAATATATAACTTGTTACATATCTCAGTACACATTTCCACAGCTGGAAACGGTCCTTATAGAACTCATCTACATAATTTATTAAGGGTCCTATTCGGGAATCGGGAGTGGTTTTGGTCTAAGACTCTAATCCCACCTGGCAGTTCCGAAAATATCTAGTCCCGTAGAAGAGAGATCTAGTTCGTTGCCTAAGTTACAGGGCAGCCCCAGCTCTGTTTACCACCTGAACAGCAGCGCCATTTTGGCGCGCGGCTGGTGATTGGCCCACATCCCAGCCTCCCGCTATGCGAAACTCCCTGCCGCTTCCTCCATCTTAAGGCATAAGGCATCAAAAGCACATCCCTCTACCTTGAACTTCCATTCTTCTGGTCCCCTTGCTCTTATTGCCACCCTGGTCGCTTTCACATTTGCCCCGCGATCATTATCAATCGGCGCTCATAGCAACAAAAAGTCTCATCTACTACCTCATCTTCTCAAGTGTCTATACCGCCCTTAATCGATAAGCGGCGAAGTTAATTTACCGGTCGCAAGTGAATATCGATCTTTGATCCCTTCTGTGAGGTTTTAAACATCAGAGCAACTGTTTTTTTTTGCATCCTGTGTCTGTACCCGAATCTTTCCCTGGACACCTTTGTCGGCGGAGCTGCATCCAAAAGTTATCGCAATCCCCTCATCCGCCAGTGTTGCCCTCACTGATCACGGCGTGGTATGTCCTGACCGCCTTATGACAACTGTACAACCAACGCATTGAAGACTGACCATGATGAGTCCAGTGCGATACTGCCCCCCTCGTACAACCAATCCTTTTCCCCATCATTCTTAAA
The DNA here is from genome assembly GCA_027569205.1 of Aspergillus kassunensis. Classification (NCBI taxonomy): domain Eukaryota; kingdom Fungi; phylum Ascomycota; class Eurotiomycetes; order Eurotiales; family Aspergillaceae; genus Aspergillus; species Aspergillus kassunensis. The sequence continues at coordinate 212,795 of JAPDEQ010000030.1, forward strand.
CCGCCGCCATGTCGCAGGGCTCCGAGCCTCAGCTTTCGCAAGCCTCTCTTGCTCCGCCGGTAGAGATTACCCGTCCCGTCACTCCAGTTCAACGCGCAACCCTCTCCGCATCGCCCGACTTGAGCGTAGAAGCTAGAAGCCGATCTCCACACTCCAATAACAGCAAATTCATCTCTCCTTCCTCATTGCCTTCATCAGACATGACCCCTCCACTGTCGACTCAGATTCCTGGAGCCCCGCTAAGAGAATCAAGGTCTCGATCAGGCTCGTACCTGGCGCCTTCGCCGGATATCGAGGAAACGCTCTGTGCCGCATACGGCGCATCAGAGAACCTCCCAACCGCCGATGATATTAATAGCGCCAATGAGGTCAGACTCCGTGCTATTGCCAAAGAGCTTCTTGGGGTAGCCCGAGAATCTCGCGTATCCGCGCTCCATTTCAAGCTGCAATATGGTCTCCTATCATTCAGAAGCAATGTGGCCATTCAGCGCGCTGAAGTCGAGCATAAGCTCGCTAGAAGAGAGGCAGAGATCTTGCAAAGTACCGAATACCGCAACCGCCATTTCCCGCCCGAAACAGAGCCCGTGTCGCAAGTATCAAATGTCGAACTTGAGCTTGCCATTAAGCGTAGCCAGGAGCTCGAGAGAGCCAATTTCACTCTTGACAGGAGACTACGACGAGCGAAGAAGCTTATCGAACAAGAGAAAGACCAGTCAGACATGTTAAAAGAAGAAAACCAGTTGTTGAAGAAGCGCATTAGGGAGAACAGGGAACATTTTTCCCGAATGATCGAACACGGCCCGATGTCGCCTAACCCCCAAGTCGGTGCTCAGACCCCTCATCGGAGGTCTCTGCCCCAGTTTGTGGACAATGGAGGTGACCAGCATGTGCATAGGAATGATAACAGTAACCCATTCGCGGCTCTCCTGGCAGCGGATCGCGTTCTCAACAGGGATCCAAGTGTGATCTCGACGCCGAACCGTCATCGAGTTCACAGGCCGCATTCGAATGGGCATGTTCGAAACAGCTATTCATTGTCCTCACTCCCCATGACACCATCTCATACGCAAAAATCTCACCAGGAAAGTCAATACGTCACGCCCGGAAGGGATTCCAGCGACGAACATCATGACAGGGACAGCACCATTTCTGCCTCTGATATTGAGGAAGCTGAGACGGAAGAAGATATCCCTGTGTCTCAAGCCGGATCTCTTGCAACAAGCATGCTTCGTCGCAACCCAACGGGTATACAACGGAATATACGAAATGCAGCCAGTGCAGCTCCCAAAACCAGCACCCTACTCCAAACGAAGTTGTTCGGCCAGGTGAGGAAAGCTGGTGTCGAGCGACCTACAAATAATCAGCTCAAACGCAAAGCAAGTTTTGATGGTGCGAGCTTGAAGAAATCAAAAGCGGAGGACCAGGTGGGTCTCGGGATTCATTGAGTCCTAGATAACCGTGCATAACCTGATGGTCTATCGACTCTATCACCGTCTTCCGGTTCTATTTTACATGATGCCTGTCACGGACTCACGAGCGTTTCTGTTTTAACTACCAGAGTATGACTCCATCAATTGATGTTATTTCCTCTTGTTTTCTTTTGATCTGTCCCTTCGCTGCTGGCGTTCATGATGAGTGATGACATGTAATGACGCATATGCGAGTTTATGGTGTTTATTCTAACTCTTTGTTTCTGGAGGATTTATTTGCTTTTACTAGGAATCTAGTGGTACAATTTGGCGTGAAGAGTTTGATGCGAATAAAATTGGAATTCTTCCACGCTGCACTGGGAAAATACGTAAGGGCGTACAGAAGCAAAGACAAGGATTGATCGAACTGTTTACTTCGAGGGTGCCGCACTACCTAGTTGGTTGGTGGGTTAGTTATATTTAATCCTCGATCACGTGCACCTCGAAGACGATTCAAGGGCCGCAACGGAGATTCTCGCAAACTAGATCACATAACCCAAATCAGATGATGAGAAGTTACTTCGAACAATGCCTTGAGAATGGTAATATCTAAGGATGTTGTCATTTCTCCCTAATCATATAACATAGTTCTAGCAAGTGAGATTGGTAGATTTCCGGATTCGGATGAAGGGTAGGGCTCGCTAAGCGAGGCGGTGAGCGACTCCCGCGCGGTTGGCCACAACCAGAAAAAGTTCCACTAATATTGAAACGGAGGAGTTTTGAGATACGACCAGCAACCACCCACGACGACCACGACGACAATCTCCCGGTTCTGATCCCCATCCGTCACAATGGTGCGTATATCGTCTTCGTGTTGCGGCTTTGTGGCACGAGATGGAAGGCAGAAATGCTCTTCATTTGTTCGAAAGAGAAGTCAATGCTAATGAATCTTCTGTTGGTGTTATAGGCGATCGTACACAACAACCAGATTCAGAAGCACCGTGAGTGATACCCGACGACTCGATATTTGAAAAATTCGCTTTATCCCGATTGAACAAGATTGAAAAATGCTCTGGGCAATGGATTTATTAGTGGACTGGATTTACTGATGGGGTTTTGTTATAGACTTCCACAAGGACTGGCAGCGTCGTGTCAACGTCCATTTCGAGCAGGTACGACATCCTCGGTGGTTATTTCTCGATTGAAAGAATTATTGACCGATGGGTCCAAATTGCGCTGTTTCGGTGGACTAACAAGGTTTTTTATCCGGAATATAGGCCGGTCGCAAGCACAGCCGTCGTCAGGCTCGTCTCGCAAAGGCGGCCGCCGTTGCTCCTCGTCCGGTTGACAAGCTCCGCCCCGTTGTGCGGTGCCCTACCGTCAAGTACAACCGCCGTGTCCGTGCCGGTCGTGGTTTCACCCTTGCGGAGCTCAAGGTAAATATCTTCAACCCGACAATAGACCCCGCCTCTGGACCACGAGACTCATATTTTGCGTGCTGTACAGGAAGCTGGTATCCCCAAGAAGCTCGCCTCCACCATCGGTATCGCCGTTGACCACCGCCGCACCAACTACTCCAAGGAGTCTCTCGTTGCCAATGTCTCCCGCCTCAACGACTACAAGGCTCGCCTGATCCTCTTCCCCCGCAAGAGCGGTCAGTTCAAGAAGCTCGACTCTTCCGCCGAGGAGGTCAACGCCGCCAAGGCCGCCTTCGCCGCTGAGGGTGCTACCCAGGGCTACGCCACTAAGCTCGGTGGCCTTCTGCCCATCACGAACCCCTCCGCCGCCGAGGCCATCACTGAGGTCAAGCGCGACGATCTCCCCAAGGGTGAGGAGGCTGCATACCGCCGACTGCGGGAAGCCCGCAGCGAGGCCCGCTACAAGGGCTCTCGTGAGAAGCGTGCCAAGAACAAGGCTGATGAGGAGGCTGCCGCTAAGAAATAAACAACTCCATGTACCTAGTTATTTCTGCGCTCAAAAATTCTCACAGCTAATGATGAATCCGGTCGTCGATTATTATATCGGTATCTGTCAAATGTGTACTGTGGCATGGTTTGGGGATTGGCTGGCGTCCCGATTTTCGTCTACTCATTACTCCCTTCCTACTTTCCCTACTTTTTCTCCTACCTTGTTCCTTAAGCAGATATAAAAACGGTGCTTTTGAACTACTCTGAATGAAATGCGATGTCTGAACTTTGTGCTTGGTATATCCGATTCTCTCAACGCTATTATACCAGGGCTCGCACAACCTGAAGCGCAGCAATCAAAATATACCTTGGAGTTGATTAGTGGCTGTACCTAGTAAGAATACATCAAACGCAATCAATCTACATTATACGGTAAAAAATACATCATAAACCACGTGGTCTCGTAAAGCGAAACTCGCAATAGTAGGTATGTATAGACGATAGTTTAGGTTAAAGCTTCCCGAACCCTTGCCTAGGCTCCCCCATTGACCTTGAATAAGGTATTCAGTACGCAATTCGTAGCATTAATAATATCCTGAGCATCAAAGCCGCCAGCGGTCCCTGAGTGAAGATCGGTGCTTTCAGTCAAAATTGCATGGAAGAGCTTCCTGGACTCTTGCTCCACCTTTTCGTTTGAGCCGTTTTCGAATCCGGGTGATGAGACGCATACGCTGGGTGTGAGATCCGGTTCACTCGTCCATTCGTCAATGGTGATTTCGCATGTAAGGATTAGCTTCAGGGCTCTCTCTTTGGATTCAAATAGCATAGATGTGCGTTCTAGTTGTGGGAGTATCCGTCGCAAATCGGAGATTGTGAGTGATTCCGTCTTATTAATATCGGTTTTGCTAGGTTTCGCGGGGTTGACAGGTTTGTTGTGAAGGATGAGACCTGGATGCTGATCCTCTATTTCAGCCCAGACTTGAGCACGAGAAACCAAAGCCTCCCAGTACCGGTTAATACCCCAGCACAGCCCGGAGATATCCAGTTTTAGAAGCGGATTTGCAAGCCGTTGATATATCCACTTTCGCATATAAACAGATGTTCTAGATTCGATTTCTGCTGATAGAAAAACCAAGGACTGTGTCTCAGGGTTGGTTTCGTAAGAAACAGATATCTTGTAGATATTTGGCGGGAATGGATGGGGGGCGGAGAGCGTGAGCTGGTGTTTCTCTAACATGGAGTTCGTTTTGAAAGTAGAAATGATATTCGATGATGCGATGAGTTTTAAAGGCGCAAGGGCAGACAAATATGAGTCTGTCTGGTTGTCATGGTTAAGAGCAAATGGATTCAATTTAGGGGATGGTTGCACTTGTTTTGGCGGACGTTTCGTGGAAAATGGTAGTAACGAAGATATGAAGGACGAAATTGTACCCTGATTTGATTGCAAATTTGTCAAGTCGGCGTGAGAAGGATCCGCAGAAATTAACAGAGAGCTTATAAATTAGCGATATTCGAAAGCCAGTGGGAATGCACCAACTTACCTCAGGTCGCTCAAATGGGGTTCTATATTCTCCTCGTGCCAATCAAGTTTCTCACACAAGCCTTCCAGCTTTGCGATGTCTTGCTTGAGTGTCTCCAGATCAGCCGAGAGCTCCCGCTTAAGTTTCCGCTTCTTGAGTACAGACTCAGGGAAGAAGTCATCATTCATTGTGGCGACGTGCTCTGTCAAACCCTCGGTCTCAGCAACATAGTCAACAGTTCTAAGCTTGGAAGGACTTTGCTCCAGGTCTCCAACGGCTCGTCGCTTTCCCCACTTCGCATGTTGCATGCTGGGGCTGCTACTCAATAGACCTCTTGGTCGCCCAGGGGGTCGCTCCAAGCCTAATTGGGTCGGGGTTGGGGGCAGGTCGGGTTCCTCGAAATCATCATGCAAGGAAGGGCCTTCGATATCCCCACTCGAATCCATGGCACCTGTTGCGCTGCCTAGCTCGGACGCCAACTGGTCTTCCGGAGTATTCGTCATGCTTTCCTGTATCCGAGTCTCTTGCGACGTTATTGGGGATCGAAAGAACAGATCCGATGCGCTTATTCTTTTTGACACGCGCCTTGGGGGTGCAGCAAATGCACCTAAACCGCTCAATCGACCGCTGGGAAAGGCGAGGGGTGATTGTTGGCTCCGATTGGGGGTGTTGGATGGGCTTGCACTCAGTGTTATTGAGGGTCTGAGGGCTTTTCTATCGCGCAGCCCAAACGCCCTCGTTTCGGCATCCTTCTGCAGGTCATCCTTGCTCGCTCTCTGCGCGGGTTTTCTCGCCAGCGATCGACTCAGAGCGCTTTCTAGTATATCGGGGTGAGATCGCACTAAGCTCGCTTTTGTGGGTGCTTGGAAGGAAGGCCTTGATGGGGAGCGCCGTTGTGGTGCGTTTCTTGGTGCAGGGGGCTCCATCTGCGACGCGTTGATCGTTGTTGTGCTGCTGGGATATAAAGATCGTCTGCGCACTTTCTCGCGCAACAATGCCTTTGTTCTGCGGGGCCGAAAAAAGAAGCGGTAATAGAGTTATAAGTAAGATATGGCTCCCATTATATATACTGTAGTCAGCTGTAATCCACTTCCCTGTACAAGGGAGAATCAAGTCTCAATGGGTGTGCCAGTACAAGCAAGCATGATACACGTGACTTCCAGCGGTTTGCGCTATTTGCATCCTGCGCCGATCCTCGGATAAGGATCACTTTGAAGAATGACGGTATTGCTGTCTCCAATCTTTCGTTTACTCGTTCAGAACAATGGAAGGCCATATACTGGTCGCAATTCGACACTCGCTATACAGGGGAATTAAACGCTCTTCAATATCACAAATCAGTCCATTAGTCCCACAGGGTATACGGCAATACCATGCCACCCCATCTCCGCAGCTCCGCTCCCACGACCGAGCGAATTCGGATTCAGACCGCGCAGACGTTTCCCAGGCCTATCCCCTCTCCGGGTATTACTCTGATATCCTTTCCGCTCGTTTCTCACACCGCGGTCAAGCAACAACTTCGCCCTCCGCACCCGAACACGAATTGAATGCGCCACCCGACAAACCCCCAGAGCTGCCGCAATCGCCGGAAGACAAGATGGCGATTGTATTCGGTACACGGCTAGCCGGGCCCGGCCGATCCTCCCGTTATGATCCGAAGACAAATTCTACATGGAAGACTGTGAACGGGGTTCCGATTCCGCCGCGACCTGCGGAACCTGACAACTGTTGCATGAGCGGCTGCGTGCACTGTGTATGGGATGACTACCGGGATGAGATAGAAGAATGGGCTGAAATGCTGGCGCAGGCGAAGGCGAAGAAATCGCCGAAGTCTCCGAATGTGATCCCTGGCGCAATTCCAAAATCGCCTGAAGACACGGCCGGCACGAGTACAAGTATGGATGACGACGGGGGTGGGAGCGAAACGAACTGGTCGGCTCCCAATTTGAGTGATGATTTATTTGCGGATATTCCGGTTGGTATTCGCGAATTCATGAGGACGGAGAAGAGATTGAAACAGGTTCATCAGCAGGAGAGGGATAGTCCATGAGCCATGTAGGGGGCTTTCTCGTTCCTGTTACTACCGATACCCTTTCATCATGCCCACATGCCATGTTCTCTGTATAGAAGATAGATATAAAAATGTATATATTCCTGCACATACCACCTTCATACCGATTCGGGATAACCCTGGTTCGCAGGCTCTTGGATTCTCGTCGGGTACTCTTTAAAGACAAGAGAGTAAGCTTTTCCAGATAAAAGTCTATAAGTGTTCAGAAAACTGACAGTTTACAATCAAAGATTATTCATTCGCCGTGGGGCAAGAGCTGGTGAAAAGCTAGATAACAAATCACGTCACTGTTGGTAGTTGCAATAGGCTAGAGGGAAACAAAGTTTAATAAAGTTTAAGCCCAGGGCAGACTATATAAGACCGCACGTGTTAAAACTGTGGCGATATCATTGGTCGTCCACGCAGGCTTTAGGATTGCGGCCGCCGAGCACATGGGTCATCATGTTATGGTCTTCATAGGCTCATACCCATAAGCTCATAAGCTCATGAAATGATACTGGATGGTGGGTCAGCCATATATGCACTAAGCCTAATAATGAATAGTTGACGCTTTGCTCCCGCAACCTTAATCTTATTTCTAGCCGTAAATAATTGTCTAGCCAGCAGCACATGATATGTCAAAAGACCATAGAGTACAGAGTACTACGAATCACTATAGCAAAGGCGCCTTCTACATTTCCTCTAAAGTATACTCCAATAGATATACCCAAATTATAGTCAAACGTTGAGACATTTAGTATAACTCAATACTCCTTCCAAAACTATAAATAATGTGTTTACTCCGGAATATGGCCATCTCATGAAAAGACTACAAGATGCAAATTAATTACAAAGTTCGAAAGAATATGGGAGATACTGGAACGAGGTGCCGGGGATGATTGAAAATAGCTATTATCGATCGTAGTGATATATGCTCGGTCTCTTTTGGCAGTATTGGGTAATCCCCAAAGCCAGATCTGAGACCCGTATAGTTATGGGTGCGGACATCTAAGCTGGCCATTAATTCTTAGTACAACCCAAAGCTCTCGCTACGCATGGTACAGCTCCCTGCAGTCGGGAGTCATACAGCAATATAGAGTCTCAGCATAGTCAAAGTTGTTAATTCTTCAAAGATCACGGAATGAAGTTTCTGCCAGAATCCCATTGCTTGGTGTTATAAGAGTAATATTTAGGGTAGATAACACTTGCACGGAATTATCGCTTTTCCTCTCAACCAGACACAAGACTCACCAGCCAAAGTCTCGTGCTCGATCCAATATCCGCGCAATCTATTATACTTCCTATAAATCCAATTAATTAATCCCATCACCATCATCCAGGGTTTAACACTTTTACATGACCATACCGGAATATCGGGTGTTTTTGCTTCCGAGCCTCCAATGCCAAGCCAAGCTTCCCTAAAATAAAATAAAATCAGACCCGTGAGCCTCTTCTAGCTAAAGCCCGAGTGAAAAAAAGATCGATAGCAAAAGGCAAAGCGAGGAAAAGGTCAGACATTTCGAAAATGACCGTCTCCAAACCTGAAACCGACATTATCCTCAACAAAGCCAACATCGCGCTTGCCCGCAGCCAACGCCTCGTCGCATCATGGCTCCCGGTCCAGACCCCGGCCGATCAAAGCAATGCAAAACCCGACCAAGAGCTTCAAAGAGAGGAGGATGAGATTTTCACTGCTGTTCCTGAGACGTATGTATCTTTTTCTCTTTATACCTTTTTTTTCGTTTCTTTTAATGAGCCCAATCATTCAATCAAATTCAATACTGATCAAATTTCGCAAATTAGACTAGGTCTCGGAGCCCCCCTACCGACAAAAGCCGCAAACGGAAGCTGGAATCGCGCTGAGGTTGATTCCAACGATGCGCTACGGAGACAGCTTCTCGGGAGGAATTACAGGAAAATTATGGCTGAGAAGGCGCATCAGAAGACTGTGAATAATGGTCCTGGTTCGTCGGTGAAAAGTTCTCTTTCGAAGAGGACAGTTGAGGGCAATGGCGGCGTTGATGATGATGACGAGGAAGATGAGGGGCGAACGGCGTTGATCGGGAGGAAGAACATATCAAACAAGAGGAAAGTTAATGGTAATGCTGAGCATCAGCAAGGAGAAATTGTTGTTGATGACGAATCAAAGAACAAGGAGAGCGATGGCGAAGATGAAGCAAAGACAGCCACGTCGCAGCGAGGATTAAAGTCAAAAGGAAGGGAAAAAACCACAAGTTTCCTAGATGAAATTCTCGCGGAACGGTCTAAGAAGCGAAAGAAGCAATGACTGCCATTATGAGGCGGATATATCAATTTTTAGATCTTGCAAGATACCCAATGCACTCTCTTGAATCACAGGACTCCGTGTCTGTCATGCTTTGTACACGCCTTTTCAACTGAGACAAAAAAAAGAAACTCACATTGACCCCATGCTTCAGACGCTGCATTAATCCGCGGGCTTTGCCGTTCCGTTCACTGGGGGGTATAAAGTAGTATGAGAAAAGGAAGCAGCCGCAAAATAATTCAAAAGGCCATCTCTGGTGTGCAAAAGAAGCAAATACGCCACCACACATGGTATGCCGGATTGTTTTAAGACCAACTGAACTGGGCACCTTGACGCCGGTACCGATGTTTTCGGTAACAAGGAAAATGTATAAAAGAGAGAAGAGGTTGAGAGGGAAGAGGTTGAGAGGGAAAAAGGAGGTAATGCGCCTCTTGAGTAACCAATGAGATCCAAAAATCCACGCCAGAGGTTATACAATAATATCCACCCCTTACCTAGTATGTGAAAATGATAGAAAGTGTAGTGAGAGGGACGAAAAGCCGATATAGATTGGCTCTCTAATTTTTGATCTTAGATGTATGCAAATGTCGTGCAAAGCCATGAGGTGTGTCTTGTGTAAGCGCTGTCAACTGAGCCGGGAGTGAGTTATAACCGATGCTATTCAAGTCGCTTGCGCTTTCGGTCGTCGACTGCATGCTGGTCCTCATCGGGTCTTTCAGCAGTGTCAGCAGGGTTGAGTAGAGAATGGACATTGCTGGCCATGCTGGATCGGCGAGTAGCAGGTAAGGAAGACTCATGACGTGGAAACCTAGGCCCGCCAAATCCCCATCCGTTATCTGTGGGTCCCTGTAGATCAGGATTCAGCGGAGGTGTGGCGTGTCGCGAGGTGTCTTGTAAACGGCGAGGCGCCCCCATCTCGTACTGGGCCAATACCTCCCGCACTTGCTGATCATTTGAATTTGGTGTTCGAAGTGGAGATGGGGACCAAGGAGAAGGCCCTTGCGGGGCTAATTGCCCCGGTGTAAATGGAGACACACCAGGTGGAGGCCAACCATGCTGCCGAATGTCTGCTGAGGTATGCCGACGTGCAAGATTGGGGCCTGGGGGGGACGATGCAGACGAAAGAGGATGGGGAGCCGGTGGTTGTGGCGTAACAACCGTTGGAACCTGGGGTCGACTGTAGGTGGGGGAGGCGTTTGCCGCGCCTATCGAGCCGTAACGACGGGGGAAGACGGACAAGTGAGCAGGTACCGGGGGTCGTATCATATTCGGTCGAGGTGGGTCTAACATAGACGGCCGTCGACTTTCGTCTTGAGGCATTTGCCTGGGTGACAAAGGCGGGCCTGGGTCGACTGCGACACTTGGCACATGGGGTTGTCTTACAGACAAGTAGATATCTGAAGGATGTTCCAGGGATCGAACGGAGTCAAGATGCTTCTCCAACTCTGATTGCATACTAGACACTAGTACATGTTAGATATAACGAGTAAAAATGGGAGTATCCATTACCGTCCCGGTACAAGAGGCTTTCGCGATCAGGTGCCATCCCTTGTAAGAATCGTGATATCGAGTGGATCCACTAAAGAAGTGAAATTGCTAATTAGCAAGGACATGCTAGACGTTGCAGTCGCAAAGAGACATGGAGCCTCACATGATAACATCTGGTGATGCTCTCTGCCATGGCCTGGCATCTGGCATTGAGAGCCGCATTACCCTCCTCGGTCCGACTCAAGCGATTATGCATATCATAGAGCATATGTTCCAGGCCCAGAAATCGTGCTTCGGTAGCATCCTGGACAGGCTCCGCCGGAGTACCAGGTTGCGAAACTGCAGTCTTATGGCTAGGAAACGAGTCTCGATGAATCAAGGCATGGCGCGAGGCGCGCCGCTTGATTTCACGCAATCCAACTAGGTCGCCACGTTTGAAATTTCCATTTCCGTGCTTGAACTCCCAAAGAGCAGAATCCGGAGAACCGGTGTGGAATACATCGCTCACTAATATCAAGAAGGTACTTAGCAGCGACAGGGAATTCGAGTTCCGGGCGGAACAGCGTACCTTTATGGAACCCATACATATTCAGCTGTCTCACAAATGATGAAATATTGGTATGCTTGAAATATTGTCTAGAAGGCGCGTTAGCGGATTATCCGGTATCGGGAAATTTTGCGAGGAACGAACGCGAGGACTTTGGAGAATTCGGAAGTAGGGGACATGACGAAGCTGTCGTTGGTGTTTGACCAGGATATCAGATGCTGGATGCCTTGATCCTCTAGCATACTATTGTGAATGCATCAGCAAAGCTTCTTTATGCTAGCATTGACAGTTTATATCCAAGGAGGATAATCTACTTATAGAGCTTATGAATGAAGGCAGTCTGCACGACCTTGGGTTGCTGAGCCGCGGCGGCAGCACCGATCGCTTGATTGTGAGATGCATGAACATTCAGATTTCCAATTTCCGGGGAGCCATTGGAGGTCGCCATGGTGTTTGCGCCCGCTCGGTCACTATCGGGGGTGCCCTGAACTGGGCGTGCAGTGCCGGCCGAAGCAGACGGAGTGACTTCCATCGGTCCGCTCGTCAACGTGCCGGGGGGGGAGATAGATGACGAGAGAACAGGGAGCTTTCGTATCCTGCCCGGCGCATCTATGACACCAGGTGTGCCAGTATTTCTCGATGGGAGATCGGCGAAACTGCTCATCTCGCGCAGCGGAACAGGGGTAATGGGCGACGGCCGCACGCCGCAGGCGGGGAAACGGAACTCAACAAGGCGGCGAAATTTTCTTTTCCCGAACTAGAGTCTGCTGGACGATAAATTCAGGATAAGGATAGGCTGACAAGACAGCAAAAATAAGTGAACAAACGAGACAGTCGACAGGAGAGCAGGTAGCGAACGTGGAAAGAACTCTCTTGTCGACAGAGCTGATAATAACCAGGACTGTCTAGGCCAAGCAGGCGCTGATCAACACCCAAGTGTCTCCGCTTCCCGAGTCATGGCGAGTTCAATAATCAGTTGGCGTCTGATGTTAAAAAAGGCTCCCGAGTGTCTTTCACGAATTTCGCCAATAAGGTGCGTTTCTTGTTTTCTTTGAAGAAATGTTTCATATAGTAGCTCCAAATTCGGGTTCGTCGCTCTCAGACCCTTCCAACAGCGTCCGTTCTATCTCCGGGTTAATCTATGGTTCTGCTGTCGGTGAGGCTGACACTGAGACGAGGGGTGCGATGAAGCTTTCTAGAGATAGACACAATCTTGCAGACTTCAAACTGAGAAGGCAGTTGCGGGTTAAGAAAGATCGGTTTCGCAGAGAACCTACTAATCATCGAATAGTGGCGTTCCTCTCTCATGGGTCCTGCCAGTGTCTATCTCTGGGTCCAGGCTGACTATGCGAGTTTCTCGGCTCTTCAGGGTAGGTCCATGGATATTATGGATAATTTTGTCGTTCAAGAGTACAAAATATCAATGCTGATGGGAGTGAAAGTATGCTGGAAATAATAGAGGTAAAATAGAGGTAAAGGAAAGTAGAAGGAAGTAGGTAGGTACAAGCAGGAACAACAAAATATATTTCCCACATCTAGCAATCAAATCAAATCAACTAAACTCACAACACCAACAATATATTACTAAGAAACCTACCATTATACCTAACAGTCTCACGTACTTGTCTATAATATTCCATAATGCAGAGCTTTACTATATTTACCGTTAATATACAAAATTGGCTGTGTCCAATGAAGGTAAATATTTCGAACAATATAGTAAAAAGTCTCCGTTACCTTTCTCCGTGGCTGACGGGAATTCAGCTTTCTAGATCGCGCTTGGAGCTATAGTATCTCCACGTTGGTTTGTTTCTTCAAAAGACCATACTCGCGTACTCCTCCCCGGGTCAACCATGGAGACAAATCGAGAATCCCCAACAAAGTAACGAAGATCCTGGATGATGAGCGATACACCATCCCGTGGATCCCTGGGTAAACCAAGGTCCATGCCGCGGGCAGGATAGAGAGGTGTCTCACTCTCTGGATTGGAGACCCAAATGCTTCGCTTGCCTTCATCATTTCTCACGTAGTACACAATGTTCCCACTGACATTGATAGCATTCATGCACAAGGAGTCGAAATCAAAGCCCAATAATTCATGCACCCAGAATTTATCCGCCTTTGCGTCATATGTTACGGCCAGTACAGGAGAATTTGCTGCAAGGAGAATGCCCATGCGGTTCATGGTACTATCTTGCCAGTCATAGCTGACCCCAACATTTACCCACTCATCAGGCCTAGATAATGGCAATCCCAAGGTATGGGTACATGTAGTCGAACTGTCCCCGCTGCCGTGAAGTTCGTATCTCACGACGCGCAGATAGGGGAAATCCCCGTAGCTCAGCATCTCTTTACCTGAGTTGATACAGGCAATCGCTAGAGAATTAGTTGAAGGACCTAGACCTATCAATACGAGATCTTGTATATCTCGAATCGTATGGGTTATTCGAGTTTGCATATCATAGTGCATAAGAACACTGTCCTCCACTTTGTCAACTGTATGATCCGTGGAATGATTTTCGAGTTCAGTGTCTTTGACACTCGAAGAGCCCTTGTAGTATATTGAAATTCGGGAACCGCTGACGGCAAACGCAGATACTGATACGTTTGGACAACGGAAAGTGTGCATCTCTTCTGTCTGAATGTCCCAGGCGTGACAATGACTACGATATATCAGCAGTCCATTGACGACCAGCGTCGGATCCGGGATAGGATAGGGAGTAATATGACTTCACTGACCCACGGTAAGTAATTACGGCCAGAATAGAACATGAGAGCCGAAAGTGGTAGAGAGGTTCGCGGTTCATTGTGCAAAAGCGTTTTGCTTTCTGTGAGCACATGTCATAGACCATGATTGTAGTGCCGTTGTCAGTTTTCCAGGCATATCTCCCATTCGAATAGTCGAGATGCGATATCGGCTCTGTTGACACGAATGGCAAGTGTACTTGAGGCTTTCCGGTTGGATTTCCTTGTTCTAGACGAAGCCGTTGTCGTGAGTAATGGGCAAACGCAGACTTGAATTCCCCATCAGGATTGAGTGAGCCACCCGTGTACCGGCGGAACATGACACTGCAGGCTATGTTCGAAGACAGAACATCATTCCATCTTCTAGAGACCCTCCTGAGGAGATGTAAATCACACAAGTCAAGAAGTTGAACAATTTGCACGACAATCTCCAATGGCAATGCACCAAGGATATCCTTCTGAAAAGATCTCTGGTTGATGCGCTCTTTCACGTCTCGCCATTCACATGGGCTCAATTGATCTAGGATCTGGTGATAGGTGATATGCCGAGCTGAACTGTTGTGTAGAAGCTTGAAACGAGTGACAATTTCCTGTATATCGGGGTCCATGGTTTCCGCGGGGTATGGAGAAAGATCACGCGCTCAACGACCGGGAAAGAATGAACTATCAGGTGGCACTGGCGGTGTAGGTTTTTCATTATAAAGTGGACGTTTTCAGGTTGAAATGCGTTGTCGTTTACTTGTTGCTCACTACTAAGCACTGGTGAAAAAAGATGGGAGGGCGACCACCCGAAGCACCCCTTCGGCCTTAACCAAAACTTAACAGCCCACGGATTCCTTTCCGCCGTCTCTTGAACTACCAACTACCTAGATCATGACCTGTTTCTAAGCGTTGAACAATAAAGAACTAGGTGATTGAATACATTGACAACAGGAAATGGCAACTAGAAAAGATGTACAGAATGCTCTCTATTATAGATCTCCCTGGTCCTTTGCTCAAACAAAAGCGTCCCCCAATTAAACCATTCTGCCCACGATTTCGGTGTACCTGAACCGATCACTCTATGGGCAGTGGGAACCTGTTAGCGTTATATTTAGGCAAGAAAAAACCGACTTTCCTCTCGGCTTATCCGTTTCCAATTGACTTCAGCGAAACACCCGGTTCACCAGATAGGAAAAGAAATGAACAAGGAGGGACTAGTCAGTCAAAACAATCCAGTACGGAGCTTAGATGCCAAGAGTGAATTCAACGCCCACGTCGATATCACGGGCCATCTTAACAACCTTAGAGAACTGAACGGACTTCTCCGCAGCAGTTTGAAGGTCCTCGATGGAGAAGATTTTGAGGCCGGATTCGTTGATCTGCAGAGTTTCTATCAGTTTGTGATCAATGATTCACAACCAAGTACACGGTTATTGACAACATACCAGGGCGTGAGCCTTCTCCATGTTGGTGCCCTGCAGACGTGCAATGATAGGAGTGCGCAGATCCATTTCATGTACGACGTTGATCAGACCCTGAGCGATGGCATCGCAGCGAACAATACCACCAAAGATATTGACAAAGATAGCAGACACCTTGGGGTCACTGGTGATGAGCTCAAAAGCGGACTTGATGGCGGCGGGTGTTGCACCACCACCGACGTCAAGGAAGTTGGCAGGGCTGCCACCGTTGAGCTTGATGATATCCATGGTAGCCATGGCAAGACCAGCACCGTTGACTATAGGCTTAGTTAGCGCCATCCAAACAGATGAGTCTCATTGGCACTGACCCAAGCATCCAATATCTCCATCAAGCTTGATGAAGTTCAAACCGTGTCTGCATACCTCACATTAGAACATTCGTTCTCTGTATTTTGCATACTTTAGCTTAGCGGGGCGGGATAGATAACATACTCGGCGGCCTTAACTTCATCAGCATCCTCCTGGCTGTGGTCTCTCCACGAGAAAATTTCCTTCTGGCGGAACTCGGCGTTGTCATCGAAGCCCAACTTGGCATCCATGGCCAAAACCTGGTGGTCGGAAGTCTCGGACAAAGGGTTGATTTCGAGCTGAGTAGCGTCCGATTCCATGAAAACCTTGTAGAGGTTCTGGATGGTCTGCCTAGCTTCATCAACGCATTGCTCGGAGAAGCCGAGCTCGTTAGCAATCTTGGTAGCGATGCCATCCGTCACGCCAACGTGGATGTCGATGGGAGTCGTGATGATGGCATCAGGGTTCTCCTTGGCAACAGCCTCAATATCCATGCCACCTTGAGACGACGCAACGATGACGGGGCTCTGAGACTGACGGTCCATCAGGATAGCAAGGTAGAATTCGCGACGAGCGAACTTGCGCTCGCAGATCAACACGGCGTTACAAGGGCGACCAGCGGCTCCCGTTTGCTTGGTAATGAGCTTCTGTCCGATCATCTGACCGGCGAACATCTTGGCTTCAGTAGGGCTAGAGTACACAAGCCGAATCAGTCAAGTAGACCAGGCGGGGACGGCTGGAGTTCCAGACTCACGAGTAAATTACGCGCACACCACCCTTAAGACCGTTGTCAAAGTGTCCTTTGCCACGACCACCGGCAAGAACCTGAGCCTTGATGACCATGTCATCGTTACCTGCAAAACGCGTCTTAGTACAAGCGACGAACACTTGATGAAGGTCCAGTATGTACCAAGTGACTTAGCAACAGCCTCAGCCTCCTCCGCCGACCGAGCGACTTCGCCCTTCGGCACGCCAACGCCGTACTGAAGATAACCGTTAGTCGTTCCCCAAGACTGTCAAGCTGATGCGCTATGTTGGCAATCCACGTACTTGTTTGAGCAGGTTGGCGGAGAGGTATTCGTGGATGGAGAGATTTCTTTGTTGCTGGGCAAGACGAGGCTGCACAGACGACTTCTACATGCGATTGAGAATCAGTTATATAGCGCCTTGAAGATTTAAAACCACAAGATAAAGGAATGATATGGATGCGATTCGGGGGAGATCCTACCGTCGCAGCTCTGAAAGCCGCCGTAAACGGCCGACTGCGGGCAAGATTGAACATGACGGAAGAAAGGAAAGGGGGACAGAAAGAGACCAAACAAGAAAAATGCAAAGCTAGTAAGTAATTGAGAGTAGAGAGTGACCTCCGAAAATCAGCAAGAGGGGAGCCTTGGTTGAGGTTGACTGGGGAACAGCTTGCTTTTTGGCGGATGCGCTTCGGGATGATACTGTCTTTTTCACGTTGGGATGACTAAAGCGGTCGCTACAGCCCGCCGTATCGTGTCCCGACGCGCGAATATCTCGGAAGCCCATTAGGTATAACCGCGTTCGAGCAATTTCATCGATGTTCAAACCGTGAGCAATTTTATTAACGCATGGGTTTAATACGCGCTGTGTATTGAGACAGGTCTGCTGAATTAGCAGCGAAAGCATGAATCCGGTCTAAAGCGCGCCATACCTCACCAAGAACCCGCAAGCGAGAAGTGATAGACATACGGCAAATACTTTAGACGGGAGATCGCTCTTACGATGTCTTGAAAATACACACTGATAATGGTACAGGACGTATTGCAGAATCATCTGGCTCTGGGGGACTAGTTCATGCAGAACATATTCGCCAGGAGCGCCCAATGCTCACGCAGATACAACGGATACTTGACTTGAGGTGCAATTGAGACTAGTGCAACTAGTTTCCAAGAACCTTCTTCAATCTGTTCAAGCCAAACATCATTGTCATGGCACGATGAGCGAGGCCAGTCCAAGCCCATCCACCCATGAGGAACCAGATCAACCAGCTCTTGTTACCTTCCCAGATCCAGCTCTTTCGGCCCTGGGCCCAGGGCCAGATCCAACGCCATGGTGCAGGGCCGTACAGGACCTGTGCGACAACACTTTTTGCATATGCGGTGTGAGGCATGGCGCCGTCCTGGCTGTGTGTCACGCGGCGAGTATACTGGTCTTCGATTGGGGTATATAGGGAACTGGGGGTTAGAGCACGGTGAGTGCGTGCAATGCGCGACTCAACACCCCCAGTAACGACAGTGGTGACGTTCACACTAGCAGCACATATTTAGTTACCGAAATCGCAGCGGAAAGCAAATTTGCCTACCCGAAAGGCTCTAATTCAACCCGTAAAGTGTCGCTGAACGAATGCAAAGCAGCTTTCGATGCATTATATATGGACCCGAACACATAAGGGATGATCTGAATGATGGTGAGGGTATATTTAGCCTGCCATCACCTGGTAATAATGGCAACAGGGTAGACGGGTGTTACTCACCCCTGCGACTGATCCAATCTGTACTATCGTACCCTTTGCCTTGATGAGCAACGGGACAAAAATCTTGCAGAGGTACACGACGGAGATGAAGTTCGTTTCAAACGTTGCACGGACTTCTGCGAGGTCTACCTCTAAAGCAGGAACTGTGTAATCTGTCCAGCTGTGAGCAGCGTGTCTCACGACCTAGTCCTATAAGTCCCGTCTTGGAGAAACGTACTGCGACCTCTGAAGAATAGTTAGCTATAGAAATACTGCGCATAATCAGGGACAGGCAACACACGCATTGTTCACTAGGTAATCCAATCCTCTGTCGCCCAACCTTCTTTCTATTTCGGAAAAGCATAGCTGGATGCTATCTGCATCGTCCACGGTTAAGCTCAGGGGCTCGATTCCCAGGGCTGCAAGATCCTCGAGCGATTTGGCATCTCGGGCGGTTGCAAATACTCGTAAGCCACACCGACAGAATTCTCGGGCGAGGGCATTTCCGATGCCTCCAGGGGAGCATCTGAAGGATCGTTAAGACTCAGTAGCAATAATATGTTGAGCCCAGAGTATTCTTGTCTTACCCTGTTATTAGCACGCTTTTCCGTTCATCATTGCTTTGGGACATTGTAAGCCAGTGATTGAGCTGCACAATTTCCTCTATGTAAGACGTTGTTGATAGCTGGTGTTGCAAAGTATGTGATGAGATCACCTAGGTATTCCGAAAGAGCCCCAGCAACAATAGACTGTCAGACACTCAGACTCGAGGTCGGAGGTTGCTTGTGTGGAGTGCGATCAACCCAATCATTTTGTTCGACAGATGCGCTTGTTAAAGCGGCTCTGAAAGTTACCTTCCCCAGTCAACAATGAACATGGCAACTGAGCGTGTCATCGTCGAGTCCGTCCTTCTCAGCTGTCAAGATATTATATCACCGCTCTCTTGTTCAAAATAGCAATTCGAATGAATTGCAGATCGATAATAATAATGTCGTCATCGTATGACGGCCTCCAATGTTGCGACCGAAGACTGAAGATGAGCCGTCGAGACTCACGCAAACATCATCTTGTCCACCCTCCGCCAGGGGCCAGAGCAGAGCTGCCAGGCAGACCCGGCAAAGCGGGGCAAAGCGAGCTGCATCCCCAGTCTCTCAAAATTTAAATGGGAGTTCCGAGTGAGTGATTTGCCCCAACCCCAGCGGACCCGCTAAGGCCCCTTCCAAATGGTGGAGGTCTTTGGTGCCCACTGCCCAGTGTCCGATGATCACACTTATCACGGACTCGGAGATTGATGGATGAGCAAAGCCGGAACTCGGCAATCGGCATACGTACTAAGCATTTTCGCTCCACATTGACAGGAAATGTTCTTGATTTTGTCCAAGCTAACGTGGGGGGCTGTCGAATTCAAGCTGTTGCGTATTCGCCTGAATCTTCAAACCGGCGTGGACTTCAAGAAGCAGCCCAGGGTGGAACTGAGTACTTATTACTTGGTTGAGCCTGATATATTTTTTCATCTGATAAGGCCTGCAACGACTAGACAGACGTTGTATTCGACTGCTAAAAGCAGCAGGAAGATGATTGAAAAGGTTTGCTGCCTAGACAAACTGTCATCGAAAGCACCATGCATCTCGAATTACCCCCACCACTCCCCAGGCATTTGAGATCTCCTGGTACTGACGGTTATCGTACCCCTACTATTGAAGATACACAACAAGATTTGTCGAAGACTCTCTCGATTGGCGAATGCCGCAATGCGTCCTCCCAACCATCGGGTTCGCGTGTGCGCGAGGCGCACTCTTCAGCTCTGGAAACCATGCACGGCCCTTCATGCCAATCATACAATGAAGCCGAGATGTCTCTGTCTAGATCTATATCTGAA
Organism: Aspergillus kassunensis; assembly: GCA_027569205.1. Classification (NCBI taxonomy): domain Eukaryota; kingdom Fungi; phylum Ascomycota; class Eurotiomycetes; order Eurotiales; family Aspergillaceae; genus Aspergillus; species Aspergillus kassunensis. Next base: position 232,854 of record JAPDEQ010000030.1, read on the forward strand.
GCCACTGGCGGAAAACTGCACTGGAAGAAGCGAATACGCCACTTTACCTGGGCTTTCTTTACTCTCACAATGGCCACAGGGGGCATTGCCAACGTGATATATACTAGTACTTAACCCATCCCCTTTTTATAGTTACAGCTACTGACTAGACAGTTCCCTATAGGTTTCGAGGCTTGGAGACCATCGGCATTATTTTCTTCCTCTTGAATATTGCCTTTTATCTCATAATTTGGGCCTTATTGCTTACCCGGTTCTATTTGTTTCCGTATACATTCAAAGCGTCTTTAATGCATCCGACAGAGTCATTGTTTGTCCCAGCATCGGTGGTCTCGTTTGGGACAATATTGATCAATATCTCACAATACGGCACCAATAGTGCAGGACCGTGGCTCACGAATGCGGTAGGCATCTTGTTCTGGGTTGATGCTACACTAGCCGTTATCTCGTCCGCCGGTATATATCTTCTCCTGTGAGTTTCATAGAGCGGCTGCTTGAAGTAAATGGGCTTACTCTTATCTAGCTGGTCGACACAGACGTTCACTATTGCCCAGATGACACCAATCTGGATTTTCCCGGCCTATCCTATGCTGATAATCGGTCCGCATGCTGGAATTCTGAGCTCTAAACTGGATCCTTCTCGAACCCTGCCTATAATCGTCGGTGGCACAACGATTCAAGGAGTGGGATTTTTGGTTTCGCTGATGGTTTATTCGGCTTTTATCTATCGACTAATGTCACAAAAGCTTCCCAAGGAAAATCTTCGGCCTGGAATGTTTGTCTCTGTTGGCCCTAGTGCTTTCACGGTAGCGGGAATTGTGAACATGGCTTCTCAGGCAAGCAGATGCTTTCCAGACGACTTCATGGGTGACGGAGCCTTGGCCGCTAATGTCATGAAGGTTGTTGCCAATTTCGCTTCTCTATGGCTATGGGGGTAGGTGTACCCACTGGAGCGCATAATTTGGGGCTGAACTAACACCACTACAGTCTGGCAATCTTCTTTTTCATAATCGCGAGTTTTGCGCATATATCTGCCATCGGCCCTGGACGCATGATATTTACGATGGGATGGTTTTCGTTCGTTTTTCCTAATACAGCTCTGATAACGTCAACATTTGCTGTTGGTAATGCCTTCTCATGCAAGCCAATTCTGATCATTGGATGTGCCATGGTCATTCCACTTCTGCTGATGTACGCCTTTGTTCTTTACATGATGGGCCGTGCTATCTTGCTCCGCCAGATTCTCTGGCCACAGAAGGGTGAAGATAAAGATGAAGGTGGATTTGAGATCAAAGCGATAAGACCTGGAGTACTCGGTGAAGACACTCCGGTCTAACAATAATTAGGCTAAAAATATATAGATAGACTCGGTTATTTACACATATATTGAGGACCAAGATATCTATACAAAGCATCGGCAAGCTCCGATGCCCAGGTGTCTCCGGCTCCACCGCGAGTCTGACACGGTCCAATCCATGAGATGAAATTTGGAACCACAATGGATTGGAACTTTTCTACTGTCCGGGGAACTAAGTTTTTTCCCCTTAGAGTTTTTTACCCCTCGTGCCGTTTCTCTGTTTCCCACGATTATCGTTATATCCTCTACTTCGTACGTGATACTTGACAGAGCGCTTATAAACCAGACCTCAGTCTAGATACCACTAGTCTTGTCTCCCCCCATCCTTATCGTCCTCTCCACAAGATCTTATCGCTAAAGATGTCGCAAAAGGTCTATGTCACATACAACCAGGTATGCTCACTTGAGTCACCCAGAAAACTCATGCAGCCTCGCGAACTCTATGGGATAAACTGCATATCCATGCTTGAATTCCCTGAAGCTTGACTGGATGGGCCCTACTACACTACCAAACAGTTTGAAAGTTGTCTAACACATCATCGCATTTTATAGGTCCATAAGCTATGCCAGTCATCGGCTAACGAGATCCTGAACGCCTTCCACCCCAACCTCATGATCGCTATTGGTGGAGGAGGCTATGTCCCTGCTCGCATTCTCCGGTAAGCCGGGCAACACTTCCGAGGTTCAAACCAACACATAAAACAGAAAACATTCTAACCTGGGCTCTGCGTTCACCTCAACAGATCATTCCTGAAGCGCACCGGCGAGCCCAACATCCCAATCCAGGCAATTGGGCTGTCGCTCTACGAGAACCTTGGTCGTGGCGACCCCGAGGAAGTCCCGGGGACCAAGGTCACCCGCACACAATGGTTGGATTTGAGTTCTCTGGAAATGGCCAACCTGATTGGCAAGAACATTCTTATTGTTGATGAGGTCGATGACACGCGGACGACGTTGGAATATGCGGTTCGTGAACTGCAGAAGGATGTTGAGCTTGCGCAGAAGCAGCTTGGTCGCGAAGGCGAGAAGACGAGTTTCTTCGTGTTTGTGCTGCACGTATGTCTTAACCCGCCTGTATGACTGACTTTGGGTAGACTCATATAACTAACTTTTGCAACAGAACAAGAACAAGTCAAAGAAGGGTCAGCTGCCTACGGACATGATGGAGTCCGGCCGGTACCATGCCGCCGTCACCACGGAGGACGTCTGGATTTGCTATCCTTGGGAAGCTAAGTATGTTCCCTGTCTATTCCAATACCTTACCTGTATTTGGGGTACTAACTGAGACTCTTCAGGAACATCGACGAGCACGATGCTCTGGCCAAGGAAAATTCTCTCTGAGCGCACCAGGCATTTGCTTTCCTCAATATCTTGCTGCCTCAATTCAATGTTAAAAATGCTAAGCATCCGGCCCCAAGACTTGCGGATTCCGATTTATGGCATGATCTCTCGACTTCTCGGCTTCTTGTGACGAATTATTTCTTAGGTGATAGTATTTGATAGATAAAAGCGTTTTGCTCTGGCTGATCTCCCGGAAAATTTGGTCTATTTGTGAAAGACTAGACATCTGCTTTTTTTTTCTTCTCTTTTTTTTTTTTTTTTGTTACACGAGAAGTCTCAAAAATGATATGAGCCCCATGCCATGCCATAGCCACGATGCCAATCATTTGAACCACTTACGATATCATTCGTAAGGAAGTAGACTTGTACGAAGCCAGGAAATCCAGGACGCAATTGCCGCGCCAGGACGGTCATCTTGATTGTAGCATATCGTACAGCGCCTCCTCCTAATCCGTCTGTTCATCCACCGACCAACACCAACCCCCGCAAGTATAAGAGTTCAAAGGCTGGGTAAATTTAATCGACATCAACATTCACCCGACGCAATTCAGCCTTGGCCTGTTCAATCTCGCCTTGCAACTCCCTGTGCGCCTCGGGGACGTCGTGGAATGTGAAGATCGCTAGCCCCAAGCGGCCGAGAAGGTAGCACCCAAAACTTATGAGGGCGTAGAAAGGGAGCTAGGTGGCGCACGCGAGTGTATTTATGTTAGCTGGAAGTGGAAAGGAGAAGAAAGCGCAGGTAGACAGGACAATGAGGGAAGGGCAAGGGGGTAGGGGGGACGTACGACGGGAATGACCTCTTCTTGGATAGTTTCATTGAGGGGGACGAGGCCGAGGTAGAGAGAAAGGTAAAGCTGGCATTTGTTAGCTGCTGTTCTGAATAGAGATACAGGGCTGTAGAGCATACTGAGGAGACAAGGAGGAGGACAGAGAGGGTCTGCTGGGCGCGCGTCATTGTGAAGGTGGTTGAGGGCTTTGAAAGGATTGTCCTTTCAAGAAGAAAGAGAAGAAACTGTATAGAATGAGGCAATAGGAAGTTAGGAAAGTTGTTTGCAGTTAGAAGTATAAATCAGGGACTGAGTAAGGATGGAGAGCTCATCCATGTGGACAAGTTTGGCATGTCTTGACCGCGGAGGTCGCCGTATGAAGAGTGTATTCAAAATTACAAACACAATTTGCAATGCTACTTCTGTGATTCAGTCAGGAGGAAAGCAAGACTAATTAAATGGGTATATACAATCTGTTATATTTCATTCTTGATATCGGATTCTAACTATGTGTGAAGAAAAAGGTGGGAGTTTAAAGTGAGCAAAGTCCATGATACATCAGTCGTACTGCAGTTTCATACACACTAATCTCGAGGTAGGCATGTAGTCGCCTCAGGCCACAATATCTCAACTATGCTTTGGAGTGAAGCGATCAATCTTCCAATCTCAGATCATTAGCCATCTGCAAACTTGTGGAACAAAGCGCGCATGCTGCAGCACAAAGCACAAAGTACAAAGCACAGACACAAGCAATCAACCTATAGATCAACCCTGGATCCTGCATCTTACCCCACCCCTTACAGGAGTTCTTTTTTTCATTGACCACCCCCCACTATTGCTTCGAGGATAGCCCTAGAGGAAAATGAGCCTCGAAAACTACAGGGTTACGACTGAGAATCCCATTCATGAGCTTCTGGAAAACAAGGCCCAGATAACAGAAGGGATGCACTGCCCTTCACTTGCTGAGCTTTTCCCCGAATCGGCACCATCGCCCCCAGCCTTAGAGTCGCCTCATACAGAGCTATTATCAGTCCATGAGCAAGCAGATCTCCTGCGCTCTGTGGAGGATGCCTTGAAGCAGGCAGCGTTGAGCTCTGATACGGCGATCTTCGAGGGTGTACTGAGCACTTTATCCAAGCTATGGAATTGCCAATCGCAGTACCTGATACAGGCTACTGAAGCTTTGGCAAACGGGAGCAGAAATCGTGAGTCTACTCTGTCACCGACAATAATCAGGCCTTCTTACTCATAATCTCCTAGCATCATTCCGTCTCATTTATGGCCGGACAGGTATCCTAAACTTCTTTCTCCGGCTTATAGCCTCGAAGGAGGCCACGGAAAGTAGCTTAATTCTGCATTCTTTGAGGTTAATTGGGAACTCCTGTGCTGATACTGGTAAGTCTGGCTTCATCGTAAAAGTTAAGTTTGAAATTGACCGTGCCTAGATGAGAACCGGGCGACTGTGGTGAAGGACAACTATACCTTCGCTGTGTTACAACAGGTACTGAAACCTGGCCTTATACAAGTTGTGATACCTGTGGTATATAATCTGTGTGTTGATTATGGTAATATGCTCCGCATTTTGCGTATATGCCGTTGGCTGACATTGCATAGAACCTGCCCAAGCACAGTTAGCAGCAAACAAGGTAGTATACATCCTCTTGAAACTAGCCAAAGATGGTGGGTTTGAGGAAAATGATAGCCTAATTGATTATGCCTACGAGCTGATAGAGCTAGTGGGCGAGCAAGGTATGTATCATATCATTATCTCGTATTTCTCGCTGACAATAGTAGAGCAAGGCATTGAGAACTCTCCCGACCGGATCATCTCACTCCTGGTATCGCTCACCTTGGTTGAAGAGCCTGACCTCAAAACTTCCCAATTTTGTTGTCTTACGAACTGCCTAGCGGCGTATCTAAATAATGATAGATTCCAAAATGTCTGTATATCTAACCACATGGCCGCCGACTTACTCTCAGTGCTCAGGCATTCCCTATCTCGTGATCCCGCCACCTCTTCAAGCGAGGAAGCCCAAGCACTCACACAATCGCGTCTAAAGATCAATCAGGCGCTGGCGGAGCTATCTGCCTCACCACGATTTGCAGAGGCTTACCCCCTGAACTGCGCCCTCTCCCAGACACTGAAGACCTGGCTAAACAGCACAGAAGACCAACTTCAAATATGCGCCTGTGTCATGCTCGGCAACCTTGCGCGATCCGACGAGGTCTGTGAAGCGATGGTCAGAGAGCTGAAGATCCACGAAGAGCTCATAGCAGTTCTCAACAGTAATGCACGCGGGGCAGTCCTCCACGCAGCCACCGGCTTCCTCAAGAACTTAGCCATTGCCAGTGACAACCGACAATCCCTAGGTGAAGCTGGAATTATTCCCGCTATAGCTAATCTCTGGGGTTATGAAACTGTCCCACAGGTCCAGCTTTCCGGAACCAGCATCGCTCGACAGCTGGTCATCTCTTCAGTCGATAATATCAGCCGGCTACTGGAACCAGCTACTTTGACTGCAGGAGATAGTGAGGTTAAGGATGACGACCAAAAGACCTATCTATCTCTCCTTTTGGCACTCTTCAAGAAATCTGATTCAACCCCGATCAAGACCGAAATCGGACGCATAGTAGCCTCCCTCTGTCGAACACTCGTACCCAAATCCAAATCCAATGAAGAAAGTGATGGTAGCGTCAACTCGCTTCTCAATTGTCTTTTCACTCAACATGAAGGTATAGCGCTCCCGCTCGGCGCTATGGCTACGCAATCCCAGTGGCCTGTTGTTCGGAGCGAGGCGTGGTTCGCTCTTGCGCTTATGGCGTCTACCAAGGCCGGCACCGATGCGGTTGTTGATTGCCTGCAGAAAATTGATGGGTTTGTTTTGATTGAAAAGACTCTGAGCGCGGAGGGGCCTTTGTCAGATGATGAGAATGAGACCGAGACCGAGAAGCTACAGTGGTGCAAGGACCAGGGCAACATAGTTGTCCTTGTGCAAGAGTTGTTGCGGAATGATGTGAGTTGCTGTCCGCTGTTATACATTTTACGCGAAACTAATGGTTTTTTTCTTTTCTTTTTCTTTCTTATCTAGCCTGATACACTCGACGCGTCTTGGAGATCTACGTTTCAGGTGTTGACGAACAATCATGTCTCGAAGTACCTTAAGCAAAGTGAATGAATGCGCTGGCTTGCAGATGTTTATGGCGGATTTATAGGGCAAATACACGCTTCTGACTACCATGAAATCAAGGTATAACACGTTGTGTAGCTTTCATTTGTTGTAGATTTTTGGATAAACTATATCATGAATGTCTAGGCTTGATTTACACCTCATTATAACTATGACTTTGAATTAGGTTGCGGAGTGCCCAATTCAATTTATCCCTCCGTGGCTGGAGACAGAGAGCGCAAAACAGTCAGTAAATGCTCATCCCTTTCCGGTTGCAGGATGTCCAGTTGGGATATTTTCGAGATGGCTGTATTGAAGCAACGTAGTGTAGGTAAGGCGTTTCCCCTGGTGGCTCGGGCTTGTCAAAAGCGACACAATATGAGAGCCCCAAGAGCGAACATTTGTTCCATATTTCGCAAAATGCGTTTTTATGATGATATATCTGTATGAGAGTTTCAGGAATTGAATCGAGAACGATTACTGTTGACGATGACGTTGTGACTAGTGAACAGAGATCTTCACGTTCTCAATCCATTGCCGAGATTCCAACTTCCACCTTCAACCGAGTGGCCTCTCTCCATGGCATTTGTTGCTTCTTGTGTGTGAGAACATGAGGATATTCCTCCAGCTTCGCCGTTTCTGCTCGCCTTGCGGTAAAACTTCAAAGCTCCTCGCCCGCCGCTCTCCGCCGCCGAACCTCCGCTTTAGAACCCCGTCATTATGTCCTCATGGAGCACGCTCGCGTCAAAGACGGGTGCCGGTGACCGGGACTATCCTCATAGCATCGCTTGCTCCTGCGGCATTTCTCAGGTTAACTGAGACGAAGGGGGATGATAAAACCGGGGAGAAGTTGATGCTAGAAGCTTCGCGCAAGGAAATCAAAGATGACATCCTGGAAAGGACAGGAGAGATACTAGGGCTAAACAACCCTGTGATAGCTTCCTGGGCTTATTGCATCTATGATACGATTGCCACTGGTTTCCGATTTGTCCATCTGGTTGTCATATTTCTACCACTCATCCTCACGGCTCCTACGCTATGGCTTGGCCGACACGTTAAAGACCGCGATGGAGTCCGAACTGGCACATTGTGGTGGTATAGATTCCTCGTGAGGTCAATGGAGCGTGCAGGCCCTGCTTTCATCAAGGTAGGCCTTTTTGACTGTGACCCATATCGAACACGTTTACCTGATATTTTCTCAGCTCGGACAATGGGCCGCATCACGGACTGATATATTCCCCCCGGAAATGTGCAACACTATGTCATCCCTTCACTCGAATGCGCCTGCTCACTCGATGCACGAAACCAAGCGGACGATCATGAAAGCTTTCAACGGACTACGTTTCGAGGAGATTTTCGAGGAGTTTAATGAGGAACCTCTGGGGGTCGGCGCCATTGCGCAGGTGTACAAAGCAAGACTAAAGCCCAATTTGGCCAATCTCGCTGATAACGAACGCACTTCAGGCCCCGAGGGTTTGGGGAAAAAGTTCCGAAAGAATGTCGATGTCTTGGTGAAGAGCACCCCTCAGCGTGTTCCGTCATCATATGTTGCTGTCAAAGTATTACACCCTTGCGTTGAGCGCCTGATTCGACGGGATTTGCGGATTATGCACTTTTTCGCGTCCTTGGTCAACGCAATTCCGACAATGCATTGGCTATCATTCCCTGACGAGGTAGCCCAGTTCGGGGAAATGATGAAGCTGCAGCTCGATCTCCGGATTGAGGCCACGAACCTTAAAATCTTCCGCGAAAAGTTCAGGTCTCGCACTACAGCTTGGTTCCCATATCCCTACATGGACTACAGCACCCGCGAAGTACTCGTTGAGGAATTTGCCCAAGGCATCCCTTTGTCGACCTTTCTAGAAAAGGGAGGGGGAGTATACCAGAACGAGATTGCGAACGAAGGGCTGGATGCGTTTCTTCACATGTTATTGATTGATAACTTTGTGCATGCGGACCTGCACCCAGGCAACATCATGGTCCGTTTCTACCAACCCAGTGAACTGGATTTGTCTCTCCGCAAGCATTCCCGCGCGTCTGACGCGCCGACGGCGACTGAGGTTGATGTAGCAGAATCTGTGCTTGCGCGAATACGGCCACATGTAAACGATCCACAAGAATGGGAAAGAGCCCTCAATCAACTTAATGCAGAGGGCTACCGACCGCAACTTATCTTTATTGATACGGGCCTAGTAACCCAGCTCAGTAACAGCAACCGCACAAATTTCTTAGACCTCTTCCGAGCCGTCGCCGAGTTTGACGGTCATCGCGCGGGAGAACTTATGGTCAGCCGGTGTCGCCAGCCGGAAGAAGTCATCGACCCCGACATCTTCGCACTAAGAATGCAACATCTCGTTCTGGGAGTTAAATCACGGACATTTGCCTTAGGAAACATCAAGATCGGCGACGTCCTAAGTGAAGTACTATCCATGGTCCGGCGTCACCATGTCCGCCTTGAAGGAGACTTTGTCAACGTCGTCATCTCCATTTTACTTCTCGAAGGCATAGGCCGGAGCATGGATCCAAATCTTGATCTTTTCAAGAGGTACGTGCAAACTGACTTGTTGCTTTTGTTCTTCGAGTCCGGCATTTATTAGAAAGAATCAGCGCCGTAACTCATATTCCCAGTGCTCTCCCAATCCTGCGAAAGCTCGGGTCCAATACCACTTTCCTGAAGACGGTTCGATCGGGCGATACCTCGATGCTTCGCGTCTGGGTTGGACTTGAGGCGCGAGGTTTGCTCCAGGCTAGCATTGAGAGTGTGGAGCGTTGTGTAAAGTATGACCTGTTGTCCCCAAATATCTAGATTGTAAATGATACACCCAAAATTTGATCTTACCTGTCTTTAGGCATTGCATGTATTTATTAGGTGTATTGAGTGGGCTGCTGGTTTGTTGTTGCACATTAGAGATACTATGTAGTAAGTATTTGTTTCACTGGCATTGCATGACCATGTGTTACAGTCCAAATGAGATAGAAAATGAACCAAAAATGAATAAGCACGAATCAATTTATTATACAAAAGTATCACACACCGCTGCAACAGGTGAAAATTATACTAGAAATCCCAGTGATCAAACGGGAGAACCAATGACTCCTTATACTCCGAATATCATCATACATCAAACCAGAACAGCCGGGAATTCGAGTGGCGTGCGCGGGAGAACACGACGTAAATGCAAATTCAAATGCGAATCGGGATGCGAAAACAAACAAAATGACGATGAAAGATAGATCGTCTCTGTTTCGCCGTCAGATGAGGAGTGGAGAAGACAAGACTTCGTAATATGGCGTAGTAAAATCCATAGACAGAAAGGCGCATTCGGACCATCGCCCTTAGGTAATCAGCAGTTTCCAGTGTTCCCAACAGCGCCGCCGCTGGCGCGCCACCAGACATCTCCGCCCCATCTCATCATCCGCTCCACGGCGGCAGTTGGTGAATCCAATGCGGGTCGAATATCGAGGTAGAATACAGGCTCTCCTGTCGGTTCTGGAGGTCCAGAGTAGTAATCGATCACGTAGCGAACTTCTTTAGGACCTGCTGTCGTTTCGCGCATCACATACCAGTCATGTCGATCGAATGGAGGCTTGGTTCTAAAAAAAAGATAGTCAGCAAACTGTCTAAGAGAACTCGAAAGATACGAGGATAAGGAGATTCCAAGTCGGTGACTACGGACCCAAATTTGGACGGATAAATCCGACCAAGACCCTGAAGAATTTGTGCCTTCGGCGTAAGTTCCTGCGGCCGACCTTGGAACCTCAGTAGACGTGGTGGTGTTGTATCCGCGGTTCCGTAATATTCCTCCTTAGCTTGTTCTAGTGCAATATTCTCCTCGCCGCGTCTGCATTTGTCCCAGCCGCTCGACAGACCCTTGGAGAAAATTCGTTCCCATCTGACTATTTCGTTCCAGGCTCCCTCGTTTAAGAAGTTGTGGACTGCAACCATAGCCTCAACAGCATCTTGCGGTGTATCTGTATGGCCCTTGCGAAGCATTGCATTGTACATTTGTTGCGGAGAAGGATATTCCCAGTTCCCCTCTGTGTCGCCTCTGGGTATCGTCGAGAGCTCTCGATCCACAGGCAGTTCCAGGGTCTGATTGGGTGCACGCTCCTGCGAGAGAGACGCAAACATATAATTTAGGGGATTCAGCTTAGACAATGTCGAATGCTTAGCCTCCGGCGCGGTAGTTACTTGTGGGGATGGTGTAGACTTGGACGGCACATAGAACGGCGAGTCCGTTGATCGAACTGGGCAGGCACCCGAACTCTCTGGGTTGGAGGTGAAAGGGGCAGTGGAAGAGTTTGATGCATGCATTGGACATGCTGGCTATAGGCTCAATTAGCAATTTCAAAATTCTCGTGCTCATCCATATACTTACCGGAGGGGACGCTTCAGATGATGTTGGATGGTTGCGCGGTGGAAGTTGCGGCTGCGAATCTGCCCAAAACCAGCCCATAGCGATCGAAAACGAGAGTATTAGGTAATTTATGAACTATCGAAAATACAACCAGGGCTGGACGCTGGATGATGGCTTTGCGAATCTGCGATCAGAGTGAGCGAAAAGATGGCAAATAAAAGATGAGGTTTCTGGAAAACTTTTGGACCAACGATGATATAATTTTATCAGAGATTCCGGCAATCCGATAACAGATTGTATTAGCGTACCGTAATCCGGATACCAGTAGTGCGCTTTTTTGGTGCCCAGGTGGTATTTTATTGCTACCTTGTTAGTCATATAGACTACAGCTTCACATAGAAAATGTAGATCATTCCGCTGGTTTCAATCTAATTATTGACAAAAGACAACACCATCCATCTCTGTACGCCTTCCCGCGCATAAATACAGCCCGATAAAACCCCTCCCAACGGTATAGAACGAAGGCCAGAACAGATGTAATAATGGAGAACAGAAAATGCCCTTAGAACGAACGGCGCTGAGTAGAATAGGCGCTGAGAGTGTTGGAGTTGTGAAACTCGAGAAGTACGATGATAAAAGGAAAGAGAAGAGCGCCGTAGATTAACCCTGAACGTCCTGTACGAGCCTTGAAATAAGCGCATACCCAAATATAACCGCAAGACCGACCCAGATTTTGTTGCGCTGAAGCCAGGTTTGACCAACTTCCCGTGCAGCGTGTCCACCTTCCATGACAGCCCCGATTCCGGGAGCACTCCCATTGGGGCGTCTTCGGAGCGCGCTGGTTTCCGGGGAGCATTTGCCTAACGCAGGATTCGGGTCTGGTCTCAGCTGTCCAGTGGCGGTGTCGATGCGGTTGTCTTTCAGCCATTTCCAATTCTCTTGGTCCAGATCCGGCCATTCGGTACGAAACTTCAATCCACCATCGCCCGCCTTGACATTATTGATCCCCTTCGAGGTGGGTGTAACCCCGGGGGTTGAGCTTATGTGAGTGCCCCCGCCTGTAGAGTTCCACCATCTAGATCTCGCAGAAAGGACCCGCCGTTCCGCTTCTGAGGCACTCACGCTTCCGGTCGTCATTTCCTCACTAGTCATGAAGGAGAGAAGCCCGATGAGAATTGTCGAGACCTCCCAAGCTGGGTTAAATGATTTTGGGTGAAAATCACTGATACTCAGGCATAGACGGGAAGATGGTTGAAATCGACCGCTTTGAGTGTGCATGCGGATTGCAGGAGGGGCAAATGGGTATTCGGGGGGGAACATCAGAGTGCCCCAGTACTGGCCGTTTTCGTATGGAGTACCGGGCGGACCAGTGAGAATGTAATGCCATCTAGGTGAGAAGCTGTTAGCATTGTCTTGTGAATCCATATCGGATATGAGACCGCTTACTCAAGGATGTTGGACTCTGACGGATGCGCTACAATGAAAGGTGGAGGATTCTTTTGTATGTTTTGATACTCGCGGGTGAGCTATTCATATGTTAGTAGGAGCTCAGTCTAGTGGGGTTAACTAGATACTCACCCGCTTATAAGCTGCTTTTGTAGCCATCTTGGAGGACTGTAGCCTTATCCTCGGTGAAGGCGATGTAGAGGGGGAGTGAAATAAAAAGAATGAATTGACGCAGTGGAAGAGAGGGCCAAGAGAATGAATGGAAGGCAACACAGAATGTACGAAAAAAGCAAGGTGGTAGGTTGTTGTCCACGTTGGCTGTGCAAGTTGAACGAAGGCGAAAGATACCTAAAGCACGTGACCGCAACCATATGGCTTCGGACGGTTCGGGCAAGTCTGGAGTAAGAACCCGGATTGTCCCTGAGCTCTTGTGCTGCCCATTGCAGCCGTCGCAATGTCCTCCCCGCTCTCTGCTGAGGATGGAGACGTATGTCCTGTCTTGGATTGCCTATGTACCACTTTGTAACGAGCAATTTTTAACAAGTCGTATCTAGATTTTCGAGCGTCTCCAGCAACCTGCCAACCCCAAGGTGCTGGAAGAGCAGCAGCAGGCTGTCAATGAACGCCTCCATGCAATCTACCAGAAGGCACAGTCCCGTCTTGGAGAGTTGGTAAGATAATTTTCTAATTGACCACATAATTTCTATTGTTGCACCTGGCCGTCTCTTATGTTTCCGATATCGAGTCGATACTGATGCTACTTTTCGCCGCAGATTGATCAAAACTCGACCCTACCATGCGCAATTACGTCGGTTCAAGTTCTGAACGCAAAAAATTCGCGCAGGGGCTTCCTTGAAAACATCTTCAACCCCTTGCTAAGTTCAAATCAGACACGACCTTACACATTGTCGGAAGCTTTACGGGAAATATCGGCACGTGCAGACAAGCTAAGTAGATTTGGTCGGCTTCCCTACCTAGTTTCTCTTTTCATACTGTCACTAACAGGTACAAACAGACGTTTTTCAACAACCAATCTCCGTGTATTTGGACGAGGCACCAGCATCCAATGGTCTAAGGAATATCAATGTATACTACTCCGTGAGGGAGAAGCCTCGTGTCATCTGCCGAACCGGAACCGACCTGGGTAATGCCGAGGGTTCAGCATACGGTAACCTTTTGTGGCGCAATGTGCTTGGAGGCGCGGAAAATTTGAATTTCAATGCGTCGCTGGGCACGAGGACGCGATCCGCTTACCAGGCCGCATTTGACACTCCGGTTTTGAGCGACCCCAACTTCCGTTTCGAGATTGGCGGAATCGCCAGCGCAACACAAAAGTCCTGGGCAAGTCACGAAGAAGTGTTGAGGGGCGGTTGGAGTAAGCTTCGGTGGTTGAGTCGGTCCGGCCATCGCCACGAGCTTGGCTACAATGGCTTCTGGAGGCAGATAACCGGTCTCGTTGAAAACGCATCCCCCACGATCCGAGCGGATGCGGGTGACAGTGTAAAGAGCAGTGTCTTCCACAGCTGGACAGCGGACCACCGTGATAATCCTTTCCTTCCCTCTCGGGGCTATTATGCGAAGGCCTTCAACGAGCTAGCCGGTTGGGGATTGCTGAAAGGCGACATTGCTTTCTGGAAGTCCGAAATCGAGGCTCAAAGTGCAATCCAAATACCAGGCATCAAAGGGGACAGCGGCATCAGCTTCACTACTGGGCTCCGCGCTGGTTTTCTATATCCCCTTGGTCTTGGCTCCGACTCCCGTCCTCGACTTTCCCGAGTTAATGACCGTTTCCAGCTAGGTGGCCCTACAGATGTTCGTGGCTTTCGTCTTTCTGGCCTCGGCCCTCACGATGGTGCAGACGCCGTTGGAGGTGATGTGTATGCCGCAGGAAGTGCTAATCTGCTCTTTCCACTTCCCCGAGTAGGCGTTGAGAGCCCTCTACGACTTCAGGCGTTTATGAATGGCGGGCGGTTACTACCTCTACGAACTTCGCAGAAGGCCGCCCCAACCAACAACTCAGAAGTAAGAGATGCCATAACCTCTACCATCTCTGAGCTTGGAAATGGTCTGCCCAGCGTCGCGGCTGGTGTCGGACTCGTCTACGCTCACCCAGCCGCCAGGTTCGAATTGAATGTCTCCCTCCCCTTGGTGCTGCGCAAGGGTGAGGAAGGCAGAAAGGGCCTGCAGCTTGGAATCGGCATCAACTTCTTGTAAAACTATACCGTGTGCGAGCCATCTAAAGTAGAGAAGATGTTCTGTACTTGTATCATTCAGCATTAGTTTCGAAATACATGCAATAGTTAACTAGTTAAGTTAACTTAAGTTAACTACTTTTAGGGCCGTGGGTCTGCAGCGTGACGAGTAACTAGTGATAGAAATTTCTCGCGGTTGCTCGATCGAAGCCATAATACTGATGGTGATATAATTGAAATGAAGATGGGTAAAAGCCTCAGCTTGAAGTAATCCTATTGATGATAAAGAAACTGTCGTGTTGTAGTCGCTATGGAAATAATTGATCTCGCGGATGAAGAACTTGAAGACGGAAGGTCTTCGACTATCCAAGGTAGAGGAGGTCACATGACACGATCCCCTCTCCGCCTTCCACACTAGGTAGCTGTCAACTCACATCGCCGGCAGACCCTCCACCGACACTCAACAGTGAACACCAGATAGGACTCTTCTACACATTCCAGCCGCGCTTTCTCGAGACACAAGCCTGTATTAAGTGCCATTGGCGGCGTCAATCATTTGAAGAGCTCTGTTCCTAACGAATACCTCCCATACTACATCCGATCACCAATAACGATTCACTGTCACCATGGCACAATACTATCCACAACAGCAACCGTATGGAGCCCAGTCCTCAGCACAAAACCTTCAGTTTTACCCTTCCACCTACTCCTCCGTATCAGGCCACACAACACCCTCCCAAGCTTCGTATGGCGGATTTGGCGCACCTCCTAACCCAGCCGCGCAGGGGTACCCCGTAGGCGGAGGGGTTGGGGGCGGATATGGTTTTGGGTCCCCGACAGCTGGAGTGACTGGGAGAATGGGTGAACAGAGTGGGCTGCGAACGGGGTGGTTTGCTGCCTTTGGGACGGAGGGCTATGACGGTGAACCGCCGCTTTTGGAGGAGTTGGGAGTTAATTTTGAGCATATTCGGTCGAAAGTATCCGCCCTTTTCTTCCCACGATCTCCATTCCTACATGAATGCTAATCACCGTCCTTGACGATGTAGACATTGACTGTCCTCAACCCCTTCGCGCGGATCGACCAACATCTCATGGATGACAGCGACCTATACGGCGCCCTCCTTTACATAGTCCTATACGGCACCTTCCTCCTCCTCTCAGGGAAGGTCTTCTACGGCTACATCTACGGTGTCGCCGTCTTTGGCACCGTCGCCCTCCACCTAATTCTCAGCCTCATGTCCCCCGTCTCACCTTCTTCCCCGCACCCGCCCAACGCCGCAGACCCCTCAAACTACGACCCGCACAGCAAGCCCGGCTCCTCGGGTCATTTCTCTGCGACACTGACCTTCCAGCGTTCCGCAAGTGTACTGGGCTACTGCTTCCTACCGCTCGTGTTGACGAGTCTGCTGGGAATCTTGGTGCCCATGGATACGATGTTCGGGTACCTGCTTACTACGGCTGCAGTGGGGTGGTGCACGTATTCAAGCTCGGGGATGTTCTGTGCTGTGGCAAGGATGAGTGGCATGCGTGTGCTTGTGGCTTATCCGTTGGCGTTGTTTTATGTCGTCTTTGGGATCATGGGTATCTTTTCGTCGCGGGGAAGTGGCACGTTGGCGGCGAAGACGGGGACGGCTTGATTTCTTTTTTCTAACTTTATCTTTATTTGATAGATGCGCTGCGGTGCGATGCCTAAGGCGAGTAAGTTGTTCTACTTGTTTACATGTATACGGTGTGGAAGGAGATCTCTAGATTTGAAAATGGCTGCCCTCGAGCAAATGGGATGGGGATGGGTTCGTTTATGTGGTTTTGATGTATTAATATTACGAACTCTTACGCATGTATCTTGGAATCATTAGCTTCTAGCAGACAGTATTTGGACCATTTTCCAGTTGATAAAATGAACTCAAAGCAACCTTGTAAGGCAGCATGTTGGATATCTAGGTATATGGCGAGGGTACATTACACTGACTGGCTATCTAAGTCTGATGGCCATCTGGCCCCTCCCCGCGAGCAGGGGCCCAATTCTCTAACCACTCTCGCGCCTTATCGAGTTCGCCCGCGCCAGCTTCAACGGCAGCAACACACCAGGGCAACTCGTATGTCTTGCCCCCCGCCAACGCGGGGTCTTCTGCCGCAAGCATTTCCGCAAGAACCCTTCTTTGCTGACCAGTTTGATCGGTACAGAAGTATACTGGCGCGGCATGGGTTCCTGTGCGTTGTAGATTGACTGCTTCGATCATGGGGCGAACTAGACCTAGAATAGCAGCTGCAGTCATCGAGGTTCGTGGATCAGAGTGTCGATTTTGCTTGCCGGTTTTGCAGTATTCATTCTGGCACCAGGGTTTGCCGCAGCCACTCATTAGCTGGGAGAGGTAGCGACGCTCGATACGTCGACGGAGCGCTTTGCCCTCTGGGTCGTGTGTGTCTACGTAGAGAGGCCCGAAGCAGATGCTACAGAGCCCTAATGTGTCGATGCCGGGTTTGAGCGCGCTTTGGATTCCGCGACCGTCGAGAGTACGCCCGCAGTTCTGGTTCAGGCAGATATGAGGGATTGGTCGGGATAGGCGATTTAGATCGTGGTGGCGGAGATGTGTCTTCATATCACGCAGCCGGACAATCCTGTTGCAAATGTGGCACTCTGTTGTCCGGCCACCATCTACGAGTTCGTGTGGGGTGAGGCCGGATACCAGCACTTCGGGATCGTGTATATCAGGGTCTGAGTCGCCTTGTTGTGGAACTACCAAATGACAAAACTGGCATAAAATAAGCTTTGCGGGACAGACTGTTGTGCGGTGTTGAGCAAGGTGTTGGAGGCTATTTGTTTCAAATCCACAGGCGCGGCATGAACGTTTTGAATGGAATATCGAATCATGCTTATGCTTGCTGGCCGGTTCATTCCCATAGGAACTGTCATGAGGACAGTGCCAATGATTTTGCCATTCGGGGGAGCGTTTCTGAAATACGCTGTTGCATTGGTTGCAGAGTATGTTGTTTCGAAAACAAAACGTTTCATGCAAAACGAATGTCCGCGGTGCGACCCAGCGCTGGCAGTTTTTACATTGGACATCATCAGGGTTGTAATCACCTGAAGTATCAGCAGCTGGAGCCCCAGTGTCGGTAGCTGATATGCCTGGTACCAGGCGCAAGCGGAAAGGCAGAGGTAACAGCTGTTGTGATACATCTTCTTGCTCTAGCTTCTTCGGAGCAAACGCATGCACCGAAATATATAAGGCTTCGGCCCCTTCTAATTCCACATTTGTGGGTGCGATGCTGATCTGCTTCTGTGTCTTGCTGTCGAGCTGTCCAAAAATAAACTCGTCCTCCCGTGGCCGGCTTCTTTGACGAGCAGAAAGCGGACTAATAAGTAGGAAAACATCAACACCATCCTCAATATCAATACTGACCTCGATGGTGTTTCCAGCATCCCATTTCCGAAGTTCATAGTCCACGTACTCGCCCGGAAGAACCTGACCAGTAACATCCGCCCCGAGGTCTAATGCAGCCCCTACAGATGTACCTGCTTGGGTCCCAGGAGCACGAGATTCCTTTGCTAATCGCCTCCGTAGCGTTTCCCTGGCTTGGTCCTCGCTCAAGGCAACAATGTCCACCTCCAGGTCAGTGTCGACAACACATATGCCCTCACCCTCGGGCTCGACTCTGTCGGCCAAAAACCGAAAGACTCCATCTTGACCTCCAGGTACGGCCAGGACCTCTCCGGTCGTTAACGTAGTGTAATTGTCGCGCAGATGGCGCTCAAGCAAAGCCTTCCAATCCTCCGGATCGTAGCCGGCCTCTAGCGGGCGTAGTCGAACGTAAGTGCCCTTGGGTAATTGCTTGGCCTGAACGGTAATCACGGGGTAAGTGCCATCGTTGCCCTCCGTACCGTTGTCATCCGATGTCTGCAGGGCATCATCGACATCGAGGGCTTCCCGTAATGAAGCGCTAAGTCCAATCTCGTTCTCCCTGGCAGAGAACTCGCGAATCCCGGCATATACCACACGGTCATTCTGCGGGTTAAAAAGACGGAACGTGAGCGGGTGAGGTAATTTATGTTGTCGGTCAAGACCACGCTCGCGCGCATGTGACTCGGCGGCGAAGGTATGAGGGTTAAACGGGTCAAAGTTGCTAGTATATGGACGAGGCGGACGTTGCGGACGTTGCGATGATACTTCCCGAAGCGGGGCGGCGGCGAGCAACTGTTCGAGGGCGGACTGTGGAAGAACGATCTTATCTCCAGGCAGTTTTGGGGTGAGCTGAGATGGAGCGACGGCAAATTGCGACGACCAGCGAAGTTGATCCTGTTCCCTATCCATAACTTTGGCCAGGAATATGAGGGAGAGTTATGAAGAGACTCGGATCAAGAACGCGGGCAACCATCTTAAGCGAGCGCTGGCTGGCTGGTCGAGGTTGTTCAAGTGACACTCTCGATGCATCCAAAGCGTTCTGGAAGATACCGCGAAGTATTTGTCATCCATCTAATTGTATTAACTAGTTAACCAAGTAGTTAACTTAGACAATGATCAGTGTGCTTCGTAAATAAATAAATAATTAGAGGAGTGGAAACATAGAGCTAGACTGGTATAAGTCCCAGCCAGGGTGTTCCTAGACTGGGAACTGCCCATGAGCGGAAATGGTACTGTACTAACTATATCTACAAATCACAAATGGTATAGAACTGGACCTGCTAAAATAATACAGGGACAAAAAGTCAACAGAATCAAAGACAACATCCCCTCCCATGCTCTTGCATAGATACTTCATCAAGAGTCTAATAGCGTTCTCTCACCCGATGCCGGGTACTGGCATTGCACCAATCGCACTGGAAAAATGAAGTTAGCTATCCATGGTCGCCAATATACAGTTGAATTAAAGAGCAATACCATGGTAGACGAGCATCCCTCATTGTGTTCAACACAATAATCTCCTTGACATGTGCGACACGATCGTTGACAGTCTAATTTGCACGAGGCACACTACAAAGGAATTGAGTTAGCAAGCAACGCCTATGGGAGGCACTTTCAATCGAACAGCTCACAGTCGGTCCACACTCCCAGCAATCTTTAGTCACGCCGCGGCCCATCCTCTCATTGCCAGTGCGCGGGCCTCTAATCGCTGTTTGGTGCGGCGACAAGGTGTTCCTCACATGCTCCGGATCTGAAAGGCAGCTGTCGCAGAACCATTTGCTACAGCGATGGCACCGGCGGTCAGTAAGGCAATCCGCGCAACGGGCGATCAAAGTGGGGTATTCATCAGGGAATATCGCTGGACGCCTTGCTGCGGCCAAGGAAGATGAATGAAACGAGGGTGGCGTGAGGAGCGGAAAGTGTGTGGCTGGAGATTGTTTCCAGATGGCTGGACCTTCTGGGGAAGTGTGACAGCCGTCACACCCCCTAGGTCCCAAAGCAATTGTTGCGATAGCTGGTCCGAGAAGTCGGTTGCCTGACTGGGGCCCCTTCGCACTTTCATTTTCCGATGCGTAAGAGTCAACGTTGTGACGAGGACCGCGGCAGAGAACAGCATCGAAAGCAATGATCCCTTCGCATTTCTCTAACGTTTGCGCCCACCCTTCTTCAATATGATGCTTGAGTAGTTTACCGGATGAGTTGTACCAAGCATTCTGGCGCTGGTCCCCGGGCCTATCCCCAATACGCGGTGTGGCATCTCCTGAGGTTGGCTGGTCATTGCACTGTGAGCTCCACCAGTCTCTATACTTGCTTCGGACTGCAGCCTGAGGGCGATCAATAGGAGTAAAACAGTAGATACCCTTCACGCGGGGTGTTCCAGCTGGCCGTGTGGGTCGAACGGCGTAGTTGAGGACCTGCATGAGTTTCCGCTCATTGAGGTGCTGGCATTCCCGGATGGATAGTAAATTAATATTGAAACTCTCGGATGAAATGATTTCTGAGACCAGATTGGCTGGGACAGACAAGCCGTCCAAAATCAGAGTCCGTACACTCTGCAAAATCGACCTTCGACCCAGATTGGCGAATACGCCTTGTAGAGGCCCAGAGTAGAACTCATCTTCAGTCACAAAGTCATCTGTGCGCTCATTGCGCCATGCCTGGCCGCAAGAGTCGAGCGGAGACTGTTCAACCAACTGAGCACCACGGCAATTGCTCAAGTCAAGATGTCGAAAGACATAAGGCGTGTCAAGTATAAGAGAGCGAATATAGCGTGAAGTAGTTGTAAGGGCTAATAAAGAGCCGGGCGAAAGATGTGGCGCCATGTTATCAAGGATCAAGCTGTTTCCCAAGACATCCTCAAGAGAAGTCTCCTTTTGCGGAGCATCGATTGTTGTGCATTCAGATTGCTCCTTAAAGCTATCCTCCTCATCGGATAGCTCAACTTCGTGAACGATTGGAACGAGACCCAACTCCTTGGGGGTCAATCGGCGAGTGCCATAGTAAAAATCAGGAGCGCGGCCGATGAGATTCTGGCGATAGGCAGTCAAAGCCCCGACGGCTAATTCCTCCCCACGAGTCATCATAGAACCAGCATTGGGCTCAATATCGTGAAGAGCAGCTCTGGCTTTGGCCAATTCAGTCTCGAGGAGGTTGATGGTTGATTGAAGAACACTGGACATGTTCTTTGTGTTATGAGGATCAATGGTAGTGACTAAAATGGACCATAATTCACCCTCGGACATACTCAAGGTTTATATAATATTGTTCAAAGAAAAGGAAGGCAGGGTCCCTGTCAGCGGGCAGGAGAGAATGGAGCTTGGCAAGCGATGTGGGGGAGTGGCAATATAAAAATAAAGATAGAATGATGCACTCAGTAGTACTTCGTAAGCTCGGAGGAGTGTGCTCCTTTGTTATTCGCAAATGCCAATAATTAGAAGAATCAAAATGATATATGTATACAGAGTAGAACAGATTGAAGAGTCTATTAGGACTCACAGTGAGGAGAAAAGCTGGGGAAGACGAACCTTATAACTACATAGATCAAGGGCTACCAAAAAGCTTCACCGGACGACAAGTCGGGCCTTATATCATTCTATCATATTACTCCGTACAGCAGAACTCGAGAGTCAAGGGTCAAGACTCAGGAGTGAAGGAGTGAGATCGCCGACGTCCTCATCTGCACAAGGTGTAACTCAGAAAGGAGCAAAAAGCAAAGTGATAGCACGACTGCAGAATACTCGAGTATTACAGCAGCTTTCTAACCGGAACAAGAAAGCCATGATGCTGGGCAGGGGGTTAAAAGGGAAATTATCCGTGTATTACTCCAGCAGATGTCGTTAATCTGGAGTACTCCGTGTCGGCGTGTAGGGAGGATCCAAAAATGGGTCCACCCAGAAGGTCATCCGATCTAAGCCTGCCCCACTCAAGCCGAGCCCTACCGATGTAAAATGAGCTCAAAAAGGGAATATCATTTTATAGAAAAAGAAGATCGCTGGTCACGCGCACTGGATGACAGACAGCTCATTCGCTTCAACGCGTCAACCGGAGATCATCCGGCCTTTTGGATTGCCATTCGCTAGTTAAATAAATTATGACTGTATCTATCATATAAGTACTTGAAATAAGAATCCAAAGATGGCATCCCAGTGATACGGAGGTACGGAGTACTACTAATAGCTTTTGACAGCAACTCTGAATTAAACTTGGACATTCAGTAATGTACATAATGGAAAGTACCAGTACGTGCTCATAACCCTTGCGGATCAAATCAATACCCTTCTGGACCCTGGTACATTACGTGGTGAAGTCTTCAAGATAACAGTTGAGCAGCACAGCTATTGAAGTGCTGGTTATCTTGGCAGGCTTGGCGGTCCCAAACCCCTGTTGCTCATCGTCAAATTAACAAATCTATGGTGTCACCCTCAAGTACGGAGTACACTCCGTATTATTTGGCTATCACAGTATTCAATATTTAAGCCCTTGCCAGTCTACATATTGGATACATTGGAGGCATACAGTGATGCTCGAAAGCTCCATGCTTTGAATCTTATACCTATTCTTCCTCCCAGGTAGCAGGTGCGCAGGTAGACTACTATGTACGGAGGTATGGAGGACATTGCGCACGGAAGAACTTCGTGATCAGCGTCTCATCAGAGGCTTGAGACTCGGAGCTATTTTCGAGAGTCCGCAAGAAGCTCGAAGTAAACCACTACGGAATCTAGCTATACATGCCTAGTTTACTCACTCTATCTGAGAGTAGTCTGTACAAAATGCATAGGTTGAAGTGATCTCAAATTCTCAACAGGACAACTTAGCGCCGTCCTCCGCAGATCCCGTACTGCCAAGTCACTATTTCCTCCGGAGCATGACAGTCCATCTCTATTTCCGGAGTACTCTCGCCATCGCGTTGCATCTCTATCGAGAATCGACAAACTTACAGCAACGCAAACAGGTTGCTCTACAAAGAACTGTCGAAGATGATGCTTGTCTTATATAAGGATTAGATTGTTGCGGGTTCTACCATTCTCAAAGGATTACAGACTACGTCAGGCACTATTTGAAAGATTACTTGCTAAGCTTCCAGTGTTGCGCACGCTATTTGCAGGTAATGAACTTGTGGCTGTACCAGATTGTAAATCGGGTCATCTGGGAGTATAGTAGGTAGTAGTATTACATCTCATCAGTCGCATACTGCACGTCTTGGCTGAAATTCTACTTGAACAGCTTCGAGACAGCGACCTCCTTGTCGTCATGCTTGTTGAGGATCTTGGCAGTGGCCAGGTCAAAGTCCTCCTGAGTGACATGTACTCGTCGTTCACGAAGAGCGTACATACCCGCTTCGGTACACACTCCTTTCAGTTCGGCACCAGAGCATCCATTCATTTTCTCCGCTATCTTTGTAAGGTTGATACCACGCGTTAAGTTCATCGACCGAGAATGAATCCGTAGAATGTCGGCACGAGCTTCCACACTAATCGGGTAGAACGAGTTAGCAATCACATTGACTGGTAAACTTTGGGAGAGGGAGGGGTAAATGTGGCCTTACGATGGTGGCGGAAATTCAATTTTCCTGTCAATTCTTCCGGGACGCAGCAATGCAGGGTCCAGAATATCGAGTCGATTTGTAGCCATGATGATCTTGATATTCTTTGTCGGTTCAAAGCCGTCCAGCTGGTTGAGGAGTTCAAGCATAGTACGCTGGACCTCTGAATCGCCTGAGCCCGCAGAGTCTATTCGGCTAGAACCAATACTGTCGATTTCATCCATGAAAATGATGCTGGGTGCATGTTCTCTAGCCATAACAAACAGCTCACGAACCATACGGCTACCCTCACCGATATATTTTTGCACAAGCTCCGACCCGCTGACACGAATGAACCGACAGTCCGTATGATGGGCCACTGCTCGGGCAAGGAGGGTTTTCCCGGTTCCTGGAGGGCCATAGAGAAGGACGCCTTTAGGCTGTGCAATGCCTAGAGATTCGAATAGCTCAGGATGTTTCAAGCCAAGCTCGATGACCTCCTTGATTTCCTTAATCTGCTGGTCGAGACCGCCAATCATGTCGTATGTACTATCAGGAACCTTTTCGACCATCATGAGTGAGACTAGCGGGTCCACAGATGAAGGTAGCATCTTCTCCAGTTTGTAGGAATCGGATAGTAAAGCAACACGCTTGCCGACGGTCAGTTTGCCGATGTCGACGCCATCCGCGATATCGACAACTAAAAAGATGGCGTTGTCAGCAACGTCACAACAAGCTATACATTGGTGAAGCAAATTAGCAAAATCTAAGTCTCACCATATTTGCCCTCTGGTTGTACTTTCACCAAAACCTTCTTTGTGCTCATGACTTTCACCACCTCCCCGACGTAAGAACCAGGCTGCTGGAGTAGGCCAAGTTCCTCCCGTAGTAAGCGCACTCTCGAGTTGTAATCATTCCGTTGTGCTTCAAGTCGTCGTAGTACGGCCTGTCCTTGAATGATCTCGAGCTTCATGCTCTCAATTTTATTGCGGTAGTAGTTGTCCAGCGCCATGACGGATGGAGCTCCTTGGGATAAGCCACAAGAGGAACTTGCCGGTTGTATCTAACAGTTGGTAGGATCCAGTCAAAGTGGTTGACACAATTGAAGATCGTCAGCGGCAAAGGGTTGTAAGCAAGGCGTCAAGGTACAATGCCAAATGGGTAAGATGTCGGCGAACAGGTAGCTCTGGGCGGCGTGTTGCTTGCCATCGTTGCCGCTTTAGTAAGAACTATTTCGGGCACGTGACTTATTGTCGCCCATCGACTTACTTTATGCCCGGAAGACTTCAAGCCACAAGGCTTTCTTCCTCTGCGTCTTGCTATTCATCTCTAATGTTTGATTACTATTGTGAATTCAAGCGAGGCTAGAAACAGCAGAATATTCCCTGTGGCCTACCCCACGAACAGTACTCAATACGTTCATCTGTCAGAGCAGTACTCCGTATATTGTGCTGCAAAGCAAGCTTAAAGCTTCAGATGGGACTTTAGATATCTATATCTCTTAGACTATGCTTCAGAGCACCAAAAAACAGATGACAACGGGGCTATACACCTAGGTAGGGTAATCCAGTTAGTTATAGTTAGTTAATCAAAATAGCTTTGTAATCCTGATGCCTGCTAGGGAATAGTTGAGATGGAAAAGGTATGATAGCAACAATACATGGATCGTCCATCTGACCTTTTCATCATCGTTCTGCTCGAGTATTGGGCTTTTCGCCTTCAGGTGACTACTATAGGTCTACTGCGGGGAGTCGCGCCTTATCGTCTGATCACAGTGCTTTAAAAAGAAATCTTCTCCTTCAGGCTCCGCGATCTCCTAGCATTCAATGCTTCCACACCATGTAAATAACATCTTGACCATTTATTGCTTTGTTCATCTTATTTATACATGATCAAAGTGCAGGCCACTTTATTGTTTGTGCTTTTTCTGCCTTTCCTCCGTGTCTAGCTCCCCAGCCACCGCTGTTTACCTTCTGCCTAGGTAAAAAAAAGCTCATGGATGGAAATAAGTGTGGGAGCAAGCAGAATTATGGCCAGCAAGCAGACCGATCAACGAGCTGCCTCTCGTTCCGTGCAGCCCCCATCTTCCTCAAGTTTGCCCTCAAATTTGTCTGGAGAGGACATGTCGGGAACGGTGCGTCGGTCAGGAATGACCACCCAAAGCAGGAACTACGGTATAGTGATCCATGATGCTTCTGGTGCTTTCCTATAAAGAGCTCTTCAGTGATTGACTTTTATCCGCAGGCACTCTAGATACATCCGAAAGGTCCGCTATTGAATCCCAGTTCGTGGAATACCAACCCGAGAGCTCGAGTCGCGTCGCTCCACCTGCCTCCCCTTCTATCGGACCTCTACAGGTCGATCTAGATAGACCGAGAAAACCCCCGGTAACACGCCGCATGTCGTCTAAACGCCATATCCCTTAT
The DNA here is from genome assembly GCA_027569205.1 of Aspergillus kassunensis. Classification (NCBI taxonomy): domain Eukaryota; kingdom Fungi; phylum Ascomycota; class Eurotiomycetes; order Eurotiales; family Aspergillaceae; genus Aspergillus; species Aspergillus kassunensis. The sequence goes on from JAPDEQ010000030.1 coordinate 258,830, forward strand.
AAAGGACAGGAGTTCTCCACAGATGATGATGTTCACGAAATCGAGGAGTATATCGCCCTGAAACAAACATCCAACACTCAGCAATCGCCGCGGATACGCCCTCTACGGAAGCAAAGTTCGACCTTGCGACGGAGGCCGAACACTCGTAGAAACCCGTTTACGTCTTCTGGTAAAGATGGTGATGATAATGAGGATAACAACAATGACCACGACAACAATCTTGACCAGGACCAGGATAATGATGGCGGCGGCGGCGAAGATGACTCTGGCCTCCCAGAGCCAAGTGTCGGAGTAAGTGTGAAGGACTCCTTTCAACATCCTGACGACGATAGTGAGGGTGTCGAGGAAGAAGGTGACGACGAAGAGGATGACGATGCCGCGAGTGATGCGGAGAGCTTTACATTGAAGGACCGCCAACAGGCTATCAATGAAACCCATCCATTTGGGATAAGGCTTTGGAAACCAGCATTGTACAAGAAAAGTCGTTCAGTCGAAAAGACCGCAGAGGGCGATATCCACTCGTCTCCTGGAGGCCGGGTTGGGAATCTTCTTTTCTTGATGAACCTCTTGTGGACATTGTTCTTCGGCTGGTGGCTAGCCATCGCTGCGCTGATGGGTGCTCTTGCTTGTTTCATCTTTTCATTCTCTCCCAGTGCGCTAGAATATGGACAGGCATTTTCAGGCCTATCTTGGTATCTATTCTACCCGTTTGGTTCATTTGTCCGCCTCGATACCGATGAACATTATGCCGAGGAGGACGAGGGAGAAGGTCGCAGCATTAGCGAGTATGAGCAGTGGCAGAATGGCGACCTTGAGCATGGTGGACTATTCTTTGGACCCCGTCGCAATCGGTCACTTGTGGGTCGAAGAAGGAACAGTGTTGACTCGGCTGGAGAACAAGACAGTCTATTGGGCCGGACACCAAGAGGTCGTTCCGAAGATAGCTCCCTCCCTCCTAAACGGCGCTTGTTTGGTCGTGGGGAGTGGACGCTTGGTCGCGTTGTGTTCTTTATCTTCTTTTACTTCCTTGTGGGACCCCTGATGCTCTTCGTCTCTCTCGTCTGTTGGCTGCTTGTCTTCTGGATCCCAATGGGACGTGTGACACTTATTCTCGTCGACCATCTCCGCAGGCACCCTCTCTCGCTTTCTTACCATTCCGATGCAACTTACACTCGAATTAATCCCGGCTCCTCTGCATCTATTCTCCTCTGCACTTACCGTGCAGCTGGCCTGAGGTACTGGAAGTACACAGTTGGTGGCACAAACGTTTTTCTTATCAACCTCCTAGCGATTGTCGTATTTGTCGTTCTTGATTACTTTCTTCTGAGGGAGACCCTGGGTCTCGAGATCTGGATGACTCACCCAGGCTTAATATTCACTCTTGCTCTTCTCTCCGTCATTCCGTTGGCTTATTTTATTGGGCAAGCCGTTGCATCTATATCTGCGCAGTCATCGATGGGTCTGGGTGCAGCCGTGAACGCTTTTTTCTCCACAGTGGTTGAGGTTTACCTCTATTGTGTTGCCTTGACAGAGGGTAAAGGTCGTCTTGTCGAAGGTAGTATCGTCGGTAGTATCTTCGCCGGTATTCTATTCCTGCCGGGGTTGTCTATGTGTTTCGGGGCTATCAAGCGCAAGACACAGCGCTTCAACGTCAAATCCGCAGGTGTCACTTCGACAATGTTGTTGTTCGCAGTGATCGCTGCCTTCGGCCCCACGCTTTTCTACCAGGTATATGGCAGCGTAAGTTTGCCCCATATTCCTTTGCGCACCATGTTGCTAATACTTAGTGTCACAGCATGAGCTTAATTGTCACTCATGTGATAGCAATGTTGAACCAGGAAACAGTGATTGTCGTCGTTGCTACTTCTCTCAAGTTCCAGCTATCAACGATAAGTTTTTCCAAAAGGCTGTCCAGCCTTATTCATGGATCGCTGCCATGTTTCTATTTCTTTCCTACATTATTGGACTATGGTTCACCCTCCGGACACATGCCGCCATCATATGGACTACCGAAGCAGAGGAAAAGAAAGCCCTTGCTCTCGCGCAGGAACAGAGCACCGATGATCCGAGACACCAATTCTTCTCAGGCGCACCTCCGGGTACTGGAAGCGTTGGACCACGAAACAACTCCGTCCGCGATTCAAACTTATATAAGAGGATACTGGGCCAATCTTTACGTGACGTCGGGCTGGGAGATAATGGAGATGAATATACAAATCGGTCTGAATTCGGTCCCGAGCATGATGAAAATACGACGCCGTACCTTGTGCCCCCTCGAAAGGACGGGGAGGTCAATCAACACAACTCCTCTGATTATCTCGGCTTCTCCGAACAGCAAAATGATAACTTTGTCCGCAAGGTAACCGAAGTTGCGGCTACCGCTGCCACGGTTGCTGCTCGAGATGCCTCTCGAAACCGCAAGCTATCCGGTCCTCGCGGAGTACTCCGTCAATCCGGAAAGGCTCCTTCCACAAACCGAGTGAAAACAGTCACAGAAGATCCTGATGATGTCGGAATTGAGCAAAGTCCTACCAGCGGTGGACATGACGCTCCAAACTGGAGCAAGACAAAGAGCTCGGTCATCCTACTTGTAGCCACAGTCTTCTACGCAGTGATTGCTGAGATCCTCGTCAACACCGTTGACGTGGTCCTGGAAAGTGTTGATATCGACGAGAAGTTTTTGGGAATCACCTTGTTTGCGTTGGTCCCCAACACCACCGAATTTCTGGTAAATCTGCGACACCCCAGCAATACTAAGAAACAACTGACTGATGATCTGGTAGAATGCAATATCATTCGCTATGAACGGAAACATTGCTTTATCCATGGAGATCGGATCAGCATACGCCCTACAAGTGTGTCTCCTCCAAATACCCGCACTTGTCTTGTTTAGTGCCGTCTACGCCCGAACACTGGATCCCGAAAATCTAGTAACCCATTCGTTCAAGTAAGTTTATTTGACCTATTATGTCCTTTTGGTTTTTGAATTGGCAATGATAGAAAGCAAAGAAAGCTAATTATCAATGCCACCAGCCTCATTTTCGCTCAATGGGACATGATCACAGTTATCCTATGCGTGTTTCTTCTCTCCTACGTCTACGGCGAAGGCAAGAGTAATTACTTCAAGGGCTCCGTCCTCGTCCTCACCTACCTTGTTGTCGTAATTGGATTTTTCCTCTCTGGTTACAGTAATATGGACACCATGGGCGTTGATCGCTTCGACACTCTGGCTTTGGATACCGTTCGATCTGAGAAGTTCCGTACCATTGGGAGACCAAAGCGCGGCGCGGCATACTGATGTGCGCATTAGATCACTACACCCCTTGATATGTTGATAACTCGCTTCTGACTTCTCTTCTCTGTCCCCTCTTTTTTTTTCTTTGATTACATGACTTTCTCGGACATTCATCAAGGCAAGGGCATTGAGAGCATGAAACATCATGTATACTTTCGTTCAATGTTTGGGTATAGATTTGGCATGATTTTATTCGGTTTCGAATCGACGAGTGCATTATCTGATTAACTGGTTTTCTATATTCCCTTTTTCTGTATCTCGATGTGAAAAGACGCTTCGTATAGATAGCATTGAACGATGGGAAACTGTCCTGTAATTTTTTGCGTCTTTGAATTGATTCTAACCATAAATAATATGTTCCTGATACTCCAAACTTAACATATGGAATAAGCCTTTCTAAAGCCTGTTCGGAAGCGTAATGCAGAGGACACGATGTTCTTCAGACCGAGTTAACTCATCTTAAACCTCAGTAGGATGAAGCAGTAGTAGGATGAAGCAGTCTCGAATGCACATCAGACCAAGAGTTTCAGCTATGGCTGGGACGACTTCCAGGATCCCACGGCAGCATCAACGAGAGAGCGATACTCTTGTTGTTTATGGCACTGCTCAAGGAAAACTTTGTACTTGACCTCAAGCAGAGACTTCTCATTCTTGTCATCCGTAGGAACAACCTTCTTCCCTGGCTTGCTCATTCGGTCCATGATGCTCCATAAGTCCTCCGTGTTGCCCTCAGGGTCGGCACTGGCAGCCTTGGCACCAAGCATTGCTGCACCGTGACAAACAGCAGCGTGGATGTACCGAGGGATGAGAACAGGCATACCGCATGCCGATGCAATGAGTTTCACCAAAATGTCATTCTGACATTGAGAGCCTGACATGAAGATAGATGAGATGCTGTGGCCGGACTTATTCATGGTCTCGACGATCTGTCTAGTTTGCAGGGCAATGAATTCGAGGGTGGCATAGTAATAAATAGCTAGACCCTCCACAGACTGATCACTGGATAGGCCGACAACCGATCCTGACATGTTGCTATCGGCGATAGGAGACCGATTTCCCCAGAGATCACCATAAAAGAAGAAATGGCGAGCTAGATAAGAAATGCTAGGGGCTTTCTGTTCAATGGCCATTTCCCTCAAGTGCTCATTAAGATAGTCATAGATGTTGGTATTGTACGATTCAGCGATTGAAACTGCCTGGTTGACAGCCGGGTGTGTCTCAATGACATGCTTGAGCAGCTCCCCAGTGGCAGACTGTCCACCTTCGGCCATCCAATATCCTGGTATGATAGTGTCACGATAGGGGCCCCAGACTCCATTAACAAAGACAGGGTCAGGGGACATGGCTAGATGACAAGTCGAGGTCCCGGCAACGGCCGCTAGACGAGAGAATGCCTGCGTCTTGTCATTCTTCGCAACTTCTGAACTCAACTGCTCCGATTCTAGATTGACTTTGGCGCCAACAGTGCCAATCCAGCCAGCATAAGCATCGATAACACCGCTACCGATAGCTATTCCGGCAGGCAAACCAAGATCTGAAGCCGCCTTGTCGCACAAGGTACCAACCAATTCGCCTGCACTAAGGTAGTCCCCATTCTAGACGAACCGTCAGTTTGTAATGTCCGAAAAGAAAATGACGAAAACCAAAGAAAGCCTGAGAAATATAAGAAAATAGGCTCACCACCCCGTCGACACCGCCCATGCGCTTGAAGTTGTCCTCTGACAAGTCCTTCAATCCGATTTGCTCCAGAAAATCCGCCTGCCATCCTTTGACGCTACCATCTACCCCAACAGGGACGAACCCCTGTTTGCAGACGACGCTACAGTAGCTTCGCTTTTCGTTACCGGTGGCAATATGGGTCAGCGCATCGGCCAAATCAAAGAATTTGCACTGATCGAAGATTTCCTTGGGCATGTTGTTTTTTAACCACAAGACCTTTGGAATTTCCATCTCGACGGACATCTTACCGCCGACATAACGCAGCAGGTTATGGTCGGTGGCATTGATTTCCTTGGTCTCTTCCACCGGCCTATGGTCAAGCCAGAGGATTACATTGCGGTCACTATCGAAGTTGGGCCCTGTCACTGAAATAGGTTGGTCTGTCACGTTCGAGAAGACGGACAAGGAGCATGTGGCATCAAAGCCGATCCCTCGCACTGTCTTGGGGTCAACATTGTGCTGGCTGATAGCGCGCTGTACTACGACGCAGATACAACGCCATATGTCAATTGTGGATTGTTCCTGGGGTGAGTATGTATTAGCGATGTGCCCAGGGTGTCTGTGACGTAGTGCATACATAATATCCTGTCTGGGGCTGCCAAAGACCTATGTTTTCAGATGCCAAGCCAACAATATCCCCCTTGCCATCTATAATGCAAGCACGAGCACTGCCAGTTCCAACATCGATGCCAATGAAATGGTCAACGTGTGGGAGGATGTCTTCGCGCGAATCTATCGAGGCCTGTCTGGATGCCTTGCGAATAGGCTGATGAAAAGGAAGTTGAGTGGTAGCCATGATTCAACACTGGCGAGCTGTAGATGTGTTCAATTATCAGGAGTATCTTCTAGCTTCATTATCAGTAGAAGGGTAAGCTAATTTAGATGTCCATGGTGCTCACTAAAGCTGAATGGCAGACTTAAGGGAACCAAGAGCTCTCTAAGGAAGTAGAAGAAGCAATGCAAGAAGTTTGGAGAATGGGGGATTTTTGAGAAGGTCAAAGAGAATAGAAGAAACGAAAAGGAGAGGAGGGGCAAGACTTGGAAGCAGTGAATGACACGATGTTAGTGAAGTATTTTGTCTCATGTAGTAATATTGCAGAGCCGTCGAGGCCGCAATGGAGATGACTTTGACCGTGGGGGTTATAACATATCAGCTGGACATTTCATTGCATTCCTTTTTTATGATTACTTAGCAACCGCCACCGATGTTAACTATATCTGTAGACCTGGATTCAGCATGGAATCCGGTGACGGTGGGGTGGAGGGGGAGAGGAGGGGAGAGCTGTGCTCCGACTGGATCAACTTGCCTACGGAGTACAAAGGAGCACTATCTAGTTACGTGTTGTTGTCGTGGATCGAGTAGCTTAGTAAAAGTACCTAGAAGCAGCTAACTAAACCCCGCAACTCGAGTACCAACTTCACGTCGAGAGGGATCCGGACCCCGGAGAGAGATCCCAAAGGTCCGGAATGTGTAGAGAGACTCTAGTACGGAGGAGATTCCTTACCCTCGTCTCGAGCATTTCCGCTATTCCATAACAGGCAAGTCCGGACTACCTTCGGTGCCGGAAACCTAGATACCTACGCAACAACCAACTCTCACATACTCAACCATCACAGCGCTGAGCAGTTCTTCCTCCACAATGCGCCTATTTCAATGCTTTCTCTCCATCGCCATCTTCTTCGTCTCTTTTTCCTCCGTCGCTCTATCCTACTCCCCCCAGTTAGAGATCCTTTACTGGCCTGTCACCAACGCCGAACCCTCCGTACTCGCCCACGTCTCCTATAGCCCAACCTCATTAGAGTCAGACCTGATCGACTATTCTCTGCCTAAAGATCTATCCACCGGTCTCGCTCGTGTGGGATTTTATATTGCGACACCAGCAAATCCGAAACAATGGGTTGGATCTCTCACATCCTTGTCCGCATTGAGGGGGGATGATTCCCAGAAGCCGATTCTCCGCCTACACATGAATCCTTCAAGTGAGGTCTACTATGTCTCAATAGGCTCTAACTCTTTTATTACACCAACTGCCTCCGAATCATCAGCCTCATCGGATAATCTCCATCTCGAGCTTGTGCCGGATGAACCCGGTCCTAACCCGCATCTCAACCGTCCCGTTGTCCTTCGCCAGGACGGTAAAACCCCAGAGGCAGAACCTGAAAAGACCCTGTTTCAGAAGTGAGTATTTCTTTCCCTGCTCAACATGTGTTGTTGCTTTTCATTCTTTTCATCGATTATGAGAACAGTATGGTCTAACATATCAATTTCAGATATTGGTGGGTCTTGCTCATCGTCACGTTCTTGGCCATGTCCGGCGGTGGTGAGCAGCATTGAGCATTGGTTTTGTAATATTATGAAGCTAGATCCCATATACCTCGAATACGCAGTAATAAAGTTTCATGGAGCAGAGGACCATTCCGATCACTTCTTGTTCTCACGGCCTAGGAGGAGCTACGTCTCTCAGCTCCTAAATTCTCCGGCTACTGGGTTGTACACATCCTTTGTCCCAATCATGACAATATTTCCGAATCCAAATTAGTTTGATTCTGGACAATTTTTGGAGCGAGTGAAGGGAATGCGGAATCATCATTGGGTAGGTGGGCATGCACGATTCGCGAATGCTACATCCATACCAATCTTAGTCTCCCCATAACACTACTGGGTAGTAGGCAAGCTCCACAACTTCGCCGACACATAACTAGTTCATTACAGACAATGTAACAATGATCTTCTGAGACTGCGAGAATGGGTTCTAATATCGTGATCTATCACATGGGTTAAAATGACAACATCCACCAACTCCAGACGCTTTTCTTTACAACAAATCCAATTTTAAGAACCCACGCTACATGTGATATCGCTTTTCACGCAGAAATCCCATCTCTCATTCAGTTATATGAAATCTCAGATTGCCAACTCTCGGCAAATCCTGCTACCTCGTCCGGATGTGGTCAGGTCCCATAGCATAATTCCTCGATCAGTGATTGCAATCAGCTCGTTCTCTTGGTCTGTAAAACGAAGCTGGAAGCAAACTGCGTCAAGATGAAGAACAACAGGGTGCAGTTCAATCATTCCAGTGCTCGACGACCGCCACGATGGATGATAATACTCCTCCGAATTCATATCAATTAGAGCCGCAGGCTCCAATGCCCATATGTAAATAACATTCCAGTTTGCAACAGCGATTCTAGTCCCTTCACTTGAGGAGGCAACTTTGCAGCCAAGTGAGTCGGTTGCGTCTCGAAATCCCCAGAGACGCGCCACCACCTCCCAGTCGGTCAGGCGTCGGCCACGGTCAAGGTTCAGGATGTGCCCACAATTACTGGTTCGACAAGTGGCTTCGGACCTCAACAGGCACGCAACGGTCCAGTTTTCCACGCGGTGTGTGGCAATTCCAAGAGAGAGGTACCTCCAACGACATATTGAGAGTCCGTCAAGGTCGAGGGTTTGATGTGTCCCAAAGAAAGGGACCCCGACCGAGAAGAGAAGGTTTAAGTCATTCGTGAATCGAACGGGACTCGAATTTTCGTATAGATTTCCGGACCCCGGGCGATCGATTTTGTGAAATGAGGCGTACAGGGATTTGGCTTGATAGTAATATAGCAATTGTGTTGACCTATCGTTGAATTTGATATCCGTGACCAATGGCCCTCGCGTATTGCCATGCCATGTTTGGAGTTGGCGAGGTGAATAAAAAAAGCCTGATCAAAATCAGCATTCATAAGCTCTGAAGACACTGCCATAATCATGTGTTGCATCAATTGGGGTAATCATCTAGCTTGACATACCGAGAACGTTAGGAGCAACCTCATAGGTTGAGTCATTCCTGATACTATAGAGAACCACAGTGTTTTCTGAAAACATGCGATGACACCACGAAATAGCAAAAGTGCCATCACCAGCCACAGCCAAAGCCGATGGTTCAAAATCCGCCTGCTCAGGGAAAGCGGTCACTCTCGCTGGGTCATCTGGTAATTGAAGGGAATAACAGGCGAGATATATCAGCCCGTCACGATTAAACCCCCTGGCTTGCTTCACAAACGGGTGTTCCGCATCGGAATCATGAGCTTCTATATAAGGGATAACCCGATGGAGAACATAGATTCGATCACGTCCGTCAAACGCTGTCTTGAGTATTTCAACCGACCCTAGCTGGTCCCAGGGAAGCCTTACCTGGGCAATTCGCGCAAGCTGCCCTTCTTTGACTTGGAAGATGTGGACGTCCTTCTGTTCACGGCATGAAGTGAAAATGAGAGTCCCACCAGCATATAATGCGAGCGATGAAGCTTTGATGTTGGGTATTTGATATCCGAAATTAAACGTCACGCAACTTGCATCAAATTGGCTGCCGTACAATTGCTTGGATGCTCGGGATTTTAACAACGTGAACAAGTGACTGGTGCTGATAGAGGAGACATCCAGAGGAGGACCTGGGGTTCGCCGTATATGGTGAACGAGGGCTTTTCGGCAATCTGACGCAAGTTCATAGAGACCGCGACAAGCAAAGGCAGCCTGCAGAAATGCGGGGGTGGTGCAGTTCAGCAACACAAGCTGGACGAGCTCTGGAGGAAAGTCCAGAAGCATTGTACCAGTTATGGTAATTTGGGCATGTGATTATGTACGCGATAATTGTCGCGCTGTGAGATTAACAGATATATCTTGAGTGATAAGGTGGTCAGCTTTATCTGAAGCAGGTATAATGGCCGAGGCACCAACTGCGGATCGTCTTGTTGCCTGATTCTAGTTTAGGAGTAGCTGAGCATGATTCCAGAATAATAAACTCCGGGGAACAGGTATCATTAGTACCACGGATGCCTGGTAGACTCCAGTGATTGGAACTCCGGTTCAGCGTGGCGTGTCTGTTCGTTCACATCCACCACCACCTGCGCATAAGTAAAGTCTCGTATTTCTATAAAAACTCCAGCGTCGACTCTTAATTATTTATATCTAGTTCCACCTTATAGAAGAACAACACCAAACACCTCGCAAATGCGCTCATGTGTATACAGCAAGATAAATGTGCAGAAATGGAAAGGGGGAACCCGTGAATCCTCTTATCATGGACTATTCGATGTCTGGGCTGCAGCCCATTCAAGGACGCTCTCGTAACAAAGAACGAACTGACTAAGATTCTGTACCACGCTGGGCCTTTGGGTGCGAAAATCAGATACTGTCTTTGTGACGAGGTCCAATTGTCCATTGTCAAGCGACTGGTCGGACGACCATCCCTGAGCCCGTCCTCCGGTCTGGGCGAGTTGTCTTTTCAACACATCCAAAACACTATCGACTGTACAGAAAGTACCCGTGCGGCCGCAACCTGCGCTGCAATGCACCAAAACTGGTCTCCTGGGGTTGCCCGGTGCTACCTTAGTTGTCGCGGACCGAACCTTGTCACACTGTTGAATCAGATTTAAGAGATGTGTTGGCTGAGATGTGGTGCCGAAATCGGGCCAATCGAGGTACTGAAGCTGCGTAACCTCACGAAGAGGTTCAAACGGGTGCCCTGAATGCGCCAAACCAAAATGTCTAGCAATGATAACAGGGTTATCTGTCGAATCTGCCGCCAGCTTCTCTATACCGGAATCGACGGGCTGTGAGTTTGCGGATGTTAATGATATGTATTTCTTGGAGAAGTTGTTCACAAGGAATGGCCCATATGATCCAGTTTTCCAATAAGGATGGCATTTAATCTGTCCTCGTTCGACCTCTGCGGTCAATGACACCACTAGTCGGACGTCTTGCTCCCAAACGACACGCCAGAAATCCTATTTCATCAGTTAGCTTGAATAGTTCAATAGTGGGAAAGTAGAAGGTAAACTAACAGCAAAAGTATCGGGCACAGGAGCCTGAGTCGCTATGTAGTATCGGTCACTAAAATCGGCCTTCATGAAACTTGCATTCACATAGTCGCAGCCGCCATGTGATATTTCATGTAGTTTAACTCGTGAATGATCGTAAGGATAGATATCGTTGTATCGGTTTTTTGTCCCTTTCTCAATCCCTGCTACGCGATACCGATTTGGGGAGCGCTCAAAGCCTGATTTGTCGCTCTGGTCGTATGACAAGGCCTGCTTCATGCGCTCCAGCTCGATTTTTTCTATCCCTAGAAATCGAGAAGCCGCAATTTGACCTTGGTCTGCCGGATCTGATACCTCGCGCAGCCAGTGCGGCAGCATTCGCCTTTTAGACCCAGGAAGGTTTTCTGAATGCTTCAGAGCAATCTGTCCCACACCACCGACAAGATCCATATTCTGGCGAATATTCCCAAAGAAAGGATTTGCGGCATTCAAGGACTCGGGTATGTCACATCCACCAGCAACGGGTGCAGATTGCGGGAGGTCAATTTGCAAAGTATTGTCCTTTTTCAACTCAGTGCCAGGCGCTTGCTTTTGCTGTTGTGTAAGTTCAGGAAACTTGGTCGAGAACGCCTTGAACCCCCCGACCAAGATCGAACCATCGCCCTTCCATCCCTCAGCTGTAAACTTCTTCAACACGTTGGCGAGAGGCGTCGCATCTTTCATATTGGCCGTGGCGGCATCGTATACAATGATATGGCGACACTGTGTCCAACGCGCAAAATTTCTCCGATCAACTTCGTCAGTAAAGGTATTCGCGAGTTTCTTAGTGTCGAAGGAAGGGCGCTTAAGTAAGGTTGTTGGGATGCAAAGATTCAAAGCACCCGTGATATTTCCTTTCGAGAAATGTGCGTAGGGTCGCACGTCAAGGAGCATCACGTCATCCTTGAATGATTTTAGCAACCCAGCGCAAATTTCAGTCGAGACCGGATTGCCATTCGTCTGTGTTGTGTTTGTTTTCACAGATTTCGAACCAGCTGAATGTGAATTCCCTTTCCCCAAGACACGGTTTGAAGATAGTCTATAAACTGCTGGATCAGAAATTCTGCCGTCGCCCCTTGGACCTGTTCCAAAAGCAGCTTGCTCTGCTATGTCTTTCCCAGATATGAAATGCCCATCGGGGCTATCTTTTGAAGGCTGAATATAAGCGAGATCATCTCTTTGTTTGGTGAAGCTGCGGGGACTTTCTACACTGAATGAGAAATAGTTGGAGTTTGGCAGCTCCGATGCTGCCCCGCGAGGACTAGTTTTATTGAAAGGGCGATGATCGGATAATGGGAAGAAGGACGCTGGCTCAGAAGGCCTTGGAAGCGTAAGAGTTTGGGGATCCTGGGGCCATGGCGACGTCGGCGATCTTGTACCTGTCATCGCAGACATAGTTTCGACCGAAGCAAAGAAAGGTGTGATCTTGTTCCCGATGACTATGTCGGCGATAATCAATCCGACAACTCGCTTGCCATTTCGTGACTTATTTCGATACCAGGGAGAAAGTAGTTGGATAATCCCGGAGGCAATAGATGATTTAATGTTGATGGGTATATATGCTTATGAGCGTAGGAGACTCAGCCGCGAACATGTATGAAACTGACAAGAAGGTAGAGAAGGATAAGTTGATAAGAGAATTTGAGAATTATATAATAATGTGAATGGGAGGGTGTGTAATAATGGAACTGAGGAGCACAATGTGGCGTCAAGAGGACGCAGAGGCCGCTCAGAGTGTGAAAAAAAACGGGATTGAAATGCCTCGCTCTGAGGAGGGAGACCCGGTAGAAGAGCGAATCGTGGCTATCATCCAGTTGAGTTCCTGAGCCAATCGAGTCGGTAGAAGGATAGTGGGGGTTGAGGTTGGACTACTAAGGAGTGTCATTCTTGACCCACTGGTGTCATCGTTCAAGGCTCAAGAAACAAGCAGGGTGAAGCAAAAATGAAAGGAGACTTGACAATAAACGGCGGGGGGCGCGATGTTGATCGTTGGAAATGACGTTATGGTCGACGGCGGCAAACCTTTTTGTCTTGAGCCACAACCAGTTCGGCCGGTCTGGATCGCAGGAACCATGCGCACTAGTTAATTAGTTAATCTGATTTCTGATTACTCCGTACACAGGGTAACCCGCCACATTGACGCAGTAAGCAACATATGGTATGGTATATTACTGTGTCTAAAGTATGTGGTTTACTCGGCCCTAAGTGTGACATAGATTAGAATGTCATGCTGTATATGCTTCACTGAAAGTCTGATAGGATTCCTGTCTCAGGTTCGTCAACAAAGGTCTACTCCGAGGGAGTGCTTTGGCGGTATAGTTGAATTGGTGAGGTGTTCAGACGATGCCAATCGGCTCCAAATACAAACAGGTGCCATTCATTGATCCAAAGGTCATCATCAACCTGACCAAGCGTCACATACAAGGGATCAAATTTCTCGTATCATCCCACTGCCCAGTCGTGCTAGATGATAATTGGTCTCGCGATCGTCACAATGTCGGAAGTCAATACCGTAGTAGGGGCGAACAATAATGCTATGACGTCTGCCAGATCACCCAGAAGTCTAACAAAATAGACACATAAGGCCGGGCGCAAAGTGGACTTTTCAGTCAACAGAATGGGGCATTGAATGATGGTCGAGCAGCGCATATTGCCTGGTCCAAGCACAATTCTACTGACCAGCCGCATTACTGATCCGTCCTGCAAAGATTCTCTGATGGATTCAACTAAGGCAAATGACATTTTTCTGGCATCAGCGGTAGACAGTAATCCGTCTGCCTAAAAACTTGTGCCATCTTATAGTTTCCCGTCTGGTTCTCCCTTGAACCGCTGAACTCGCTTTTGCTCCCAATTGTCCAGGTCTTTGGCCATAAGCCTCTATCGAAAACCAGTCACGTTAGCACTGAATCAACCCAAAAGGATCAAAAGGCTAATCCTGGACATAATGGGGATATACATAATACTCCTCTTTATCGTCACCAATGACCCTCCTTCGTGGATTCCTTTTGATTCCTTCTTCTCCATCAGAACCCTTAAGACCCAAATTCATTGCCTCCTCTTGGGTTAACTGTTTCACTTTGCGATCATATCTCTCATACCTCAAGGCAGCTGCGGGCGTCAAAGCAAACGATCCAGCCACGATTATCATGACGAAAGGCAGCCCGAAAAGAAGAAATGGGTGCCTCGGAAGTTTGGAGCGGTAGACCTCGCCTAGTTTTTCCCCGAGTGTAGAGGATGCTGTGGTCGCCCGTCGGAACGTTTTAGCCTGGAATGCGGGCATTGTCACGTTGGGATGCGGAATCAAAAAGAAATGTGGTGGATACTGCGACTTTAATGAAAGCTGCTCGCCGTAGTTGACAATAACTTGGTCCACTAGACTGTAGCTTACGGAGCACGTGAAATCTGATTGTATTGAGTCTCTGGGTCGGAAGTAAATTCGAAGAGTCGAGATGGACACTGGAGATTTCGAGCTACCATACGGAGTACACCGGAAAGCTTCCCATCGGGAGATAGAAAGTCCGGCAACCCCAAACAGGAAACGTTCTCCGTTCTCCGCAACCTTCTGTGGAAGCTTCTCATAAACAATAAAAATTTGGGTTGCAATCGAACGACACAGACCGTTGTCTCCACTCTTTCAAGTCAATATCAAGTTCCATGTTCTTGTTTTAAGGTAAGTACATGTTGAACCAGTCCATACACTCTGTTCCCGAAGCTGGGGCTGACAACTCTGTTAACAGGAGCTGAGGTGACCATCAAACGCCAGTGGTAACGTTGTAACAATTTAGTATCAAGTGCCTTCTCGATAGCGTTCATTTCCTAAATGTCCTTCACGTCGAGCTCGATATTCGGTACGGGTGGCCTGGGTGCCACGGCGCAACCGACGCAACAACAGCCATCGCAACCCTCAAGCATATTCTCCCCTACAAGTATATTCGGCAACCCCCCTGCAGCAACACAGGCTCCATCAACCACCTCCATTTTCGGCGGACAGCCTCAGCCCCAACAACAGTCTGCTCAAACCTCAATATTCGGGCCTGGTCAAGCAAATGTTAGCACCGTGCAACCCGTACAGACCTCCTCCCAGGCAGCCCAGCCTGCCTTCTTTAACAGTTTGTTAGAGCGCGGCAAAAAGCGACCTCTTTCTGCAGTCGGTCAGAGCAACAATTTTGAAGAATTGCCCGGGCTCCAATTAGGTCTCAATGACATCCGTCGAAAAGCAAGGGAACTGGGCACTGGGAGCCTGAAGGATAGCCATGCGCCAAGCAGTAAAGCGTGAGTACTCAATTGTCATCTTCATAATATGCTAGTATGCTGGTTTTCTTGCTCACCATTCGCACATCAGCCACTATCTCCTCGCCGCTTCCGGCGTTTCTCCGGGGCATGCTCTTCGCGACCTTAAGGCCTTGGAACCTCAAGCATCGGTAGCTCTTCCTAAGAAATCGGATACTTTTGATCCGGACAATCAAAAGTACTTGAGACATATTCAACAGCGTGGTCGCCAGGTCATGGTCGCGGAGAGTCTCGCCAGAGCCCAAAAAGACTTTGACTCGTTCCTTGATGAGAAGGTAGACCTGGACTGGGAGGAGCAGCGCCACAGGATTTTCAATCACTTTGGGTTGTCACAAAAAGAAGATTCCATGGGTGACTCCAAACCATCATTTGGCCGTTCAACAAGGCAAACTAATCAATTCGGGTCTGTATCTGCTTATGGTCCTCCTGGTGGTTCTCGCAGGAGTGTCTTTGGGCGCTCTGGGCTGGAGAAGTCAGTCATAGGTACTCCTGGAACCGGAAAAGCGAGCCATCAGCTTTTTGATGATTCTGTGGAGCGTACTGAAAGTTCAGGCTCTCAAGCGTTGGATACTCGTTTCTTACGCGAAAAAATGGGGTATTATGCGGATAAGGTCCAGTCACTCAACTCCTTCAGGCTTCAAGCGCGCAGCTTTCCAATTCTTCATGAGTTTGCCGATGTTGAAAAGCACGCTGGTGGTGATGTAAGTCCTGCCATGAATGACTATGTTTCTTAATTTACTTATCAATCCAGGTACCTCGGCAACTTTTTGATGCGTACAGAGCTCTGATAAGCATTGTTGAAGAGACTTCTGAGATCACTGACATCTCGGATCCTATATCAATAAAAGAACGCCAATTTTCGGAAGAGTATCTGAACGAAGCTCCAAACTCGCAACAGGCTGTAAATTTAAGAAAACGCATTGTCGAGGGCTCCAGGAAGTTTCTAGAGAGCTCATTCTATAATGAGGTTGAGGGAGCGATTGCCAAGAACCCTCGTGAAGCGCAGCTTGGCGGCATACCTACTGTGGTCAATAAGATTCGGGCCTATATACGCCTTCGGGAAGCAAGGAAAGACCTCGCACCCGATGGTACTGAGCTACAAATGGTTGGGGATGATTACTGCTGGATCCTTATATTCTATCTCCTTCGATGTGGGTTCATTACCGAGGCGGCAGAATACGTTTCTCAAGACCCCGGTTTCCGTTCATTGGACCACAAATTTGTGACATATATGACAACATATGCTCAGAGTAAAAGGTTGCCTAGAGATATGCAGCAACGGATCAATGGTGAATACCAGCAGCGGTCTCGCAATGCCCCCGACAACACTATCGATCCCTACCGGATGGCTTGCTACAAAATCATTGGGCGGTGTGACCTTGGCCGCAGACGCCTTGATGGTATCAATCAGAGTGTGGAGGATTGGATGTGGTTGCAGTTCAGCTTGGCTAGGGAAGATGATCGTGCCGAAGAGGTTGCAGGCGATGTGTTTGGGCTGGAGGACATACAGACGGATATCACAGAAATAGGGCAGCGAGTTTTTGGGAAAGGTCAAGAAGGACCTGGCGGTTATGGGACCTTCTTCCTACTTCAGGCCCTTGGCGGAATGTTTGAGCAAGCTGTGTCTTACCTCGGATCATATGCGCCTGTTAGTGCAGTGCACTTTGCTATTTCACTCAGCTACTATGGTCTCTTGAGGGTCTCTGATTTCTATACATCGGGAGAAGAAATTTGTGAGTGGTCCTTATAAAATCTTTGATCCATGCACATGCTAACAGGACTTAGTATCCTTCACCGTGAAACAGTATCCTCAGATCAATTTCGGCTATCTCATCACCCAATATACAAAAGAGTTCCGCACCGCATACGTTGAAGCTGCAACTGACTACTTCTCGTTGCTTTGTCTCAATGCTGACCTTCCGGGCGCTTTGGGTAGATCCCAGGCATCTGTGTGCCATGAGGCTCTGCGGGAATATATTCTGGAGACAAGGGACTTTGCTAAGCTCCTAGGTGATATTCGCTCGGATGGCACTAGGATCAAGGGGCTCATTGAGCAACGCATAAGCTTGATTAAATTGGTGGACCAAGAAGAATTCCTGAAGACGATTACTATACAAGCAGCCGCTGTCGCCGAAGACAAGGGTTTAATCACAGACTCTGTCCTTTTATATCATCTCGCTGAGGACTACGACCATGTCATTGATATCATCAACAGAACGTTGTCAGATTCAGTGGCTGTTCCACTAGGAACCCCTACCCTGAAACTGCAGCCTTTGCGACCTCGTACTAGCGTGCCGCAAGTTGGCCAAACTTCTTCAACAAAGCCTGGAAGTAGCCTGAGCTTGACCACTGTGGATGATCCGATTGTGTTGGCGAAGAACATGATCAACCTCTACAACCAAAATGCTTTGTATTATCAGCGAATCCATCAGTCAAACCGTGACGCATGCGGGCTTCTACTGCGCATGATGGAGGCCAAAGCCGAAGTCGAATCAGGAAACTGGACATCAGCCTTGGATGTAAGTTTTGACTCGACTATTTCTTCTTTTTATAAGTTTTTCAGCGTCATAACTGACACTGCATTTCTTAGACCATCAACGGGCTGGGCATTCTTCCACTGCGGGCTAGGGGCTCTGTACCTTATATCCGAAGTGCCGCTCAAACATTCACTTCATTCCCATCACTTATCTCTAGCAATGTGGGCCACGTGATAACCTGGAGTATTACATGCATTGGGCGTGAACGCGGACGATTGAGCACTGGGCCATACGAAAACGAAATGAGACAGGGACTTTCGGAAGAGTTGTTGATCATGGCTAAGGACATGATGATTTTCTCTGGGATGGTCAAATACAAGCTCCCCCCAAGGGTCTATGAGACTCTTGCTCGCGCTGGGGCGGATATCGGGGCTTATTAGACCTCTTTGAAGCAATTACTTCCTTTCTAGCCGTATAATAAGGTGATTAATAGTGGAATTTGACTTTTTACCCTTTATAATACAACAAGTGTACAGAAATTTCCAGGTGCGGATTGTTTCCGCGAAAGCTTAAGGAGCGCCAAGGTTTCCGGGTCGGTGAAGCTTTGAAGCACAACCACCTTAAGATCATTCTCAGAATTTCGCTGGACGCGGCCGAAAACCACAGTTACGGTGATTTACATGCGCACAATACCTATAAATATCTTAACAAAGAGGAGTACTGTTGACGTCCGGTGCGCGTTTCTCAAATAATGCATTACCTATATTGAATACGGCCGTACTACTATTTGACCTCGATCGATTGCCTTGCTCGATATGGACCATGACACTCTTGACATTTTGGATGGAAGCTCCAGATCAGGATCACCTAATAGCAAGTCAGACTCATTACACGATGCGGAGGCGAGACGTGTTATGGAGACGGTGGAAGCTCAAACAGCACAGAGAATGGACACGACGCCCGATGTTGACATCGATCTGTACCCCGAAAGCCAACCACAACCACAATCACAATCAGAATCAGAACCACAGGAAGTAGGACTAGGCTCTGTAGGCGAGGGTGCAAGTGCTTCTCGCCTGACAGACCTTTCTATGACAAGGAATCGGTCAAATGCGCTCAATGGGCTCAATGTGCTCACTGGCGCATCACATAGTGTTATCAGCGAGAGCTCAAATTATGTGGACCAGGCCGGCGAGGTTGCACCTCTCGCCCTTATCGACAACCCACCGAATATTGCAAGGATTCGAAAAGTCCTATTTGAGTGCAAAGAATCTATTGAAATCAGCCTACAGGAGTTTGAAACATACTGGCCTTTTATTGACAATGTGTGGGTGAAACAAAGGTCCAATTCTAGCAAAGAAGGACATTGCACCACCGACTATTATATGTGCCGCTTGCGACGACCGACTCACCGGAGCTCAGATACAAGGCCCCTGCCAGAGGGGAAACGCCCTCGGAAGAAAAGAGTTCGAGAAGGCGGAATCTGCAATTTTCAGATTAAGGTCATCAGGTTCGAAGGGGCATACTCTACTGTCACCATCGCCAGAACTCCGGGAAGCAGCCACGAACACTCCCACGATCTTGACTTTATTGATAAAGTGAAGCGTAATTCGGGACTGATGGAGTTTGCCCGGAGGGAAGCAAGTAAAGGTTACCTGCCTTCGTCTATTTACACTAAGTTTCGGGAAGAGCCCGAAAGGCTCGTCGAATCAGGTGGCAAGTTCTGTACCGTTACAGACGTTCGAAATGTGTCTGCAAAGTGGAGACTGCAGAATCCGGAAGTGAGTCTAGTGGCTCATGAAGGGTACGAATATCAAAAGGGCCATGGCATTGTGAGAACCCGGCCACCAGAGGACAATAGCACAGCTCCAGCCGAGTCGACAACACCACATACCCCAACATTACCGCCCTTGCCACCTGATACTCTTCCGTTCCCTCAGTTTGCGCTAGATTTCTTAGAGCCTTATCTCCCTAAACACGACGAAAAACGCGAGTTCCCTCATGTTACTCTTTCCTATGCCTCGTCCATGGATTCTAAAATCTCACTTCTCCCGGGCATGCAGACGGTACTTTCGGGCCCAGAGGCTAAACTAATGACACATTATTTACGGTCACGCCACGATGCGATCTTGATCGGAGTTGGGACTGTTCTTGCTGATGACCCGGGCCTGAATTGTAGGCTGCAGGGGGCCGGGGGATTTGGTGGACTTGGGAGGATGTGGCAGCCACGGCCGGTGGTAGTCGATCCCATGGGCCGGTGGCCAGTACATCCGGACTCTAGGATGCTGCGGACAGCTGTCGAAGGAAAAGGTAGAGCGCCATGGGTAGTTGTATCCCCAGGGGCACAGATCCACCCTCAGAATCTGATGATGCTTAAAGGCTATGGAGGTGACTTCCTTCGTATCATGGAATATCATCAAAACTGGCGACTCCGCTGGGAGCCTATCTTACGGGCCTTGGCATCGGAGGGGATCAAAAGTGTGATGATTGAAGGCGGGGGGAGGATTCTGAGTGAACTCTTGAACCCTGAATATACCGAGTTCATTGATTCAATCATCGTGACTATTGCTCCAACTTACCTTGGCTCTGGAGGAGTTGGGGTGAGCCCTGATTCTAAACGCGATGCGCAGGGCAAGCCCAATGCAGCGCTCAACCCCAGGGACGTCAAGTGGGTTCCAATGGGACAGAACGTTATCATGTGTGGTAAGATCCGCAGCACTCCGATACTCTCTGTTCAGCTTCCTCCCCCCGAGTCAACATCCTCCCCGGCGGATTCGCGATAGTCAGCTCTCAGGGCTGACAAGGAGCGAGGTTAATCATCAGGTGTAGTCTAAACACCCATAAAATGGCATATGATAAGAATTGCTATGATACTATTAATAATTGTCCACTGAGTTGGGTTTGAAAACTTTCTTTGTTTTGTGATAAACATGGTTTGCTGGTTAGTAGTGCTCTACTTTGTACAAGAATGACTGAAAGAGAAGGAGGGTAAAACATCGAGATAACACAGCAAAAAACTGCATTCAGGAGACTTGGATGCAATAATAGTAAGTGCTTGGCTTCAATCAATAGACTCCGTGACTCGGTAGCTGAAGAATGCGAGATGCCTGGAGTTGGCAGCCTGGAATTCAGCGCTTGATTTGCCGGACAATAGATAATAGCACCACAACACTTTTTTTTTGCCCATTTCTCCTCCTTTGTTCTTGCTTTGCTTTCTCATCTTCTCCCTCCCACACTTTTAACTCTCAATTACGGAGGATTTCATCTTTTCAATCTCTTCCGGACTTGAATCCATCCTCCTCCTTCCAGCAATAGTTGTTTTCCGTCGACAATGCCTCCTAAGAAAGCCGCAACCAAGGCTGCGACGCGGTCGACGAATGTGGTCAACAAGTCAACTACTGCCGCTCCAGCCACCACTACCACGGAGAAGACACCTGCGACGAAGCCAACAACTCAAGGGCGATCTACAGCTACGAATAAGAAAGTTCCCGCGAAAGTCATTGCAAAAACCGCCGCGACGCGCAAAACAGCCAAAGGAGACGACCCCAAAGCCGCAAAAGATAAAAAATCCGCGCCTGCACATCCTGCAAAGAAGCGCAGCGCTGATGCTGCTGATGATAGTGAGCCCAAACGTATTGTCAAGCGCACCCGTGTTGCTAAGCCTGCGGCTCCTAAGCCGAAGCCGAAGCAGAAATTGGTCATTAACCAAGTGTTAACTGCTAGACTAAACGTATATGTTTGCGGTGAAGGTAGCTCTGGTGAACTTGGCTTGGGTGTCGGGAAGGATGTAATTGATGTGAAGCGTCCTCGTCTGAACCCTCACCTGCCATCGGATACTGTGGGTGTTGTGCAGGTCGCTGTCGGCGGTATGCATTGTGTCGCTGTTACGCATGACAGTAAGGTCCTCACTTGGGGTGTAAATGATCAAGGTGCGCTCGGCAGAGACACAGCGTGGGAAGGTGGATACAAGGACATGGGTACCAATAAAGACGACTCGGACTCGGACTCGGATGACGGTGTCGACCTTAATCCCTACGAGTCAACGCCAACTGCCATTCCTTCTGATGCTTTTCCTGAAGGCACTGTTTTTGTGGAAGCTGCAGCTGGTGACAGCTCAAGCTTTGTCCTTACAGATGAGGGCCTAGTGTATGGCTGGGGAACATTCAGGGTACGTTTCTTTGTCCACTATCCTACTGTTCGCGTACTTGGCTAATGATGACTTCCAGAGCAACGACGGTATCTTAGGCTTCAATGCAACCACTAGGGTCCAGACAGTTCCAACTTTGCTCCCAGGTTTAAAAAAGATCAAGCATTTAGTGTGCGGAGATAATCATGTTCTCGCTCTGAATGACAAGGGTGCTGTCGTCTCTTGGGGCTCTGGCCAGCAAAATGAACTAGGTCGTCGAATCATCGAGCGCAATGCACTGAACGGACTCCAGCCACGAGAATTTGGTCTTCCCAAGAACATTGTTCACATAGGCGCCGGTGCTCACCATTCTTTCGCCGTCCACCAGTCCGGCAAGGTCTATGCCTGGGGTCTAAACAGCTTTGGTGCAACTGCCATTCGTGAGTTTGCTGGTGATAGTGAGGCTTCTATCGTTCACCCCACTATCGTGGACTCGTTATCCGAGAAGGGTGTTGTTCAGATATGCGGTGGTGCTCACCACTCTCTGGCTGTTACCAAGGATGGCCAATGTCTTGTCTGGGGTCGACTAGATGGTTACCAGACAGGTCTCAACATTAATTCTCTTCCCGGTAACGCGGTCATCAAGGACGAGCGTGATCATCCTCGTATCCTAATTGAGCCCACGGCTGTGCCCGGAATCAAGGTCAAAGCTGTTGCTGCGGGATCCGATCATTCGATTGCCATTGATACTGATGGGCGTCCCTGGACTTGGGGTTTCTCTGCCACCTACCAGACGGGTCAAGGCACACAGGACGATGTCGAGGTAGCAACTGTTGTTGAAAATACTGCTGTTCGGGGTAAAATCCTTAACGGCGCTGGTGGCGGTGGTCAGTTTTCTGTATTTACGGAACCAGCGACAATCTAATTTATCCAACTAGCTTTGAGGGGTCAATCCTACTTTGGGTTTGGGATGTACGATCTATTGGGGGGGGTTGTTCATCGTGAGGTTGGTTTAATCTATCGAAGTGTTATCCTGTGGAGCTTGTCAGGCATTTAAAGATTGCGTCGTCTGAGCAGCGATCTTAGACCCTATTGTACTCTAATTTCTAACCGCGATGTGTCGCTTGTATGTATTTTGGAAAACCGGTTTATTTTTACTTATCTACTGTTCCTTCCATGTTTTAGCTCTTGAAATGTATGAGTCTTGTAAGGTTATGCAGGTTGATATTGTCGGCCCGTTAAAAATTGATAGAAATTAAGACGGTCTCTCGTTTGACACGTCAAGCCTTTCCATTGCTTCGATCTCATCCGCATCTTGTATTGGGTTATGTTTCGTGCCAGCCGAAACTCTATACCCAGCAGTATCATCCTCATGTTCCCTCAATAACATGTCCAGCTCATCCATATCATCATCATCAAGCGGGTTGCGTTCTATGCCAGTCGTGTTAGGTTTCCCGAGGCCAGGCTCATTCTCATGCTCTCTCAATAGCGCGTCCAGCTCATCTAAATCATTGTCATCCAGTGTCGCGCCGCCATTGTCAGTTGTTTTCTGCCGGTTATCATTGTCCGACATGAATAAATCTTTGTCCATATCATTACGTAACTGTAACTGTTCCCGAGTTTGATCAACAGCCGCCACACTCGCTGACTTGGTACTGTATGTTGAGTGGTGTGCATCTATCATTTCTGACTTTGTAGCACCATTATTGTTGGGCCTTAGAAGTGGGAGACCTGAAGTATCATCATCCGCAGACTTGGGTTTTTCTTCGTCTATCCATGTTCGTCGCATCGTTTGTAAGCGTTTGGAATGGCCGAGTCGTTCAATCATGGCCAAGCCGTCCGCAAATTTTGCCTTAGGAAAGAGATCATCGAGCCATAGTTGATAAAAGTTCAGTAGGCGAGCCAAATCAGAGAACTACCTCGGACAATATTGGTTATTCTCGTGCTGATTCAAAGACATGGCATCATTCCATGGAGGGCTGGTAGACAAACCTCGTGACCTTTCCCCTTGAACTTTAGATTCTTTTTAGCTGAGCGGCGCAACTTGGGAATTCCAGCCTGGGAAAGTAGTCTTGTGTTCAGAAATTATTAAACGGTTGGCGCGTAATGATTCGGTGTCTTCTATCTTACCTGCTTTCGTCAAGCTTAGCAACAGGCTGTTTCTTTTTCGCGACCTTGACCTCTTCGTCAAGGCCAAGTATTACTCCTGAGTCATCGGGTGGAGGGACTGGCTTTGTCAATTTTGTACTGCTTGTGTTTGTATTGGTATCCTGGAGTATTTCATCGAGACCGACATCGTAGTCAAATAGATCGTCGACATAGTTGGAAGATCGCGTCCCATCAACGGTGGCGGTAGCTTCGTTTGCCATTGAGACGGCTGAAGCTCGACTGGAAAATCAATATTGATTGGCAGTTCCAAGGTAGATGCAATCGGTCAATGCACAAAAATGATAGTAGTTGTGCTAGGTATAGGACCAGACGTCGGACGCGTTCCAAGTTCCAACCTTCTTGCCCGATACGTCCCACGCGTTAAATGCTCAATGGCCAATAGCAGGCTTCTCATCGCAAATTACCTACGTATTCCTTAGGTACGGAGTGCCTACTTCGAGCATCCCATACTCACTCCTGGGTTGTATGGCAAAAAGCTCTTGCGCTTGTCATTCACCAATGCATTAATCTTTATAATTTGCGTCAAGCTCTCACCTGAAGCTTAATCTCAAATTCAAGTACGGAATATTCATTGATTGTACGGAGCTGCTTTGATGCCAAATCTACATTGGAGCTAGACCTAATATAGAAAGTCAAGCTTGGCACAACCTGAGTTCAATTCCATCGGCAAGAGTTTAATCGGACAACACTTGCAGGCATAGAGCAGGTCCATTTCTGTCACAATGACCAGTAACACCTCTGCGGTCGTTCCGCCGAGGCAATTGAATACTGACTATCCGGTAACACTATCCCCTCCGCAACCCAGTTGACACCTTTCAAGTCAATTGCTAACATCAGCTTGTAGCTCATTGACAATGACCCGTACGAACTACCCCGATACTTCCCAGAAACAATCATCTCATATGCGATCTCGAAAAACTTACTAATACCCATTACTTTTTCCTAGACACTTGCGACGAGTTTTTGGATATGCGAGAAACCGCGACTATGTGGTCGCCGGTGGAACGGCTGCGGCTGTTCCCATTGCGTTCTGGATTATGGAAAGAGTGAGCCCGTCACATGTTGGCAAAGGGGGCTTCGCACCTATGATGCGCCTGGCGACTGCAATTGGTCTTATTGGGGGTCTTCATATTTTCTATCAGAGGTCTTGCCGTACGTCGAATCCCGGTTTGTCGGGCCGCCTTTAGCCTAGTATTGATCTATGTTCTTTTAACAGACCGCTTCTACGGCTTTACGGAGAACTCCAGGGAGGTTGATATGGACATGAGGGAAATGGTCGACAAGGTTAAGAACGGCAAGCCCCTCTATGGTACCTCACGATTGTCTCCCTACTTGCAGGGAGTAGCTGCTCAAAACTCGCGGTACTCCCAACTCGCCATCCATATCGTGCCCTGGTTCAACATAGTCAACCACGATCATGTAAGTCCACAGTATCCTTCACTGCGTCTTTTTCGAGTACTTGGTTTCAGTCCCAAATGCTGACTATGATCAAGCATGGTGTTGATACAGCCAAGTACTACCAGCAAGCTGAAAGGGAGCTCGAAGCAGAGCGGCTGTCTTAGGTCGTGTTTTCTTGAAGCTTAAATCACTCACCGAGTGGGAATTGGTTGCCACTCTCCGACCCGGCTTCGGTTACTCGGGGATTGTAGGTCTTCGAGGTTCAAGCGACTCTGCTCTCATTGAATGATACATGGGTGGGTGAGCGAAGCGAGCAGATATGTATAGTCATCTTTCTCATTTAGGATTGTCGCCAAGTCAATCACTGTTGCGGTTTTACTTTTACCTCTAATCTGTCGTGTGGTCGACAACCCCAGCATCGTCCTCAAAGTTAGTATTCAGCTCTCGATGTTTTTTCGGTCGAGGTTTGGGCGCTGTAAGAGTCAGCAGCCGTTCTCAATTACAAGTATTGTGCCTGAGCCCATACCTTTTTCGTTTTCCTGTATGTAGAAGCGCCTAAGTAACATGATGGCCTCTTTACGCTGCAACCCACCGTAGACAGGATATGGCGGGTCAATCGCAGGGCTAAAATGAAAGCGAGTCAGTTCCTTGGACGACAATATTTGGATCCATGGGGTAACTGACTCGGAGTGCAAAGTCAAGATGCTCCCAGTTCCCCCAAATCTCTCGTTTCCGCAGCCAAAATATACCCTCCTTATTTGATACTGGCGTAAGGCTGCAGCGCACATCACGCAGGGCTCGACAGTCACATAAAGGTCTGTTGAACGGAGTGCTGATTTCGGGTAGCTGCGCAGCATTTCTTGAATGGCAATAAACTCTGCGTGCCGTGTTCCCTGTCAACATGGAATCAATTGACTGAACATAATATCGAGTCCTGGGACGTTTCCACAGAGGTCTGCCGAATGACCTACATTCATTGATCTGTTGGTATCATTCATTCCATTCCCAACTATCTTGTTCTTGTGTACCAACACACATCCTACAGGAGTTTCACCTGTATCAAGAGCTTTTCTTGCCTGACAAAGCGTCAGACCCTCTATATTTGCGTGAATGATATATGGGCGGGGGTACCATTTCAAAGGCTTGCTCCATGAAGTAAGTCTGTTCTGGTGTTGCTTGCTCCATCTGTACTTTTACACACCCAGCACTATGGTCCGGATGTGTAGACTATTGCTTTTGGGTGGTGTTCGGATATGGAGTTCGAGTATCCACCAGAAAGTGTAGCCTTTGGCAGAGCCGATTAGACAAAGTGGTACCGGATTT
The DNA here is from genome assembly GCA_027569205.1 of Aspergillus kassunensis. Lineage (NCBI taxonomy): Eukaryota > Fungi > Ascomycota > Eurotiomycetes > Eurotiales > Aspergillaceae > Aspergillus > Aspergillus kassunensis. The sequence goes on from JAPDEQ010000030.1 coordinate 285,465, forward strand.
TATATATGTAGATGCCTCTGCCATGAATTTAAGCGTGCAGATATTGATAATAATTATAATTAAATTTATTTATAATTTTAGCACTTAAGATATTTAAGTCTGACTTTTTCTTAAATAAATAATTGCTTGAACCCACGGGCCAGGGGTTTGACAAGGGAGCAAAAAAAAATTAAACAAGTTATCTGCTTGTTGTACGGGTAATGACTGAAGGGTAGAGTATAAATGCTATACAGCGTATGGTCAAATAAAGAGAAAATTCTATTGTCAACTGAAGGCTACTAGCAATGCAAAGATCGAATAACAACGTACTTCCATTGCTTAGAAAGCGGTATCGCTGATTCTGCCACACGTTGATGCTGCTCTGATGGTAAATCGATATAGACGATAGAGACGGTGAAGAAACGGTAATTCGACAAACCAATCTCAGAATGCTAAACTGAGGCTGATGGCAGGCAATAATCGCAATGATCGAAACTGATAATAGTCCCTAGGAAAGGAGAATCTAGAACGATTTGAAGGAAGGTTCCGCTCGCTAGTTTTCTGCCAAAGCGGTCGACTCTCCCTACAACGTGCACCTTATCGGCTTATCGGCTTATCGGCTTATCGGATTATCTATATTCTCAGAACGCGCTTTGCTCAATCCAGAGCACGTCTCTGGCACCTGGTCAACAAACCCCCGCTCTTCTCTCCCGAGCATGCCATAAACGAACCATTACGAACAACTGCAAATGACTTGCGGAAGGCTGATTTATGTTCTACGATAAGCATGGCTAATTGGCGATCTACAGACCCAGTCCCATCCACCCTAGCAGCCCAGTTAGCACCGCGTCTCTCGTCCCAGGGAACGCAAGTCCACAATCTAAGCAAAGAAGCATTTTCGCAACTCCGGCAAGAACTTGTCGAGGGTAAATATAGTGGCCTGTGCCTCGATGATAGCGCTACCGATGTCAGTATGTTGATTTGCATTGTGCTCAAGGCCGGGTTAGAGCCATGTACGAAAGACGAAACCCCAAACGGTGCAGACCTGGACGGCCAGCTCTCGGACTGCCTTGATATAATTCAAACGACTATTGAGAAGGCCCCTCAAACGTTGGTGGAAGTGCCAGATCCAGAAATTCTCGGCGAGAAGGCATATGCCCCATTATATGCCTGGCTAGTCGTTCGACTTCTTCACCTGTTTTGTGCTCAGAGCAATAGGAGCTATGATGAGCAGATCAGTGGCATATTCTCGACCCTATCGCGTGTTCAGTATAAACATACCAGACTCTGGTCGACATCTGATACCATTCCTACTTTTTTGCGAGCTTGCACAACTGGTGGGTAAGGCTTTGAAGCCAGTTGGGAATATTTTACTGACCAGCTTCAGAGGTCATAGTTTTCCTAGAAAAACTTCCTAATCGGCCTCAACCGGATAGATCTCTGTTCAGATCATGTCTTCCGATACCTGATGGTCCTCTTTCTGTAGTGCTAGGCAAGCTTGGTCTTCCACGCAACCTGTGTGACAAGAGAATCAGACTTGGTTCATTTTCGAGGGCTGCCTTGTTGTCTCTCAGTCTAATAAACTCATTCTTGGACGCAAAGAGTGATGGTGTCTACTCTATTAACAGGGCGCCGAGTATCCGGCAAAATATTGCCTGGATTGTTGATGGCTACCAACATCTGTGGAGTGCTGCGTCTAGTTGGCTCCAAACTCCCAACTTAGATAACATCGATACCAAAATCGAGTTTTGCTCACGATTTTTGACATCTATACGATCATGCTACCGGAACGAAACATCATCCGAGATGAAAATAGCATACGATGTTATCCAAGTGTTAGATGACATGCTGTCTTTGGACTATCTGTGCCAATGTCCCGTCCTTCAGCTTGAGCTTGGGCAATTCCTTGACAATTGCATCAATCTCTCCGGGTGTGCAGACATGCGTCTCAAATGTATTAGCAGACTCCTGCCATCGTTAAATCATGTTATGAAGAAAACTACTTTTCAATTGCTTGAACCTCAGTTTCAGGTAGTGGACCTTACAGCCTTTTCAATTTCCCATAAAACTAACTAGCATAAAGGCTGCAGTTCAAACTGCTATCACGAGAACGACACACACATACTCGACTCTAGAACCTTCTGGGCATTTGTCTTTCAATGATGGCAATAAAGCAATGCTAGATTCCTTTGCATCTGACCAAGGGTTTGCGGTGCCAAATCAAAGAGCTGGAGACCCCGAAGCTAGACAGCTACCAAAGCGTCGCTGCGTCTCACAAATGGGAGGGGAGCAGGACAAAGACCATTTGGTCCATCAGCTTATCTCAAGATTGTTGGAAGTGCTCCAATATGAAGGTCCTGCAAATTTGGAGTGCCTGGAGCTTGCCGTTTCGTGAGTTGTTCAGCGCGGTTCAGAACAGTCTGCATGCTAATTTGAATATTCTAGCGAGTCTTTCTTTGGGCTTCTAGAGGACAAGAAATGCGAATTCTTGCGAACTCTAGGCTACTTACCCTGCGCAATGGCTGATTGCTTGACAATGGGCACTGAAAGTTTCTCGCAGAGCAAACAGCTTTGCTATATTTGTGACGAGGAATGCCACGATAACCGAGGACTTAATGGGTGCATCAACAGCAGTAATAAGTTATGCCAGTTATTGGCATCCGTACTTCCCAAAATCTCCCGTTCTTCGATCCTTCGAGTAACTGCGATGATGACTCTAAAGCGGATCCTAATGCATACCTCTAACCACGAGCACCTACAGCTGTCTAGTTCGGTTTTTGGCGATTTGTTACTAAGTTCTCTTCGAAGCTCCGTGCGAGAACTTCGTGTCGTCGCTGGGTATGCTATTCCTTGAAATTGATGTATGAGTGCTAATAGTCTCTTAGCCACACGGTGGTGTGCTTTGCGCACAAGAGCCTAGACCGTGAGATTCGACGAGGCAACTTCGTTATCATCCTGGAATGGCTAAGAAGTCTATCTGAAAAGCCGGAAACAGCATTGCAAGAATCTTGCATCATGAGTTTATGCCGGGTAGCAAGGTATGCATGCCTCAATCAGATTCGAAATTGTTGTTGCAAGCCAATTTGGACTAATATATTTGACTTACAGGTTCTCCAACGATGAAGAGATGAATATAATCCTTGTTCACCTTATTGAGTACCTTGGTCACACAAATCCGTTCATTTGCGGGGTGGCATATACTGAAGTAAGTGAACCCTGGCATCCCTGGTATCTGCTATCTAGTAGACAGATGTATTCGAACAACTGTGAGAGAATGTCTGACCAAGATAAAGCTATCGAAACTTGCACAGCAGCTTTCAGTCACGCCCGCTGTCATCTTTCGGCCTTTCTGGAGGACCCTCTCTGTGATAGTCGCCAAGAACCTGCAGTCGCGTCCATATATGGCGGAGCAACTCTGCGACTTGCTCGGAATGAGAGTTGATGACTTTCTGAAAATGACGGAAGTCTATGTTCTGCCCCATCTAGTACTGCTGCGAAAACGGGATGTCATTGCTAGGATCGGCGGGGCTTACAAGGACGTCAAATCCCCCTTCGACCTATGCTCCGAGAAAGACAACCTCGCTGCGATACTAGCGTTTCTGCTATGCCAGCCCTCTCCAGATCCTCAAATGATGGTAATGTCCACACTATCAGCTGTGGATTCGGCCTTTGAGGGTCGTACATTAGCAGACCTGGTCAGAATTGAGCCCATCTTAATCGCGTGCGATCTTCTAAAAGGCCTTGGAGATACAGACCAAAAGAAAGAGTCCAAGGTACGTGAGCACTAGGGAGGTAGCTCGGGAAAGGGGATCTCTAACCGAAGGCAGTTCCATCAAGCTTTGCTCAACCTGGCATCACTTGTGCCGCGAAAATCCGCGCACGCTTTGAAAAACCCAAATTTGATAGGTCACTTCATAGAGGAGCATGTCTTGGGAATAATTACTCAGTTCGCCCATGCCGTCAATGATTTCCAGATTAGACAACCTATCATTGAGAAGAAACGGAATATCATGGCCATCGGGGCAATGGTTAAGGTGGCTCCTGGTCATGTCAGCAGCGCTTTACCCCAGGTAAGATGCTGGTATCTTGAACTAAAAGAATTGACCAGAAAGGCTAAGAAAGATATAGATATGTGCTTGTCTACGATCTGCCTTAGATATTGAAGAACTGTGCAATAATGCCTTCACGGTCTGGGGGGTTCTAGTGAGCTCTTTGCATGGAAATGAAGTCAAGCCTCTCCTTGACCAGACATTATCTATTGTGATCAAGCATTGGGCGACCTTTACTGAGGAGACAACGCGTTTTGCTGAAGAGCTTATGAAGCACATTTTTGACTCGCACCATAAGCTTCTAGAATCAACCATCGGTTCAATGCCGTCGTTGGCTTCCATACCCGTGCTTGCCCCATATGAGGACTTCATAAGCAGCTTGAAAGGCACAATGGATGTTCGAAGCCATTTTATAGCATTTTCTTCTCGTTGCTCGAGTGAAAATGCCACTGTCGTTGAACAAGCCCTGACAGAGCTGGTTTCCTATTTTTCAGAACACGAGGATTTTATTCATAGATCTGTGCTCAGCGAGCAGCCAGATACGGCTATAGCACACTTAGTACGGTCCTTGCTTGACTGTTGCGTGAAATTCAACACTACATCAGAGTCCATCACTCTTCTCTCGGCTCGCTGCCTTGGTCATATTGGCTGTCTGGATCCAAATCGAGTTGATTCGATCAAAGAGAAGAAAGGAATACTCGTTCTGTCAAACTTCGAGAAGATGGAGGAAACATTTGACTTTGTGCTGTTCTTCCTTCAAGAGGTTCTTGTCAATGCCTTTCGGTCAGCGTCCAACACCAGGGCCCAAGGGTTTCTTGCGTATGCCATGCAAAATTTACTACGATTCTGCAACCTGAACTCTGCAGTCACCCAACATTCACGTAGTGTTCAGGCTGAAGAAACATACCAGCGATGGATGGAAATTCCCGAGACTGTTCGCAACACATTGACGCCGTTCTTAACATCAAGATATACTGTCACTGTCGGCGCAGTCGGCTCCAATTGCACATACCCGATATTTCCACGTGAATCAACCCATGCTGCTTGGCTGCAAACCTTTATTCAGGATTTACTTCAGAGTGGAAATGGGGACAACGCGAAGTCCGTTTTCGGCGTTTGCAGTCGCATCATAAAAGGACAGGATATTTCAATAGCATTATTCCTTTTTCCATATGCTGTCTTGAACGGTGTGGTCGGGGGGACCCAGAAAGAGAAAGAGAACCTACAGTGTGAGTTCATCAATATTCTTTCCCATCCTCTTCCGGAAACCAGTAATGAAGTACACGAAACCATTCTGCTGTGCAGCCAGGTGAGTAGCGTGATTCCATGTGAAAGAAGAAATCACATCTAGTTGACACCTTTTCTAGAGTATCTTTGAGGTCTTGGACTACCTTTCGAAGTGGCTTCAGGGGAAAAAGAAGCAGCTGAATGGCCTAAAGAATCATGGGCACAGGGTCTCCAAGGAAAGCACCAGAGGTCTGTTAGTGGACTCATACTCAGCACAAATAAAAGCCGTGGAATCTCTTCTCAGCTCCATACCGCCAGAAGTGATATCGAAACGATCTGTGGAGTGCAAGTCCTTCTCTAGAGCACTATTTCATTGGGAACAATACATTCGTCAGTACAGGGATCGATCCCAACCCCAACAGAGCACCAGGATTGAGTCGCTCTATGAGCATCTCCAGAATATCTACAGTCAGATTGACGAGCCAGACGGCATTGAGGGCATTTCAACTCATCTCCATGTACTTGACATTGACCAACAAATCCTTGAACATCGAAAGGCAGGGAGGTGGGCTACGGCGCAAAGTTGGTATGAGCTGCTACTCGAAAAGGAGCCTGAGAACATCGACGCCCAGTGGAATTTATTTACGTGCTTGAAGGAGTCGGGGCAGCAAGGTAATTAAGTTCCCACATTCGAAGGGTCTTTGGTGGACGTTGGCTTACTTGTCCTAGATGCTATTCTCACCCGCTTTGAAATTCTCAAAACCACAAGTTCTGTTCCTAGGTTCCTCTCTTTCGCGGTTGAAGCGTCCTGGGTGACGGGGAGATGGGAGAAGCTGCATAGTTACCTTGAGCTCTGTGTGCAGAAGAGCACGGCAGGCTTCAATGTAGGTATCGGCCTAGCTCTGGACGCCTTCCGTCGGGGCCAACGACAGCGATTCGACGAAATTATTGCTAGTTTGAGACTGAGTGTCGCCAGATCTCTTACGACTAATACCGTGGCGTCTTTGCAGTCTTGTCACGATAGTATGCTCAGATTGCATGCTCTGACAGAGATAGAATCAGTTTCCCTAGTAGAGGATACTGGCAAAGGCTCTGACACACGCTCGAGCTGGCGGGACTCTCTAGACCAGCGGTTGGATGTCCTTGGGGGTTACTTATCTGACAAGCAATACCTTCTTGGCTTGAGACGAGCCACCATGGAACTAACGTGAGTTATCTCCACCATAGCATAGAAGACCATTCGCTAACAGCTTCCCAGTGGTATTTTCGCGGATTCTGAGATAGCCGCCGCTTGGTTGACAAGTGCCCGTTTACTGAGAAGGGGCAATTTTGGTAATCAAGCGTATCAGTCAATGCTCAATGCTGCTCATTTAAAGGACCGATCTGCCACAATTGAGCATGCCCGCCTACTGTGGAAGGATGGGCACCACCGAAAGGCAATTCAGATACTGGAGGGCGCAATAGCCGCCAATGAATTCGCCACGACCGCAGCCAATTCTGACAACCCCAATTCATCATCTTCTAATTCAACCCATGAGAAAGAACAAAACCTACTTGCTGCCAGAGTACGTGCCACCCGAATCTTTGCTTGTCAAATTCTCTAGTCGCGAACTAAGCTGATTGTTTGGCTTTTTCCTTTTCTCAGGCGCATCTGTTGTTAGCGAAGTGGACCGACAGAGCAGGGCAAACTCAGTCAGATATCATAGTGCAACGATACCGCGAGGCTATAAAACTACGGACCAGGTAAGCGATGAGTCACTTTCGGATTTGACTTGGGCTAATGATCATTAGATGGGAAAAGGCCCATTACTATCTCGGCAAGCACTACAATAAGATTTTGGACTCGGAGAAGTTGAAGCCGCTCGGAAGAGAAGCGCAGATCTTGTATGTCTGGCGGGTCTTCTTTGAATAACCACTGACCTTTTAATTGTAGCCTGAGTGGCGAAGCTTCTAAACTTGTGATTGATAATTACCTTCGGTCGTTGGCACATGGAAACAAATACGTGTTCCAGTCATTGCCCAAGGTCTTGACTCTTTGGCTAGAACATGCATCCACTGTTGAACAGCCTTTTGATCCAAAAAGAGGCGATAATGAGTGAGTTGTCTACACTTTGCTTTCAATGTTCCAGTTGCTCTCTGCTAATTTATTCAAGGGAGTTCCAAACACATACTTTGAATCAGCGGAAGAAGAGCCTCGATGACATGCACTCACAATTAAAAAAATATATCAATAGAATGCCACCTGCACTAGTGGGTTACTCGTTCATATACCCTATAACAATTCCCTGTTGACATGTTGCAGCTCTTCACAATCCTTCCACAAGTCGTCGCACGAATATGCCACCCAAATCCGACCGTCTATAACCTGCTGACGAGAATCGTGGCGAAAGCAGTGAATGCTTTTCCCCAGCAAGGACTGTGGACGGTCCTTGCTGTGGTCAAGTCTTCGTCTAAAGACAGAGCTTCAAGGGGTTTCACTTGTCTTCAAAAGATCACGGTAAATTCCAAGCGTCCACAATGCACAGCGCTCGAGCTAAAATCACTGCAGGACTTCAGCAAAAAAATGAAATCAGAATCAACCCACGACATTCGTGGGATGATCAGCCAAGGCCAGAAGCTTTCGGATGAGTTATTGAGATTATGTGTAGCCAAGATTGAGAACAAGACCCCTCGGGTCAACTTGGCTCGAGACCTCAAATTCAACCACAAAGTCACACCATGTCGGCTCGTCGTTCCATTCCAGGCGATGCTTACGCCGAGCTTACCGGCCAGTCATGATTCTGAGCATCTCAAAGGATACAGGGCTTTCCCTCGTGACTCAACGGCAATCGAAGGTATGCAACCACACACCATCATTAGCCAACATGCTCTTAACAATTCTAGCCATTCTTGACGATGCCCAGGTTTTGAATTCCCTCCAAAAGCCTCGTAAGATCAGTATCCGGGGGTCTGATGGGAAGACTTACAATATTTTGTGCAAACCAAAAGATGATCTTCGGAAAGACCAGCGTCTGATGGAATTCAACAACATGATCAACAGGTTCCTGAAGAGGGATGTCGAGTCCAGCAAGCGACGCATGTGTAAGTATATGCCCCCGGGCATAATCTTTTCTGTTCTAACCAATAAAAGATATCAAGACATATGCAGTAACTCCTCTAAATGAAGAATGTGGGCTCATCGAATGGGTGGATAATCTCAGGACCCTGAGGGAGCTCGTCACGAAGGCTTTGAAGGAGAAAGGCATCACACCAAATGTAAGATTTACCCAAAAATCCTCCAGGAAATCTATGCACGACCTACTGACTCTACTACTCTTCTTCAAAGTATGATGAAATACGACGTTGCCTCAAGGAGGCATGCTCGGATCCATCCAAAGTTTTTATCTTTACAGACAAGGTTCTAGCGATGTATGTCTCTGCAGTGCTATTCATATTAAACAAGGTCTAATCTCTTTGAAGGTTTCCACCAGTTCTGCATGAGTGGTTCGTGGAGATGTTCCCAGAGACAGGGGCTTGGTTTGCAGCAAGGCTTCGCTATACTCGCTCCTGTGCTCTCATGTCAATGGTCGGATATGTTTTGGGGTATGTCACATCTACATGCTAATTATAATTACTCCATCTTTCTCATTTATTTACTTATTTTGATCTTTACAGACTGGGAGACCGGCACGGAGAGAACATACTTTTTGAGGAGGGCACAGGTGGTATTTTGCATGTGGATTTTAATTGTCTGTTCGACAAGGTAAATCATATATGTTCCTTTCAGAGCACATCTAATTTAGCAATCAGGGCCTAACGTTCGATAAGCCTGAAGTGGTGCCATTTCGACTTACTCAAAACATGATTGACGCATTTGGCGCTTACGGATATAATGGTCTGTCTCGACGAATTTCAATTCGTGTCTCAATTTGATTCTGATAATTGATAGGTCCGTTTCGGAAAACGTGTGAACTAAGTCTTGATCTTCTGCGGCAAAATGAAGATGCATTAATGACAATATTAGAGACATTTTTGCATGACCCAACGACAGACTTCATTGGCAAGAAGGTATGTGCTCTTCTATTCCAGACCTAAAGAGTACAAGCTCATTTCGATAATTATCCTTGAAGCGCCGTACCCATGCAAATGTGCCCGACACTCCTGCTGGCGTCTTGGAGAATGTTCGTAATAAGCTCCGCGGTCTTCTTCCTGGTGAATCGGTCCCACTATCGGTAGATGGCCACGTCGATGAACTGATTGTCCAAGCAACTGATATTCATAATCTCGCCGCGATGTACATTGGTTGGTGTGCTTTTTTTTAGCGTCAAATGGGCACTCAAGTAATCCCAATAACAGCAAAGGGTGATAAAAAGCTTATCTGTTGCCCAGGTAGAAGTTGACTGAAAAAAAATCCAACAGATGCGGCCCCGCTGCATGGACAAATACGAAGATCATTTTGTTAAGTTCCTCAAGCGCGTTGCAGTGTCTGCCTCCTAGATAAATCATGATAACTGTGCCCTCTGTCTTGACTGTAGCTCCGACTCCTACTACGACTGCTGCAGTCATAGCTACTGTAGCTAGGGCTACGGCGTCTGCCTCGCCGTTGACTATCATTATGCGCACGTACCCGTCTGTTAGACGGGGATGCCGCACGGGATTGGTAAGATAATGATCGAGAACGGCGAGGTGGCCGCGATCGAGACCGAGATATTGACCGGGGTCGATAGATATCATGCCTCTCAATAGCTCGAGAGCGACCATATCTCCTCGGGGGTGTTACTCTGTTCGTATACGGCGAACGGCGAGAAGAGCGGCTATTCAGCGGCCGTTCTTGAGGGTGTCTCTGGCGCCCGTAATTACCTCTTTCATTTGATGCTGGTGGGGGGGAACGCGAAAACGCTCTTTTGGGTAGGACAATTGATACGTTCAGTAATGCTCCATCAAGTTGAGCTTCATGCATATGCGCAATAGCTGCTTCGGCATCTGCTGGGTCACGGTATAGGATGTAAGCCGTGCCCCTGTTGGTCATGACTATGTAGGAACAGTGTCAATTAAATTCAATAGAATTTAGAAGACATCGACCTACAGGCGTTGTTCATTGGGAGATCAAGGCTCTGGATATCCCCAAAAGTCCCGAATATTTCGAGCAAGTGCGATTCCATAACATTTTTCGTAAGTTTCTCAACGATAATCTATCAAAGCCTACCATTAGTTTTCAGTTCCTCGAATCCGGCACCAGGAGCGAGCGATCATGGGGGGCAACCTTTGAGCTTTTCTGAGTGTGGCTAAGGGAGCTCTGGCTTCGACTATAGCTCCTACCTCTGTCAGACCGAGGAGTCGGGCTGCGGCTAAGACTGAGACTTCGACCTCGGCCTCGATTTATAGAACGTGTTCGAGATCTAGAGCGGCTTGGTGATCGGTGTCCATTGCGTTCACCGGCGCTGCTCGCAGAAATAGGGCTTTGGGGAGTTCTCCTATATTTAGACTCTAACCGGGGAGATATGGAGCACCTAGGCGAGCGGCCATGAGACGATTCCCGGAACATGGCACAGGAAATGAGCCTAGGTTTGGTACTGTCGAAATGCGGAACAGGCGACGTGGAGTGGGACACAGAACAGAAGTCCAGGCTATAATATTGGATTGTCGTGAAAGAATGACCAGCGAAAAGTACGGCACGAGAGTTGATAGATGTGACTTGAGTAGGTAGGAGCTAGGTAAAGCGACCAGAGTGCGCGTGGTTTTATGGTCGAGTCAACCTTGAGCCTACTTCGGAACCCTTGGTACAAACACCGGCTAGCCTATTCAGGTTAGACATAGACTACAACCTATTGAGATCGGATATCCCATTGCATATTATCAGAACAGTCGGTTAAGTTAGTATTACTACTACTACTAAGCTTGCGACCTTCCAATTCAGTCATTTCAATTACTACATCACCATTACAACAGCTTATCCGGCACCGCAGCGACTAGTTTCGACAACTAGTTAGTTCGTACGGAGTAGATAGTTACCTACCACAACTACTCCGTACCCATGGCAGTTATATACTGGTTTTAGTAGACATCCAAGCTCGAGCTCTCAGGATAATTTATTCAACCATGCTCCGGTTGGTTCGTGATTTATATGCAAAAAATGTTCACTTAATATCCACAGACTCTCTCCAGTGTTCATATTCCTGAATAACATCCTCCGTGATTTGCCTTCTGACTTGTTTGAGGGCATAATCGAAATGTTTCAGGCGGACATCCTGTTCTTGGCCGGTTTCATCCTCCTCATCCAGCGCCGCGTCCCCTGCAGTTTGGCAAATGCTCACAATCTCGGCTCCCGTATAACCTTCAATTCTCAGGGCCAATTCTTCCACAACCACTTCAGGATGAACCACTGACTTGCTGATCCAGATATTTAAAATCTCCCTTCGCGCTTCAAGATCAGGAGGTCCGATGTAAAGAATGTTATCCAAGCGCCCCGGGCGCATCAAGGCTGGATCAAGAACATTGGGTTTATTCGTTGCAGCAACGACCAAAACACTCTTCAGCTCCTCGATCCCGTCCATTTCGTTCAGTAAAGTTGTAAGCACATTTACGCCGCCTTGCGAGGTGTTTCCACGCTTCGAGGCAATGGCGTCGATTTCATCGAAGAAGATGATGCTAGGCCTAGCTGATCGCGCCTTTCTAAAGATCTCGCGCAGGGCCCTTTCTGATTCCCCAACATACATACTCAAGATTTCCGCCCCCTTGACGGCCATAAAATTCAGGCCCGCTTCGGTGGCCAAGGCCTTGACAGTCAATGTTTTGGAACATCCCGGGGGTCCGTAAAGAAGAATCCCCTTCTTGCTTTTAACATTCAGTCTGCTCATGCGTTCAGGAAACTGGACATGTCAGCAGATTGAACAGCGATATATCGAAGGCAATTAACTCACCTTTAGCGGTCGTTCGACAGCTTTTTGAAGTCGCCTTTTGATATCGTGCTGTCCACCAATATCTGCCCACCTTACTTTCGGCGTTTCCAAGAAAACTTCTCTCATCGCAGTAGGACGGGTTTCCTGTAGCGCCGATAGAATGTCACTTTCTTCAATCTTCAACTCGACGGTTGGTTGTCCGATGATGGGCGACACTTGCAATTGGGAAAGGTTTCCATGTCCTGAATTGAGCAAGCCGTCCCCGTGGTCCTTAATCTGCCTGTGTCGAGCCTTACGGCACACGAGCTGTAGCAGAGCAAAGAGGTCAGCTCCAACATACCCATGCGTCTTTTCCGCTATTATTTCAATGAGCGAGTCCCGTAGCGTAAAAGATGGACCTCCGCATATGGCATGCACTATTTCAGCTCGATCATGTGCTGTAGGGATCTGCAACTCGATCTCATTTGCTAGTCGATGAGGAGTGCGTAAAGCATCATCAACATCATTGGGATGTCGAGTAGCACCGACTACTAGGACACGGGCAGCTTTTGCTGAATCCATACATTCAGATAGCACTGCTGTTAAGGAGTGCGCGTCAACGGAGGCTTTCTTAGGCGCTATAAATTCAAGTTGATCAACCAAGACGACGCTCGGCTGATAACGAATCGCTTCTTGAAACAGATTGCGTAATTTGGTCTCTCCATCGCCATTCTTGCTGAATGCCGAAGACGTGATGTCGAACGTTCTTCGCCATCCTGCCAATCGAATTTGACCCAAAAGTGTCGTTTTACCAGTTCCTTTGGGCCCATATAGAAGGATACCTCTGCTATGTGCATAAAACGATGGCATGATTAGCCGATCTGAGACATGGTGAAAATCGGCAAGGTTCTCGTTGATAGACCGAATCTGGCGGCTCATTCCTCCTAGACCATGAGGAAGAACTTCGAGGTGGAAATCCAAGCTCTCCTCAGTGCCTCCCTGAACTTCGTCGATTGATACTTTTGAGTTTTTCTCATGGAAACGGTACAGAGTACTGGCATTACTTTGAGCCACTGCCCGAATATCTGCAATCCTGAAGCTTCGTCTTTGACCTTTGAGTTCCATTTCGAACGTCAGGCCAACAGCTAAAGCCTCGCACTTCGAAAGCGGATACTCCAGAGACCAAGCCCAGTGATTCCTGTCGGATAAACTAATCGCGCCATATTTTTCAATTTTTTCGAGGTCTGAACAGTCGGTCAATGTGATCGATCCAATTTCATCCAGAACTTCGTCCACCCTGGTGATAGAAACCTGGTCACCGAGTTTGATCCCGTAGCAATCCTGAAGTGTTCTCGATGCTTGCACGACAGATTTCCCTATGCTCTCTGGTGAAATCCAGGCTATGGCTTGTTTCGATGATCCCCCGGGAAGTACTAGACAGCAGACATCACCAGCTCGAAGTTTAAGGGCAGCCAACGATGTCGAGGATAAATATATTCGAAAGGCGTCTCGATGATCGTTCCTTATCTGTTTCGACAAGGGTCGGACGGCAAAATCGCGATTATCGGGCATGCTGTCATCGAGCACGCGGGTATTGAGGGACTTTTTGAATACAGGAAAGGCACTTCTTCGTTGGTCTGTAGTCATACATTTATAAGATTGCGAACAAAGTTCCACCGCAAAAGGTTTGACCTTCCGGGTCTTCGGGCTCTAGAGAGATTTGGGATTTCATGTCATACATGTACATACAGCTTATCAGTGGTACCTAGAGCTTCACACAAAAGCAAGGGGTAAACCCTCTATCATCAATTAATGAGACATTACAGGTGGATGTTCATCTAACCTTTCCTGTGTTTGTTTGTTATTTTGACTCCTTCACTGTGGTCCCTCTGGGAATTTTAGCAAAAAGGTCTTGGAGAATGGGATTGAATCATACTAATATTTAACCTTTTTTTTTGTCAAATTGTTCAGACACTAATCCAGTTCAAGACTAGCTTATCAGATCAATCCTGCAATGAAGCTCCACTCCATGACTTAGAACTTCTACTGGGTTAACAAATGCATGAAGGTATCTAAGTTGAGTATGTACATTCAGCGGGTTCAACAACCATGTACTCTCAGTGCTGTTTAACTTAAGTTGGTCTGGTTATGTATCCTTTGCGTTTTCAAATCACCTACTAATGGTGGAGTACTTTCCGCAAGCCACAAGTCAATATCAGTAACAAAAGGACAAAATCTCACACTGAATTCACTCATTAAAAATCAACAACGCCGCCGTAGAATTTCAAAATAGAAAAAGAAATAGTGATCCTCGAACAATTATAGACATTCCCGATGTACTAGGTCCAACTCACAAAAAGTGAAATCATGGTACCAAGGCAATCACGCCGCAATAGAAAGCCAGCCGCTCTAGCACAGCGGGAAGTCAGGGGCATCCACCAGTGTAAAGCACCTTAAAAAGAAGGCGAAGAGCAACACTGCAAAGTCATGGTTTCAAACTCAACAGCATTTTCCTCCGGTATTGCCGCTCAATCCCGAGCCTTGGTTGTCTATACTCACTCCCTGAGAGCCAGCTTGTTCGGTCTTCGAAGTGTCCATTCCCTTTTTGATATCGGAAGCGAGGTTATAGAAGGCCTTCTCGATGTTGATATTGTTCTTCGCCGAGACCTCGAGAAAGGGTATTCCCAGTTCATCCGCTAGCTGTTGGCCCTGCTCCGTCGTCACAGCCCTCTTCTCTTCCCAGTCACATTTATTTCCAATGAGGATTTTGTGTACGCCTTCGCTGGCATGTTGCTCAACGTTTGAAAACCATGTTCGGATGTCTAGGGAGTTTAAGATGTTAGCAGTCGATGCGAAGGTTACAGGTTAAGGAAAGCTCTTACTCTGGAAGGAACGTTCATCCGTGACATCATAGACAAGAAGAATGCCCATCGCCCCCCGGTAATATGCTGTCGTGATTGTCCTGAACCGCTCCTGTCCAGCCGTATCCCATATCTGAAGCTTTACACGCTTTCCATCCAGCTCAATAGTGCGGATTTTGAAGTCAATCCCAATTGTCGTGATAAATGACGGCGTGAATGAGTCTTCGCTGAAACGCAACAGGCAACACGATTTTCCAACACCAGAATCACCGATCAACAACAGTTTAATCTGTATCATGATTCTCAGTCAGAGAGACGTTAATCAATTCAGGTACACTTACCAAAAAGTCATAATTTCTAGTTCCGGCCATGGTGGGATGAACCCCTTGGGTTGATTGTACAGAGCGGGGAGGAAGTAGGCCAGATCTGGTACTTTGCTGACAAGTGTTTGCTGACAAGTGCGGCAAACTGATAGAAGACTGCCTTTCCTTCCTTTTCCGCACGCTCTAGTTCGTTGTTCTGCTCAAGTCTGTCTAGGCAGTCGCACTTTCGTCACTGGCGATTTCTGTACTAATGAGTATTTGTTGCGGTTGGAGGAAATGATGGGGTTGGCCTGGGGTCGGGGGATAACGAAGACGTCAGGGGAAGGTTAGGTTCCGGCTCTCTCGAGGGCGGTGCGAATATAATTAAGGTAAATCACAAAGTGCACGAAATCAGTGCATAGGTAAGACTAGGAAAGTTTGCTAGAGCAGCAACTGAGGGCAAAATAGAGCTTTGTATGACGCCTTAGGATGATGCGTTGTGTAAGCTTGGGATGATAGTGATGCTCCGTACGAGGAAGTATTACGAAGTACGACGACTCTGTATGGGGTATAGTTTCCGCGGCCTAGAAGGCCCCAGCGCCCGTAAATATATGTACTCCGTAAACACATTAGCCCCGACTTCAATTTGGGAACTTTGAATTGTCCCCCCGCAAGTTTGTTCTAATGCGGTATTCGAGTTTTTCTTTTTCTTTTTAGGTCTTCCTTCAAACGCAACGCTTACCAAGTTTCCAATCATCATCCAGTAGTTAACCATCCCTGGTATTTCCTAGCTAATAGCAGACTGACTTCGTCGTTACAAAAAGTCTCATGTATATAACTAGCAAAGCATCAATATTGACCCTGATATATGCTCCCGGGCAAGAAAATTAGGTAGCGCTGTAGCCTACACACATGTAGATATGTCTCCTGTCGGCGCATCTCTCCCCTGCCTTGCGTACGAGGAAGTTAGGTCGATTCGATGAAAGTGAGGAGAGCCGCTTGACTGACCCGGTACCTTTTTTTCCTCTGTTACCTCGAAATTGGGAATTCAGGGTCCTTATCTGATTTTAGGTCCACTTTGAATAAGTCCACATCATCCTCTCGACGATTTGAAGCTGTTTATCAGCTTGATTCTCATTGATCAAATCGCTGACATCCTCATTAAATACACGAAAATCTTCACCCTTCAGCATAGCGTGGGCTTTGTTTAGGAGAATTTCGGCGTTGCATACGAGGAGGCCGTGGTTCTTGTAGCTGAGACGCCCGTCTACCGTGGCAATAGATGTTGATAGTATGCGGTGAATATTCCTGATATGCATTAATTATAATCAACTCATAAACACGATGCATTTGCCCTACCGTAAAGCAAATCGTAGATCATTCTGCCGCCTACCCATTCGGAAGCCTTTTCTGTTGCCAAGGAGGCCAGAGAACCAGCGTATCAATGCGTATGATATCAGAAGCCCTGGCGTCAGGCCAACGAAACTATAGTGCGTTAATCTCTAGAATGACGGAGACTAGATCAATGCATACCCGAAAACAAGCTCCTGGCTCTTTAGTAAGGCGTCGATGCCACTCATTGCTATCTCGACATCTACTTTTGTCTTCTGAATTTGGATTAGAAGAGCTCGCACCAAATCGCCCCGGAGGGTGCCGATGAAAGGATTCCGCATGTCCTTTTCGTAAGCTTTCAGCACTGGTGTGAGATCTCCCTCCCTCACTTTTTCCGCAACTGTATTGGCGAATGAATCAGGGTTGCTCTGCGCATCACGGTCGAGCACAAAATCAACTACCATCCTTTCAAGGCTTGCTCGATCGGCTTCCAGGCTATTCTGGCTCATAAGAGCAATGTCACTCTTTTCATCGTGGCGTATAGTTCGAACGAGCTTCCACATCGGATGTACAACCCAATTCTTCCAGAAGTCAAAAGCAGTGTTACCGAGATTCGATAGCGACTCGATCAAAACAGGACCGATATCCTTTGCTAATTTCAGAGACGTAGCTGCAGAAATCAACGCAAATGAGGCCGGTAGCCAGTAGCGAACTGCAGGTGAGGGGCGTCCAAATTCACGAATACTCCTAGCAGATATATGTCTGTACTTGGGTAGAAGATCTGAAAGGATATAGAGAAGTTCATCAAGGATATCCCGGGGCTCTAAAGCTCCATTGCTAGCGCTGTAGTGGGCCTTGCAAGAAGCTCTGTCGCCGATTGCGACGAGCTTGTTCGCATGTTCGAGTGTTTGATTTCCATCGCCGACATTTCCTAAGAGCGATTTCATTAGGCCAACGCTGGCACGTACCGTGTGACACAGGTCATCATTGAGTGAAGCGCCGCCGCCACTCGTTAAGCTAGTATCTGCGTCGAAAGATAGACACTCCTCGACAAGAAGTCCGACAGCACCAGCATTAAAATCCCTCAGAATTTTAAGTTTTCTTTTTTTCCACTGTATATGTATCTTTGATCCGTTGAAGGAAGATAGTAGCCCGACCCTGAAAGAACACAATCCTGGGGAGACATATTGTTGCACTGAGGCACAAACCCGCGACCATTCTGTCGGTGCAGGCCTCGGTCTGGTAGCGAGAGTGTCCGTCGCATAATCAGGAGAGCGCTCTTTCTTCTTGATTTGACTAAAGCTTCTGGTGCTTTTCCACATATTGAGCGGGGATATCTGCAGCGCATGCAGCCCAACAAACCAGTCGAACTGTAAAACATCCTCCCAGTATCTAATCTCCTCATTGAGTAAAAGAACATTATCAGAGAGAATTTTTGAGACTGCAGCAAGTGTTTGAATAGAAGCTTTGGCGCCTGCTAGCCAGGCGAGATGCGACAGGTGACGGGTAGGGATATCCGATCCATATGTGTCAGTATCAAAATCACCACGGGCCTTGGTGATCACGCTTATTAACTTATCGCTTCGTACTATAGTATTATTTCTGGAATCGATGGAAAGTAGGCGAATGATATTCTCGAGCGCAGCGAGGCGTTCAACAGGACGTTCAATTCGGTGTGTGTGCTTCTGGAAGTCAAATTCGAGATTGTCCTGGATCTGCTGATGGAGCTCCCCAAGCCGGGTCTCAAGTCGGTAGAGTTTACTGCGTGTGCCATTAGTCCAGTAATTCGACAGCTGTGGAATGCTTTTGCTTGCCCTTGAAACGCGGACATTGTCTTTATATTAGAGAAGGTTGGTGGACGTCGGACGCATATTCTACACTATTGCGTCACCGTACACAGGCTATCTGCTACTTACGTACAGAACAGTAATTGGAAATAATTGGTACATGGTACCTTGAAAATCCCACTGGTTTCACTAATCAGCAATAATAATCTAGCACGATTTCACCAGTAATAGTAATATACTTCGTTTAGTATATAAAAGTTTTCGCCACTGGTATGTACATGAAGCCAGGGCCGAGTACAGTACTCCCTAGTAGCTGTCCATTATACAGAGTATTGTACAGAGTATTGTACTTAGGTACCTACCTCCGAAGTACTTAGCATTTAGATAGTATTCTACTAGCAAGACAAAGGGACTTTTTTGCTTCTACCAACACAATGGTAAGCGCTATAGTATATGTAGGTTGGCTTATAAGTTATCACACTGACTACATACTCTACAGGTACCTCCATATCAAGAACTACTAGAATCTAGATACTCGGTCTAAGTTGTGACGGCGCTGGACAGCAACCTACTTTATGAGAGAACAGCTCTAGGACTCACGTCTTAAAATTCTAGTCTTTTGCCCTGGCGCAAGGGTTTACCCTCTGGAATACTTCCTATAATGGTATATTGTCATATAAGTCTGAAGAATTCTGCGAGAGTGTTATGCTGAGGTCTGGAGCTTCGAGTACACTGTACCTATGTAATCGTAAATACTCCGTACTGCGCAAGTTGATTCTTTCCAGCCTAGTAAATAATAATGAACAGACTAGGGTTATCTCTTGATAGTATTTTCGATAAAGTCCTAGATAGGAGGGACTACCTAGGACTCGGACTTGTTACGAAGTTTGTTACTGTATCCCTTCCATGGTCACTGGCATCACATTATAGGGTGTGTCTAAAAAAAGCTGAAATCCCGATTCTCCGGATCCTAGACCACCAGATTGAAACAAGAAGAAATACTTTTGTAATGATTAGACTACGAAGTAATCATGAAAGAAAGGATGAATTAATTTCACGCCATGTGGGGCATGCTAACAATCGGCCCAGATCGGCTCGGCGGTGGTGCCAGGGGCTCCAGGGGGAATGTTCGTCGCGCCACTCGGAAGTCAATCTCAAAAATCACGTTCCTGAAATAATACCCTCCCCTGCCACAGCTCTCCATCTTTTACTCTCTCTCAAACTGTTGATTTACTGTCTGAGGGCAACATCTGGTACAATTATCTCAGTCACAATTGCTGTCTCAAATTTTCACTTTTGTCCAACAATAGGGGCAGGCTTCTCATTATGAGTTTGATGTGAGTGATTTGTTCGTGCTGTTTTACCACAGTACTGATTATATTAGGAATGGGACACTCTCTGCTTCCCCAGAGACTTACTGGGGCTGTTATGAAGATATCGCATTGCAAAGCGCACATCTCAACATCGCTGAGCGTCTATGGGCGGCTTGGTATGCTTGGATGCAGAATGATGTCCTCGCGACAGGCATCATGTCCTTCGTCATGCATGAGCTTGTCTATTTTGGCCGGTCTCTGCCTTGGATTCTCATTGATGCCTTTGGTTTTTTGAATAACTATAAAATTCAAAGCGTAAGAGCTTCAATTCTGCCATATGTGTCTGTCCTTCTCGCTCATTCAAACAGGGCAAAATCCCTTCTTTGCGGGAGCAGTGGGATTGCGCTAAATTCGTTCTCTTGAGCCATTTCACGGTGGAGTTGCCGCAAATATGGTAGGTTTACGAATGAGCTCGATATTATGCGCATGATGGTTGACATTGTATCGTTTCAGGCTATTCCATCCAATGGCACAATTCTTCGGTCTCTCCACGTCTGTTCCCTTCCCGACTATCTGGACTATGGCTTACCAGATCGCCGTTTTCTTTGTTATGGAGGACACATGGCACTATTTCTCGCACCGCGCCCTCCACTGGGGCCCGCTCTACAAAGCCATCCACAAGATTCATCATCAGTATTCCGCTCCCTTCGGCATGGCAGCAGAGTATGCGTCCCCTATTGAGGTTATGATTCTTGGGTTCGGGACTGTTGGATGTCCAATTCTTTGGTGTGCGGCAACTGGAGACCTACACATTTTTACTATGTATGTTTGGATAGTGCTTCGATTGTTCCAGGCCATCGACGCGCATAGCGGCTACGAGTTTCCATGGAGCCTGCACCACTTCCTCCCGTTCTGGGCTGGGGCGGACCATCACGACCTTCACCATGAGAAATTCGTTGGGAACTACTCGAGTAGCTTCAGGTGGTGGGACTATGTTTTGGACACGGAGTACAGCCCCGAGGCGATCAAACGCAGGAGGGAACACAAAGCCGGCAGCGGTTCCAAAAAGGTAGAATGATCTTTTTATTTTATTCGAGGATTTTGGCGAACTGAGCTCTGTGTGGCTACGGTGTTAGGGGTGTATTGATATAGAGCTGCTTCCCGTGCCAGTGTTTGATTTGAGTCTGCGTGTCCGCTCATTCGGTTCCTTTTGCTGCGACTTTTACTGTACTTCTAAGTCTAATGATATATTATATAATGAACATAATCCAGGGTCGGTTGTTAATGAGTGGGAAAATCCCTATGCCAGTTTCCAATGGGGTTGGAGATGGTACCCAGTATGTGCGATGGCAGTTCATAGCGCTGCGCTCGGCGCTCGGTGCTCGGTGTAAGAATCTGATTCTTGCGGATTGGTTTCATAAATATAATGATTTTAAAAGCTTGCATGTTTAAGAAGATTAATACTAGAGGTCTTAATTTATCTTTATAAGAATTCTAAATATATATTTATATAATAATAATAATAATAATATTTATACTTAGCTATTCTACTATATAGTCTATCTTTATAGAGCCCTAGTGTGACCAACTAACTACCTTCATCTCGATTATGGTACGTCTTAGTCAGCCTTTGTTTAGTCATCAAGCCATAGTTAGTTATCCTCACAGCGGTAATATAGATAGATAATTTAATCATTATTTATCTTCAAGACTTTAGATTAACCTATGAGTTAATAATTAGTAGTATGTGTGTGTCAGATAAGGTCGACTTGTTCCTTCCTAAGGCGGGCCTTAAGGTATTCTTGAGATGAAAGAGAAGGCTTATTGTCTAATCCAAAGATAATCAAAAGGTTAGTTCTGAATAGTAACTAGATTAAGTTCTAGAGAATAATAGATACTAAGTAAAACTAAATACATAGTATAAAGATAGTCTTTTATATCTATTATTTAATATAGTATATCTATGCATGGCATAGTCATGGCTATATCTAATATAGATTCCCCTATATTCCTATCATAGGCCTGCCTATGCTTAGTATAGTAGTATATATAACTATAGTCCTGATTTATCCTAGTATCATAGCTTAACTATAACTAGACTAGTATATTATTATCCCTGTTAGTATAATAGTACTAGCTATAGTATAGTAGATTTATTAGCTAATAATATCTATATTCTCTGATAATCCCTCTCTTTCAAGGTCTTTATCCTAAAGACTCCTAATAAGTAATACTTCCCTCAGGTAAGTAATAGCTTATTAACTTATCTTTATTTTTAATATTCCCGTGCTAATTATTTATAATATCTTCTAGATTAAGTATCTCAAAGAATAAGCTTACCTATTAATTCAAAGAGAGTAGTTTATTAATAGCTACTCTATATATTTATTATACTTGTCTTAATAAACTATATATCAAGGTTAAAGGTTTAAGTTATTATAGTAGATATATTTCTAAAGGTAGTTAGACCTAGTATATTAAATTAAAAGTAATATTTTCTAATAATAACTAGCGGAAACTTGTCAAGGCTTAAAATAGAATATAGATTAGGAGGAAAGAGATACTTATACTATTTTCTTAACTAGAAAAGTAAGATAATCTTCTTTATAACTATACTAGTAATTTTATTACTTATAATATCTAAGAAATAGAAGAGTTAGAGAAACTAGAAGAAGAAGAAAAGAAATAACTAGAAGAAGAGAAGTAAAAGTAAAAGGAATTTAATAAAGCCTTTAGGCTTACTTCTTCTTCCTAGGCCTAGATTACTATGGCCTATTCCTCTAGTTTTGATTTATTAGTTTTTAAATATTTATCTTTTAACTAGGTTACTTTTAACTAATTCCTTGCTACCATGCTTGAATCTTCTTAGGATAATTAAGGTTCCTAACTAGCTTCTAAATATTATTTTTATATAAGTACCCTGCCTATTTTATAAAATAATAGATCTAGCCTTTTTCTAACTTTTAGTCCAGGATCTTCTTAACTTTATATTTATTATTAGTATTAGTTATTTTATTATTTATATTTTTAGTATTTAGTATTAATTCTAGTAATAAGATATAAAACATAGGATAAACTTATATTCTTATTAGTAGTATTAAGTAATAGTTATTATTTATAAGTTTTTCCTTAATCTTAAATAGTCTATATTTTATAGTATCAAGTTTTTTATATCTTTTATTTATTATAAAAGGTATATTCTCTCTCCCTTTTAAAGTTCTAGCATATCCCTATACTTTTTATTATAGTAAAACTTTATTTTTTCTTCTACTTATCTAATATCCTTTATAATAATTTAATATAATATATCTAAATATATAACTTATATTAATACTATTTCTGATTATCTTTTAGCTAGCAGGATCTTCTAATATATCCTTAGATTATATCCTAAGTTAGTAAAATATAGTATAGTACCTATAGTTATATTATATATATTATTAATTATAAATTAAGCTATAGGTAATAGCTTAACCTAATTATCTTGGTTCTAATCAAGGTAATATTATAGATACTACTTAATTAACTAAATTATTCTTTTAGTTTATCTATCTATTTATTAGTAATTTATAGTTAATAGATTCTAAGTTATATTATATGCTTCTATAAGTATTTCCTAAAACTTAGATATAAATAGCTTATCTCTGTCTAACATGAATTATCATAGTAATCTAGTCTAAATAAATATTTCTTATAGTATTAGTAATACTAGTTTTTCTACTATAAGCTTCTTCTTAGTAGGTTATATAACTATATACTTTATAAGCTTGCATACCATGGTTATTATATCTATATAAATAATCCTAGTGATTAGACCTCTAGATAGTAGTAATCCTTAGATAAAGTTAACTATAATACTTTCCCATGGCTTGTCTAGTATCTCAGGTATCTATATCTTCCCGAAGGGTTAATATTATAATAATTTATTCCTATTATATTTATTAAATTATATAATATATTCCTGAACTTATTAGTATATTCATAGAAAGTAGTAGGCATATTGAATCTTTTCTATTATTTTCTTAATTCCTTAGTAACCTTTGCTTAGTAAATTATAATATTATTTAATCACTTCCTTGACCATAGACTTTGGTACTATAATTAATCTATTCTAAAGGAGAACTCTGTCCTAATCTTCTTTATACTATATATAAAACCTTTATACCTATATTTATTTATCTTATTATTATCCCTTCTTTAGATATACAAAGAACTTATAGTTATTAATTATATATATAGTAGCAAGCTGTTACAGAAATGTTGACCTCTCAACACTTTCCTTACCCTGGGTCCCTCACGTAAGCTCTGTTTGATTGACTTCTTACCTTTACTCTTAATAACCATGTCTAACTAGTATAAAGACTAGTCATGGTTACTAAGGGTTAAGCTTAAGTAATAGAAGCAAGGCTAAGATAAGAATATATTCCTATCCTATAGAAAAGTTTAGTATAAGTTATCTTATTATTAAAGGTATCTCTAAACAATAGTTATATAATAATTATAAAGAATAAGTAAGACTAATTATAGTAGAATAAGTATCTTTATATATCTTTTAAGTCCTACTATTATCCTACTATCCTAATAGTATACTAAATAATCCCCCTATTATAGGTCCTCTTAGTATATACTATTCTCTTATTATCTTAATAATCTTCTTAATAGTCATAGCACGTGACCCTTAGCTATGGTTTCCTTAACCATAGTCTTTTTATTATTACCCGAGTATATAGAGTAACTAGTAGTAATAGTAAGGATTTTTATCTATTATAGCTTACTACTTATAGCCTTAAGTCCCTTATAGATTCTTACCTTTTATTTATTATCTACATGGGCTAAGAGTCCTCTATAGTTTATAGCCTTTGGATCATGATCCAGCATGGCCCTGGAGCTACTATTCCTAGTCCCTAGCCTTCTATTACAGGGTTAGGCTTTATAGCTTTCTATCTTATAAGTCTACTCTATTATATTTATAATACTATCTCTCCTCTTTTTACTTTTTATCCTAGAAAGTATAAGTATTATAGATTCCCCCTTTCTTGCTCGTGAGTTTCCTCCTTTTATTCTTACTCTTATAATAGTTTATTATACTATCTAAATAGAACTACCTTGCTAAGTATATCTCCTAGTCTAACTAAATTTCTTTTAATAGTCTTACTATATTAATTCCTTACAAGTATTATTTTCTTCAGGGCTCTCCCTATATCATGGATTCAAAGAGTTAGAACTATATAGTATATACCTGTCGTAGTTATAAATATAAAAAATATTTTTATAGCAAAAAATAATAGAATAATTTAAAGTATAATAAGGAGTAGATTAATTATAAGATAATAGAGGCCAAGGAGGCTACTACCCTCTTATTTTCAAAGTTATCTTATCTATATAAATAGCAAAAGTTTCTTAAAGAATATAGTATTATAATATTAGATTATAATATAATAGTAATAGATTAGTTAGATACTAAGGATCTTCTAATTACTAAGGAATCCCTTAAGCTAGAATACCTTGCTAATAAGTATAAGGCTACTACTTAACTTATTACTACCTTAGACTAAACTAGTCTAAGCTAGATAATTAGGTCTCTATCCTTCTAGTAGAATATTAACTTTTTACCCTTAAGATCCCTGGTAGTACTCCTGAATCTTCTAGGCATAGGCCCTTAAGTTCTTAATAGGCTCCCATATATTTTTAGAGGTATTATACCCTTTCTACTTTACTAAGTATTCTATTTTATTACTAACTTATTTATAGTCTAGTATTTTCTTAACTTTATACTCTTATTTATTTTCTAATTTAATTTCTATATTTTTAGTAAGTTTAGTATTAGTTAGTATAGGTTCTAGTAATAAGATATAAAATACTAGATATATTCTTTTTATTAATTCTAGTAGTTATAGCTTATAGTTTACTAGTCTAGTTTTCTTTTTAATAATAAATAATCCTAAGTAAAGATAGTTTAATTTTATACTTAGTTATTTTATTTTAATATTTCTATAGAGTAATTGGAAAAGGAGCAAAATTCAGTCTATGTTCTTATGCAACCATACCGTTTCGCTACCTTAACGTTCTAGTTTCTCTACCTGACCAACAACCTTAGCTACTCCTTGATAAAGTATAAGAAGAAACTAAGGAATTTAGAATATTATTTAGAAAAGGCCTATTATATAGAAACCTATTATTATTTTATTAGTTTACTTAAGTATACTAATTTACTTGTATATACTAGCCCTAGGGCCTAGGATAATAATTTAGCTATTATTATTATTATAGCTAAGGAGATTATTATTAGTTTTAGTATAGCTATTAAAATTAGATTAGACTAAAACTTAGGTTAGGACTATATACTAGGTACTCCCGTGGAGGAGGAAAGTAATTAGGGGGCCTAGGATTACTATATTACTATTTATATTTGAATTTTAAGCTAAGGTTCTTCTATAAGTACTTTTTCCTTTTTAATATTTTAAGAAATTATATAAGCAAGGTATTAGATATAGGTTCAGGGATATCTCTCTAAAGATAAGTATTAAGTTAATTCTAGATTATAAAGATCTAGTTAAAAGGGTTTATAATACTAGCTATTTAGTAGTATTAAATAATATCTTTTAAGAAAGATAATAATATTCTACCTACTTTGATATTAGTATAACTAAATATTAATAAATCTAATTTTTATAAAGTAATTTAGGGATTAGCCTTGAATCTCTTAATTACTAAAGCTAACTAGCTTTGTTCTATAGGGGCTGACTAGAAAGTAATCTTTTCCAAGTTAATTAATTATAAAGTAAACTAGTATAAAGCCATGCCTTGTAAATATACCTCGATATTAGCCTTTACTATAGGTTCCTCTTTATAAAAGATAATATCTCTTATTTAATTAGTAAATATATAGATATCCTTATAAAAGGTTAAGTTATATTATTATTTTACTAAGATATTATCTAGTATATCAGGCTAGAAAAATCAAATTTTATTAATCTTCTAGTTTCTAGTTTATTAATTATTATTATTATTATTAGTACTAGCTAGAGTATAAGTAGTATAAAGAGCAGGCTAAATAGGTTAGATTAGCTAAACTAGATTCTATTATATTCTTATTTCTAAGTAATCTATTCTCTTATTATTTTACTAATTACTTTATTATATTAGCTATATTATATTAGCTAAAGTAGATCCTAAGAAAGTACTAAGAGTACTTAATATAGTATATTATTATTAATTATTACTTAAGAATTAGTTTAAAGGATATTAGCCTGAAAGATATAGCTAGAATAATTCTAAACGTTTACTAAAGTCTATATTTTATTATTAATAAAATAGTTTACTACTTTTATAGTTAGTAGTTTAATAATTAGATCTAGGGAAGAAGATTATATAGGTATAGAAATAATAGAATTTTTAGGTATAGATTCCTTTATAATAAGGACTAAGTAGTTACTTATTACTAATATTACTAAAGATACTCTAGAGGATACTCTAGATTATTTAGAACTAAGTAGATTTATTAGAGTAGCTTTATTTACCTCTAGTATCAGGTTTTAATTAATCTAGTCATAGAATCTTACTAAATCTTTAATCTTTAAAACTATTATAGTATAATAGAATTCTCTAATAGCCTAACTTATTAAGTTCTAGTCTAAAGACTAATCTAGAGGGAAGGTATAGTTCTTAGCTAATAAAGGTATAGGGTAAAAGGTAACTAGATATGCTAATAAATAGATTATCCAGCTTATAAATTCTAAAATAAATTATTACTTATTAATAAAGTAGGCTCTTAGCTAGTAAGCTAGCTTACTAAGGCGGGAGTTCTATTAACTTTATAATATTAATTAAAAAGAAAAGGAAAAGGAATTTTAAAATACTAGATTCTTTAAATTAGTCTCTCTTTTAAGAAAAGGAAAAGATAGTATTTTTAAATATATATAGGATAGAGATAGACTATAGAATAGTAAATATAAGAAAGTATAGTATAGTTAGACTATAGGTATAGAGGTAGAAGAAAATTAGTAGAGTAGAAAGTCTTGATTAGATTAGTAGGAAAGTAAGGTAACAGAGTAGTATCAGACTTAGCTATTTTTTTTTTAAAAGTCATGTTACCAAGATAGTGAATTTTTACTAGAAATTTAATTAAAAAGGTAGGAATCTTAGCTTAAAATATAAAGGTAATATTAAATAACTCCTGATATAACCTTCTAGTATAATATTATATCTAAATATTATATCCACATGTATCTAAATATATTAAAATATATTAGAGTATATTAGGCTACTAATAGTATAATTAATCAAATAATAGCAGGGTAGAAACCTGTACCTTAGGGTAGAAAAGAAAAAGAAGGATAAAAGAAAAGAGGAGTAGTTTTAGAGAGCTATTAGGAAGAGAGATACCAAAAAATACTAGTATAACTAATAAAAAAATAGATCCTATAATTATCTTTAAGTAGAACTATAAAACTTATTATATTTATTAAATAGTAACTGTCAAACCGTCGGGTCATGTGATCCGAGGTTCAGCGGTAGATCAGAGGTCTCAGCTAGTTTTGAGGTAACTTTCACTTCGTTCTCAGTTTTGTAAGGAAACACCATAGAAAAGTGAGAAGGAAGTGAGAGATAAGTGAAAAATCAATAAAATCAATGAATTTAGGCTTTACCTAGGAGACTCCCCGGATCTGGAGCTCTCTAGTACCTTGAGATCGGTCAGAAACTGTCTTTTCCCCGTGTTAAACCAGAGGTAAGTAGGCCATATTTATGTTGAAAACCCTATGGCCCGGATTCTTCTAGAAATCCATCAATAGACAAAGATGACATCAATAGAACATATAGAAAGCAGGGTGGATGACATCAATAGAAAAAGATGACATCAATAGAAAGCGGGGTGGATGACATCAATAGATAAAGATGATATCAATAGAAAAAGATGACATCAATAGAACATATAGAAAGCGGGGTAGAAATCAATGGAAGTATTCTGGTAGTTGCCGAGGTAATTGCCTCGAACACTGACTAAGTGACTGCCTGAGGCAGGCACCTGTTCTGTCTGACAGTAACAAGTTACTATAAAGGGGAAGAAAAGAGGGAGGACTACTAAATTTACTAAATCTATAAAAATAAAAGAAGAATTCTAGCTTTAAGTAGAATAACTATCTTATACTTATTAGAATTAGAATAACTTTTAGAATATTATAACTAGAGAAGGCTTGTTATAGAAGCTTGCTATCTTTAATAATCTATTAATTAAATAATTCAAAGCTATAAAGGAGTTATAAATCTAAATCCTGTTATTAAATTTTAAAGCAAGGAAGATAAAGATAAATAGTAGATCTTGATATCTAGCTTAGAAGAGTATTTAACTAGATTAAAATGATTCTAGCAAAGAAGGTCAGGGAAGAGGTAAAGCTAGAGGTTACCTTTTAATAATAATAGAAACTACTAGAGGACCTAAATAGCAAAGAAGGAATTATAAATTATAGAGGTTGCATTTTAGAGGCAATAGAGACTATTAGTAATCCCAGATAGCAAAGGAGGAATTAGAGGATTTTATTAGATTCCTAGATAGAAAAATAGTAGAGGTCCTAGCTATCTAAAATAGAATATAAGAGGTCCTAGTCTTTAACTAGCTATGCTACTAATTATTAACTATCTAGTTAAATAAAGTCTTAAAGATAAATAATAATTTAATTATTCCCCTGAATATATAGCCATGAGGCTATGAGAATAACTAACTACTATAGCTTAATAACTAAATAAGGCTAACTAACCATGGAGATAAAGGTACTTAGTAATACAAGTAGTCTATAATATATCTTTAAAGCTTAGTACCTACCAAAATAGTAGCATGTCCTTTTTATAATCCTAAGGGTTTCCTTAGTAAAAAAGAATAACTTTCTTTGAATTAAAGCCTGGGAATAGCCAGGGATAATAATATACTCTTACTCTACTTTTATAAGCTAATTACTCTAATAATTAGCTAATTACTATATCTCTTATATTAATAATTTATTCTTTTATTATATCTATATATTATAATATTATATTAAGACTAATTATATTATATCTCTATATTTTTAAAAAGAACTATTATCTTAACCTTAATACTACTAGTTAGAACTATAATACTACTATATCTAGCTATATAAAATATATCTTATAAAACTTATCTATCCTAAATCTATTTTAATACAAGCTCTTCAATAACTTTATAACTTAATAATAATATATAATTAATAGCTACTTATTCTTACTACTTAGCTAGACTATTTCTATAAAATAAATTATAAATTCATAGGTAATAAGATTATACCTAATACTAAAGCTTATATAAAGTTTCTTATAGCTAAGATATAGTTCTTAAGTAAAAGTCTTAGTACTAGACTTTTCTATTATATTAATTATAACCTGGTATTATAACCCTAACTTAGATTACTAAAAGCTATAATTTAGAATATAAGCTATTTAATATCTAATATTTATTAAGTATATCTTAAATTATTTTAAAAAGTTTATGATTTACTATAAATTTAGGGTTTAAAATTACATACTTTTTTCTTATTCTTATCTCCATGTAACCTAATTAATAACTTTTATTATTAATTTATTTTAGCTTTATAATAATTAATTATTTATATAATATTAGATCTTTAATATAGGTTACTATATAACATTATTAAGAAATAAAAGTTTTTAAAAGTAGTAGAAATCAAGGTTAAATATATATATATAGAGCTTGGTTTTAAATTTCACCCGAGTATTAGATTTATACCATGTTAGTTAGAAGTTACTAACTAGATAATTAAGATCTTTCTCTAGTATATAATTATATTACTAGATAATATTAATAAGTAGCTAGAAGTACTAGGATTATTCTAAGTAATATATAATAAGAATAAATACTTTATAATAGAAGAAAACCTATATTAGCTTATATATAATATATAATTATAATTACTATTATTATTTAGCTTCTAAATTAATAATCTAACCTAATCTTAGATATCCTAGGAAATAGTAGCTAATACTATTAAGCTTTTATAAATAATAATAAAAAAGGTTTATAATTAGAAATACTAGCTAATCTTCTTTAATATTAGAGAAAGAATCTTACTAAGACTTTATAAAAGATATATAATTAGAGTAATACTAAATAAAAAGATATTAAACTAGTTTACTAGCCTATTCCTAGTACTTAAGAAAATAAGAGTACTTATATATAGGCTAAATTTTAATCTAGAAAGTTATCTTTACCTAGTTATCTTTATTATTTACTTAGAGAAAGTAGCCCAGGGGCTAGACCCCTATAGATAAGATAATAATAAACTAGGATCTATACTAGAAAATAATCTAGGTCTTCTACCTAATAAATACTATTATTATAAGCTTAAAATAATCTTAAAGGAAGAATAGTATATAGAGAAAAGTAGCCTAGATATAAGATAATCTATATTAAGATACCTAGTTAAATATAAAGGCTAGGGAAATAAATATAATATATAATATAAAAAAGAATATCTAGTAAATATATAAAAGCTTATCTAAGATTATAATAATAAGTATCCTAATCTAATATAGCTACTAATAACTAGGAGACCTAGAGCTATTATAAAGATAAAAATAAAAAAATAATAATAAAAGTAAGAAATAATAGAAAAGAGATTATTTTACCTTAAAAAGAGTAGATCTTTTTTTTCTAAGATTTTCTTTTTTATTATACTTTATTTCTTTTATTTTCTTTTATATTTTATAATTTATTTTATCTAATTCTTTTATTTTACTTACCTAATATAATATCTTAACTCTTATCTTAATTACCTTAGAATATTATTTTTTTCTTATAACTTTCTTTATAACTTTATATATCTTTATCTAACTAATTTAATTTCCTCTTCCTTTTACTTTATTATAAATCTTATTATAATATATTATAAGATCCTAATTTAATAATATAATCCTTATAATTATTCTAATCTTTCTAATCCTAAAATCTTTTCTTAACCTCTCTTTTCTTTTATTTAAATATAATATTATCTAATATACTAGATTATTTTAAATACTTTAAGTCCTTTATAAATATAAGATATAATATATTAGTATCTAATATAAGAATAATAATATCTAAACTTATATACCTCTAAGTAATACTTAACTACCTTTATAAGATAAATAATATAAGAGAATTTAGAAAGAATATTAATACTATTGTATCTATAATAAATAATATCTATATTATAAACACTAAATTATCTAAACTAGTAATAGAATATATAATAGCTTAGAAGAACTAAGTATAAATAATCCTTAATAATACTAATACTAATAATTATAATATAATAATTAAAAAGGATACTAACTATATCTATATATAAATACTAGTAAAAAGGATAATCCTTAATAATAGTATTATTATACTCCTGGAAAAGAAATTCTGGTTATAGGTTATATATACTAAGGATCTTAACTTTATTAATAACCTAAATTTAGAATAAATCCCTCTTGCTATTATACTAAACCCTTTTATAATTTATATTAATTAGGTATTATATAGTTTCCCTTTAACTATTATTACCTAGGAAAGGAAAAGTAATAGATAGAAAAGTAATATATACCTACTAAAATCCTAGTTTTAGGTATAGAAGTCTTTATCAAGGCCTACTAGTAAGAGATTAGTTTTAGATTATATAATAAGCTAGGGCGAGGTATATTACCTAATAATATTTTATAAAAACCTAAATACTAAAAATAAGTAGAGAGAGACAAGGCTAGAAAAGAAATACTAGAAATAAATATTAAAAGGTTTTAGCTACTTAGGGATATAATAGGCAATACTACTAGGCTATATTATATAATAAGAGGATGATAAGAAAGATAACTAGTATTAGTAGTATAGAAATAAGATCTAGCTACTTAAAAAAGGTTATTTCTAGATAAATATAAATAAAAAGATATTAATAGCCTTAAAATAATATAGGATAATAATACTATAATATAAAACTTCCTAAATATTAATTATTCTAAGCTAAATATTATATAAGTATAAAGATAATAAGTTACCTATTTTATTAGATATTTTTTTTAAATAATCCTAATAAGATAATAATTCTATAAGGATAAAAGTAGTAGACTAATTACTCTTAGAAGGAGGCCTAAGTTAAGTTATTTATATATATATAAAAGCTAGTAGATTTAAATACTATAATTAAAGAATACTAGTAATAGCTTTAATAAATAGTAATATTAGAATTATAGAAGAAAAGGTAATACTAGGATATTAAGTAGTATACTAAGAGTACTAGGCTAAATATTAGTAATATTAAAGATATTATTATAAGTAATACTAAGGAATCTAATAATAAAGATAATAATAGCCTTATATACTAGTTATAGATAATAAAATAGTATATTATATATTAGAATATTATAATACTAGAGGAAGCTAGATATTAAAAAAACTATTATAAAAAGAATAAGTAACTATTTTAAAAATTAGTAATAAACTAAAAGCAGGTATACTAGTATTAGATAAGTTCTAGAATAATATTACTTTCTAGTAGTTAATATTATAGTAGATTATAATTAAAGCTAATATTAATATAGAAATACTATAGGGCCTTATAGCCTAGGTAGTACTTTTAGAATTCTAAAGAAGACCCTATTTTAATATAACTATTAGAAACCTCTCTAAATTCCATAAGATACTAGTTAAAATAGAGAATCAATATAAGAGAATAATTATAGATTAGTTAAATTTAAGGATTAGGACTTAGAGCCTACATATAACATATAAAAAGATTAATATAATATTTAAGATCCTTAATATACTAATAGCTAAAGATAATAATAATAATAAATAGTAATTTAATATAGGTATACTAAGGTAATAAGATAGGTATTACCTTTTACTAGCTCTAGGATAGGCTACTACTTAAATCTACTATTTATATATATTCTTACTACTTATTTACTTCTAATTACTCTTCTCCATAATATTTTTCCTTTTAGTAACTATATATTATTTTATTTTATATTAATAGGACTTTATATTTACTCTTATACTATTCTTATATATTAGTAATTAGATAATTTTATTAATAATACCTTTCTTACCTTCTAAGTCCTGCTTATCCCGAGATATAAGGTATTAATAGCCTATAATATAATTCTAATACCTTATATTTTCCCTAATTATATTTCCTTCCTCTAACCTATTATTAAATTAATTCTTATTTACTTTCCTTGCTATACTAATATATCTCTACTATTTATATACCCTATTTATATACTTTATTATACTATAATAACTAAGACTTATTATTAATATAATAATCCTTTATAATATATTCATTGCTTTATATGTTTTACCTTAACATGGACTATATCTAAGATAACTAATACTTATATCTAAATAAAACTTCTCATGCCTTACTAATAGTCTATATCTAAGATAATTTCTTAATATTTATTAATTATTTATATATTCTATTCATGATTCTATAATACTTAGGTTCTTGTTAGAGATAATATTTACCTATTATTTATATATACTTTTATTTCTATTTCTTAATACCTTTTTATAATATCTAAGATAATGCTTTCTTTATATCTTTCTATTTATTTATTTAGTAATAGTAAGATAATTTCTCTATTACAATAGTACATTTTCTTTCTTATCCTAATAGCGAGATAATTTCTCCAGTTATCTTATATATACTATGCTTTTTTTTAAGGGGGGGGATCTTACTACCTACCTTGCTAAGGTTACTAGTATTCTGCTAGATGGATACTACCTATAGCAGATATCATCTTACCTCCGGTAGCTACCTTTAGGAAAACAAGTAATCTATAATATACCTTTAAAGCTTAGTACCTACTATTTTTAATCTTTAACTCTAACTATTATCACGCCTGTACGCCTCTGCTACCAATATAAAAAAGGTAATAAGCTCCTAAGGATACTAGTTAATAATAATTATAAATATAAAATCTTATTTAATAATCTACCTTATCCTAAGCTTACTAATAATAAATTCTATATAGGAATTACTAGATCTATCCTGCCTAATCCTTCCCTAGACCCCTTACTAGATTACTTAGTAGATAATATATTAGACCCCTCTATAGTAAGCTCTATAGATCTTATTACTAAGTTAATCATGCTGCTAGTACTACTAGTACTCCTAGTAATAATATTACCTCTTCTAGCTAATTAAGTCTTTATAACTAAACCTAAGGCTATAGACTTTATCTATAACTTTACTAGGTAATAAGGATCTATAGTAGTAACAAAGTTATCTACTATAGATAAGAAGATAAAGATACTATAGGTATACTACCTAAAATATACTATTATAGGTTTACTATTAGTAGTAAGTAGTGCCTCAGGTGTTAATGATCTAGTAATGATCTAGTAATGATCTAGTAATGATCTAGTAATGATCTAGTAATAATCTAGTAATAATATAGTAAAAGTATTATGAATCCCTATCTTCTATTAGATCTCTATCTTTCTATTATTATAAGGACAGGCGAGCGGAGATTTTAAGCCTGAGGTATCACAAGTACCCAGGGTATCACGGGTGCTAACTTAGTATATAAATATGTATTTAGGATCCTTGTAAAGGTTACTTTAAACCTTTAGTATTAATCTAGGTAACTATTAACCTATTAAAATCCTTATATTTAGTTCAATTATTACTAATATACTAATTAACCTACTTTATAAGAACTAGGTTCTTATAATTCTAATACTTATACCCTTATAATTAGCCTATTATAATAAGTAAACTAAACTCGAGAATATTTATATAACTTACCCCTATTCTATAGCAAGGAGGAGCTTATACCATAGAGCCTTTAGATTCTATAATAATCCCTATAAGACCTAAAGAAAATAAAATAAAAATTAAAAGAATTATATAATAATTTTATTTAATCTTATTAGCCCTTGATATAAGTATCTTATTATTTATAGAAAACTAGCTATAGAGCCTTGTAGACTAAAATAGAAAGGCTAAAGAATATATTATAATACTTAAATAATAAGTAATTATCTTATAAATCCTTATATAAATAAATAAATAATTATCTTATAAATATACTTAGTAGGTTTCTAAGATAAGCTATAATCCTTTTATAAAGAAGTATCTAATAAATATTTATATACCTAAGGAAAATAAATTATATTTAATAATTAATTTTATAAACTACTAAACCTTTATCTATTATTTTTAAAATATTATAAAAAAGAATAAACTTAAAAAGGATAAAATAGTTAATAAAGCTATAGTTTATCTTAATAATATACTTATATTTCTATAAGAAATTAAAAAAAAGTATTATTTTTATAAAGGATAGGAAGGTCTATATAAATTCTTTAAAAAAATAGCTTAGTAATCTAAATAATTATTTATAAGCTTTATAACCTAGTATAATTTAGATTAGATCTTATATAGATAAGAGTTACTATATATACTTAAAGTATTTCTAGGAAGAGCTTATATAAATTAATAATATATTAAGAGATCTTAATTAATTTTAGTTTTATATTTTCCTTAAATCTCTACCACAAGACCTTAAAAATAAGATTCTTAAATAAAAAGATTTACTAAAGATACCTCTAGACTTAATTATATTAATTATATTATTTTATAAGTTTATATAGGAAATTATATAATAAGCCTTTATATCTTATAAAAAATTATAAAAAGAATAAATTTAGGAATTAAAATTAATAATCTAGTTCTATAAGATGAGGCTTTAATAAGTTAAAGCTTATAAAAACCCCTAGAAGCTATTATATAGCTTAAGATAAGAAAATATAAGCTAAGAATTATAATTCTAAGGCTTATTTTAATTATTATAAGCTAGATTATTTCTTATAAGATTATTCATCTATAAAGAAGATCTTATCCTAAGATAAGAATACTATCTAGCTTAGTATAATAATACTTAAGGCTAAGAATTAATATAATTCTCTTATAAAAGATACTAGTTAAATAAATTCTAACTTAGATATTATTATTCTATATATCTATATCAAGAAGTTAAAAGTATTACTAGCTAGGAATAAGATTATTATAAAGAGAATATTTTTTCCTATAAGGGTTATCCTTATAAATAATAAGGATTATTTTAATTAAGTACTAGTAAATAATAAGAAGTAGACTAAATATAATATTATCTATACTTATAATATAAGTAGATTAGAAGAAATTACTATAATAGATCTATACTTTTATAATAAATAACTAGAGCTTTATAATAATAATATAACTAAAATTAAAATTAAATTAAAAGATATATAAGATATAAAGATAATCTTCTAGGAGCTTATACTTATCTCTCCTAATATTACTAAACCTATACTAGGTATATAATCTAGAAAAAACTTTATAATCCTTATATTAATTAATAAAATAAAATCCTTAAATTTAAAAATAAAAACCTATAAATATTAGCCTAGTTTTTATAAAAGAGTTTATAAGTAACCTAGATTACTTATAAGTATTTATATATTATATTAGCTTTATTAATACTAATATTTCTAGGACTAGGATCCTAGAGTAATATAAGAAATTTATAAATATCTTTTTAAACTAGGAATTAGAGAAGCTATCTTCTTATTATAAAGATATAAATCTCTAGATTAAGATTATATAAAAAAAGGATTTATCTTTTAATTTTTTATATAATTATTCTTTATAAGAGGCCTTAGCTATCTATAAGTATATTATAACTATACTTATAAAAAGATAGATTTAAATATTAAAATCTCTTATAAATACCCTTCTTCTCTATATTTTAAAAAGGATAAAAGTATTTATATTTATATAGATTACTATAGGATTAATAAGTTTATAATTAAGAACTAGTATCTCCTATCTTTAATTAATAAAATAATTAAGAGGCTTAGTAGTAATAAGATCTATATCTAATTTAATCTTTATAATACTTTTAACTAAATATATATTACTAAGAGTAATAAATAAAAGATTATATTATATCTTTTAGATTAATAAATACTCTTATAATATTCTAGAGCTTTAGGAACTAGGTATTTTATAATATCTTAGATATTTATATTATTCTTTATATAAATAATATAATTATCTATTTATAGAATATAGAAGAGTATTATAAATATATATAAGAAGTACTTTAATATTTATAAGATACTAGCTTATATTATACATAAAATAAGTATATTTTTATAATTATAAGAATTAATTTCCTAGGGTATTTTATTATTCTTAAAGGAATTAAGATAGAATCCTTATAAGTTACTACTATTATAGAATAGCCTAAACCTTGATTAATATATAAGATTCTTACTTTTATAAGATTTATAAATTAATATTATTAATTTATTAATAAGTATTTAAAAATTATTATATTATTATTTAACTTACTTTATAAATCTCTATATAGAACTTATTATAAGACTAAGCTAGAATATTTTCTAACTAGTAAGACTTAGGAAGTATTCTTACTTAGAAGTATAAAAATAAGGCCTAGTAGTTTATTATATTCTTTTTATATAAGATATAACCCTTAGAATATAATTATAGTATTAATAAGTAAGAACTTCTTATAATTATTAAGTTAATCTATAAATAGAGGTATTATAGAAAAGTTAAGATAATCTCTAATTATAAGATCCTAATAATTTTCTAATCTTATATAAAGAAATTATCCTAGATATAGATCTACTAGTTATAATTTCTTATAAGTTTCTAATTCTATATTATTTATTATATAAGAAGGCTAAATCCTATAGATAAACCTTTATAAAGAATTAATTATATAGAATTGGTTTTATAAGAAGATAAGCTTAAATATAGAGCTTAAGCCCTAAGTAAGCTATAAACTTAGCTTAGGCTTACCTTAGTAAAGAGTACTATTATTATAGTAATTATAATATTTAAAAGAGTAATTATATAGGTATAGATTATTATAGGTATAGAATTAATCTTACATATTATAGTAATTAATAAGATAAAGGTTTTATTCTTCTAAATTATATAATATATAGCTTATAAGATTATATATAAGAAAAGCTTATATTATAATAATCCTTTCATAGAATTAATAATAATTCTATCTAATATACTAAAGGAGGACTAGGTTATAAGAGATATTTATAATAATCTAGTAGATCCTAATAAAAAATTAATTATACTTAAAGAAGGTAGATTAAAGCTTTTATAATAGTTAGATTATAAGGGTTTACTCTATTATAATAAGAAGCTATATATACCTAACTAGTACTTCCTATAACTAGAGATCCTTATAAAGCTCTATAATAATCCTTTTATAAGTTATTTTATAAAGAAGAAGACCTAGGAGCTTATCAAGTATTAGTTCTAGTAATTATATATTTATAAGTTTATAAATAAATATTATAAAGCTTACTTAGTATTTCTAGGATTAAGAATATTATATAGTAAAAAGCAGGGCTTATTATAGCTACTATAGGTACCTAAGGATATCTAGGAGTAAATTAATATAGACTTTATTATTAATCTCCTAGCTAGTATAAGGATTATAGATCCTAACTAGTAGCCTTATAATTCTATTCTTATAGTAATAGATTATTTAATAAAGATAGCTTATTTTATACCTATCTATAAGACTATAAAAGGTAATAAGCTTATAGAGATTCTCTTATAAGAGGTTATCTATATATATAAAATCCCTATAAATATTATAATTAACCATGGCTTAGACTTTATATAAGGGTTCTAGTCTAAACTTATATATTACTTAATAATTAAATATATAATAGGTATTATATATTACTTATAAATAGATAGGATGTCAACTAACAAGTTGAAGAACGAAGTTCTGACATGAATGAATGATTGAATTAGAGTAACTAACTGACAGCCGTGAGAATAACTAACTGCTACGGCTCGATAACTAAGGCAGAGGCGGACCAACGTAGTTAGTAATAATTCCCCTCTATTTAAAAACGGGTACGCCCTCGTACCAGAAGAAAGTAAGAAAGATATAAGTAGAAATAGAAAAGCTAAGAACTAATAGAGAATAGAAGAATATATAAAAGGTAGAAAAACTTGGTTACTAAAATAGTATAAAAGGTATTAAAAGATATTTTTGCTTTCTTCTTCCTTTTATCTCCTTATACCTCAAACCTAGTAACGCCCCTTTCCTAACAGAATAGAAGGCTGTAGTATCTTAGTGCGTGGATAAAAGCGAATTTTAACCGTAGATAAAATTTTCATAATATAAAAAATAATATATATAGTAAGTATCACGGGTTTACAATGTTGACAGCGAATAATGCCTCAGGCATCAGCGGTAATGGGATAGGTACCAATGATCGACGAAATTATCACGGATCCCTACCTTTATAACAGATTCCTGTCTTCATGTTATACAATGATTTTATTAATTAGTGATAATAATGTATGATACTTCTGATGCTTATTCTCTTATTACTAGTGAATCCCCAGGGTAATCAGAGAAGGAGTAAGATTTAGTCTATGTTCTTATATAACTATACTATTTTGCTACCTTAATATTCTAGTTTCTCTACCTAACTAACAACCTTAGCTACTCCTTGATAATTCTGAATCTTCTTCTTTAGTTACTTAGAGAGATTTAGAATATTATGTTATCTACTTAGTTAACTAGGAATCCTGACTAAACCCCTCCTGAAACTAGGGAGAATAGCTTAGTTTATACTAATACTAATTCTAAAACCTTGGATAAAGTATCTTTGGTGTAAATATCCAGCGAAGCCAGAGAAGCCTAACTACGAGAGTTAGATAAAAAATAGAGATAGATTTAAGCTATCCTAGAAAAAAATCAGTTAATTAAAAAAATACAACGTGAAACCCGGTAGTCTATATAATAACAAGGATAGAATCCTAACCCTAATAAGACTATTTCAGGGCCGAGAGAGTTCAAGGAATAGATAACTAATATTAAATATTTTAATATGAATTTTAAGCTACTTGATTATTAGACCTAGATTATAGATATTAAATATGATTTTACTAGCATAACATGGAATTATTAATTAGAAACCAAAAAGATCCTACACGGAATAATATTAATAAAACCAAGCTATTAAACAAGGTAGGATTAGTATAGAATTAACAAGATTATACGCGAGAAACATCCCGAGATAGAAATTAATACTTAGGAATATTTTAAGGAATAGACTCTTACCTTAATTAAGAATATAATAACTCAAAGATAAAACAGGATAAGTTACTTAGAAGTAGTAAAACAATAATTATATTAATATCCTCGAGATTTTAATAACTATTTAGTATAATATGAACAGGATTTTACTAAGGGAGATAAGGAGGAGAAAGCCTACTAACTCCTTATTAAATTATAACCAGCCCTGAAATAGAAACTCGAAGAATTACTGTCAGAGAACACGGACATCGTCAGCCAATGGATCCGCTGTGCCGCAGCTAGCGCCGTCGTACCAGCAGGGACAACGATGTGCCGGTCCGGTCATAGTCAGGCTATGATGCTAGGACAAATCGGGACTACGGTTATATATACTACTATGCCGAGCATAGGCAGGTCTATGACAGGGACATAGGGGGATCTATGTTCGACATAGCCATGACTATGCTCCGCATAGACATGCTATAATAGATAATAGATATATAAGGGACTGTCTTTATACCATGCAATTAGTTTTGCTTAGTATCTGTTATCTTCTGGAACTCAAGCTAGTTACTATTCAGAACCAACCTTTTGATTATCTTTGGATTAGACAATAAGCCTTCTCTTTCATCTCAAGAATACCTTAAGGTCCGCCTTAGGAAGGAACAGCCGACCGTATCTAATAATAACAGATCCTCGATTTGAAAGAAAGCACCGCATTTAGTATGGGTGATAATAAGGGAAAAGCAACTCAGGCTACTGCCGCCACGACCCCCGAGATTAGCGACGCTGAAAAGATCATGCAACAAGGGAACGCTATTATTGAGCTGAGTCGACAGCTAGCAAACTTGCAGACCTTCAAAGGTATCAAGGTAAACAAGGCGGAGGAGTTTGAAGGTAAGCAAGCAACCTTGAGGAGTTACCTAACTAGTATAGATATACATATCCGTATTAACAACCTTGGAACCGTACTAGAACCTGACAAGGTCATGTTCGCCGCTACCTATCTCAAAGGGCCAGCCTTCAATTAGTTTGAGCCGTACATGAGAGATTGGCAGGAGAACACGGTACTTTATCAGAAGAATACGACAAAGAAAATCTTTGCCAAGTACGATAATTTCAAGAAGCAGATTACCAAAGCCTTTGGAGAAACCAACATAGCACGAACTGCTAGGCGACAGATTTACTACTTGTATCAAGGAAAAATGACTCACGGAGAGTACACTGCGAAATTTCATCAACTTGCTTTAAACCTGAAATGGGACGACGCTTCACTCATGAACGTATACTATCAAGGGCTAAGAGGAAAAACCAAAGACGCACTCGCCCTAATCGATGACGAAGCCGGAAACCTGGATGAGCTAGTCGAACAAATCTCAAAGATCAAAACCAGACAGACGGAACGATACTTTGACAAGAAAAGGTTTAGGTATAACAAACCATGAAATGGAAATCACCAAGGACGAAAAGACCGGGATGGGGATACTGAGATGCAATTAGCAACTGCCATTGCTCCCGCAAGGAATGGTAGTGAGAAAAGAAAGTTCACTGGAACATGCTATAACTGTGGAAAAGTTGGGCATATGAAAAGAGATTGTCGATCGAAGCCGAAGGAAAATGGATTGATCACCCAGAACTCGCATATTCGAGCCGCCCATTCGACAACGACGCCCATGAAGAAAGCAATCCAGCAAACGAACACGAAAGATATTAACAGACAACGCGATATAGTCAAGCTGATACGAACATAGCAAGACTAGGAAAAGGAGAAAGAAAGACTCCGACAACACGAAGTACTAAGACGCCAGCGTAACTAACTAAGTGAAGAATCAAGGCACCAGAGTGATATCAACATGACAAAGGCACTCATGATAAAAGATAAGCTGGAAGAATATGAGTCAGACTGTGACTATGTGGAACAAGCTTATAATAAGTGGGATCCTGAGAAGGGAATCGAAGACTTCTACAGGACATGCGAAAAGCTTGAGTCGAATAAAGATAGAAGACGTTCTATTATTAAACCCACGGAGAGGTTGG
This sequence comes from Aspergillus kassunensis, assembly GCA_027569205.1. Lineage (NCBI taxonomy): Eukaryota > Fungi > Ascomycota > Eurotiomycetes > Eurotiales > Aspergillaceae > Aspergillus > Aspergillus kassunensis. The sequence goes on from JAPDEQ010000030.1 coordinate 328,344, forward strand.
ATTTAACAGGAATAAGCGATAGAAGAAGTATAGAAAGCACTAGATCACTGACAGACGAACCTCTGAGGACAAATATCAGGGAAGGTCATGCGCAAAGCAATGACGAGATCTCCGACTTAGTCGACGACTTCCACGGATGACTAACGGTCCAGGATAATAAGGAATTGGTAATAGATTATTAACTGGCTCGTGAACAAACAGACGAAACCCCGCCAAGATACACGGAATATGAAATAGACTCTTGGGATAAAGACCCTTGCACCTGCATGCCAGCTTTCGCAGCCTGCTGGGAGACTTCAGGAAAAACATGGCAAGACCATATTCTAACATGCGATAAGTGTCGGGATTAGACGTTTAACCAATGCCCCGAGCACGGAGAAGTCAACAAGGAATTCGCTAAAGAATACGAACGAGTGTCAACATCGAGAGGAATGAAATTATGCAACGAATATTTTGGGCACGTGAGAAACTGCTTATGTAATCACTTTCTAGTACTAGGAGGACAGACATATACAGCAAAGCACTGGACCCTATGTTACGACGATAATTACAGAAGGCATCGACATGCGAAGCAAAGCTCTCTATAGTACCCACAAGAACCAAAAGTGCAGAAAAAACCGGTATACAAATGTCCATTAGATAAAGACGATTGCGAATGCGCTTTTATACAGATTGGATATCTATACCACGCTGAATTAAGTTACTATGACTACCAGGTTACAAACTGTCTTATGCACAGGAACAAGTCCTTGTAGAAAGAAGAATAGGAAAGGTTGATCACTGAAAAATAAGAATATATCCGGATGTATTGAAAGGATATACAGCTATTTACTATCAACGGACATATATCAATTGTCATCATTACAAAAATTAACGGAAATGACGCAAGAATTCTTTTGGATTCAGGAGCCTTAGACGATTTTATTGGATAAGACTACGCTGAGAAGCTTGGAATCAAGACACGACTCACGGGACAATGGGAAAGGATATTTGGATTCGATGGGAAGCTAATCCACGATGGGCCAGGACGATAAACTGAAAAGGTACCTGTGATATCTGGACAGTATACTAGTAACCTGATATTTAAAATCGCGCCAGTCCGAGGAGAACTGTACGATGCGGTTATTGGGATAACATGGCTAGTAAAGGAAAATCTATGGATTAATTAGGGAACCGGATAAGTTGAAGTACACGGATATCAGCTGCAGACAAAGCAGGAGCGCCATGATACACTACGAATTAAATTGATAATGGGAGAATCGGGGAAACTCTCCAAGGAAGAGGGCGAACAGGTGACGCCTCTTGATAACGAAACCAGGATGGTTACGAAGAACCGCCAAGGGCTACAGAAGCCACGAGACATTTACGAAAAGGAGCTTGCTAAAGTGATGAAATACTTACCACAGAAGTACATGGAATTTATCAAGTTATTTGTAAAACCTGATTACCGGTTACTACAACACCCTGACGAATACCGGGCAAGGATACCCCTGGTGGAAGGAGCAAAGCTGCCGCAAGTTAAACAATAACAAAAGTCTCAAGACAAACTCCAATTGGAAAAAGAGTTTGTGGAGGAATTCCTCAAAAGCGGATTTATCCGAGAAGGACGAGGGAAAGTATCACATCGACCGTTGTATGTGCCAAAGAAGAACAGGAAAAAAAGAATGGTTATCGACTACCGAAGGATAAACCAGTTTACTATTAACAACGCGAACAAAGCGCTATACATGGAATAGAAACGAGACCTACCATTATAATCTTTGACCTAGAATAGGGTTACTACAACCTCCTCATGGCCAAAGAGGATATCGAGAAGACAGGGTTCCTAACAGACATGGGTCTGTACGAATAGGTAGTTGCGCCCATGGGATTGAAGTGACTTCCAGCGGAATTTGCGCGGTACATGACACATGTACTAAAAGAATACTTGAACGACTATGTTGCTGTCTACTTCGACGATATCATTATATTCTCGAAAAAACCCGAAGAGCACGAAGGACACGTCAAGAAGGTTATGACTACGCTCAAGGACGCAGGGCTAAGTCTGAATGTCAAGAAATGCAAGTTTGACGTGGATAAAGTTAAGTACTTGGGGATGATGTTCACCCAGGAAGGACTCAAAATGCCGTAAGAGAAGATTGATAATATTCTCGACTAGCCTAAGCCAACCGATGTGAAAGAGGTCCAAGGATTTCTAGGTGTTACTGGATACGTTAGAAGGTTCCTGGAAGGATACTCAAGGATCACGACCCTATTAACTAACTTGTTGCAAAAAGAGACGACTTTTGCATGGAATATTAAACAACAGAAGGCATTCTCGGAAATCAAACGGCTAGTAGCTAAAGGACTAATTATCCAGTTATTTAACCCGGAACTATAGAATTAAATAAGAACTGACGCCTCTGGTGGAGCGATTAGGCTGGTACTCGAGCAAATCAACGAAAACGGGAAAGCGCAGATCATTGCCTTTTACTCAAGGAAAATGACCCAAGCTGAACGAAACTATGATACGCACGATCGAGAAGCACTTGCTATCATTGAGGGTTTCAAGAAATAGAGACATTACCTTCAGGGCGCAAAGCATGAAGTAATTGTCTAGATAGATCACAAGAATCTGACGTACTTTACAATGACAAAGGAATTGAAGGGATGACAGATCCGATAGGCTCAGGAGCTTTCACGATATCGCTTCCGGATTGAGCATATTGATGGAAAAAAGAATATTGTTGCCGACGCACTGAGCAGACGACCAGACTATATGGTTGATGTTAAGAACCCAGAAACAAATATCTTTTGACAGGATGGCGATGTTTTAAGATTTAACCAGGATGCTCAGCTTGCCGCCGCATACATAATCAACGACTACGAGTTCCTCGTACGTCTGAAGAGAGGATAATAACAAGATGAATAAATACAAGCATGGAGGTTTCATGCATAGTATAAGGAAGAACAGGACGGAGTTCTCCTTTGGAACGGATCGATTATAGTACCAAAATCTATAGTCAAGGAAGTGATTGAATAACATTATAACTTACCAAGCGAAGGGCACCAAGGAATTGAAAAAACAATGGAAAAGATTCAACGAGCTTACTACTTTCCACGAATATACTAATAAGTTCAGGAATATATTGCACGATGCGACAAATGCAATAGGAACAAACTATTAAGATATTAACCCTTCGGGAAGATACAGATACCTGAGACACCAGACAAGCCATGGGAAAGCATCACAGTTAACTTTATCCAAGGATTACCGCTATCTAGAGATCCGATCACTGGGATCGTCTACATAGATGCGATAACTATAGTATGCAAGCTCACGAAGTATATGGTTATACGACCTACTAAGAAAGAGCTTACAGTAGAAAAGCTAGTATTACTAATGCTACGGGAGATATTTATTTAGACTAGATTACCACGATAATTCACGTCAGACAGAGACAAGCTATTCACATCTAAGTTTTAGAAAATACTTATAGAAGCATGTGGTATAACTCAGAATCTATCAACTGCGAATCACTAATAAACGGATGGACAAACTAAAAGAATAATTTAGTTAATCGAGTAGTATTTACGACATTACCTTGATTGGAACCAAGACAATTGGGTTGAGCTATTGCCTATGGCTTAATTTGCAATTAATAATGCACGTAACGCGACTACGGGTACTATACCATATTTCGCTAACTTGGGACGCAATCCAAGGATGCATTGGAAAATCCTGCTAGCTGAAGGACGATCAGAAACAGCGCTGATGTAAGTTATGCATTTGGATATATTGCATCAATCCATTGCAAAAGATATTAGATGGGCAGAAGAAAAAATGAAGTTTTACTATGATAAGAAGCGTGGGGACACGCCAGAACTTCAAAAGGGAGGGAGAGTATACCTTTTACGACGAATAAAGGGTATAAAAAACTTTAATATTCAGAGCAAACGACCAAGCAATAAACTTGATGCTGTGAAATATGGACCATTCAAAATTGAGGAAAAACTTGCGAACGACAACTATCGCTTAACATTACTACCAAGAATGCGAGTTTACCCTGTGTTTCATATCTCATTGCTGGAACCAACGCTGAACGCCGAAAACGCGACCGATGAAGCAACCGACGCCGATGACGAGTATAAAGTTAAAAAGATCCTGGACCGTAAGTTAGAGAAAGGCCAGATCTATTACTTCGTCAAATGGGTTGGATACTCACAAGAAAATAATACTTGGGAGCCAGTTAGGAACCTTAACTGCCCTGAGAAGATTCGGGCATGGCAGCAAGGAATTGGTCAAAAGCGACCTGATTAAAAGATGAATGCTCGAAAACCGACAAATCGAAACTAGAAGAATGGGCCGCAGCGATCTGGGCCTGGGAGGAAGAAGTAAGCCCAAAGGCTCTGTCGAGTTCCTTTTGCTTTTGCTTCTCCTCTTCTAATTATTTCTTTTCTTCTTCTTCTAGTTTCTCCAACTCTTCTACCTCCTGAATATTACGAGCGATGAAATTGCCAGCATGATCACGAAGAAGGTCATCTTGCTTCTCCAGTCGGGAAAGCAGTGCGAGTGCCTCCTTCTTCCTGATCTGTATTCTGTTTTAAGCCTCGATAAGTTTCCGCCAGTTATTATCGGAAAATGTCGCCTTTGATTCAATACACCGGGTCCGACCACCTTCGGAAACACAACTACCACAACGACTTGAACCTTCAACCTTGACGCATGGTTTATTAAGACGAGCACAACGAGTGCATGGGGTGACTATTATGAAACCACTCTCTTTAAATCGACGGGCAAGCTTGTTCTTTGAGATACTTGATCTGGAGGATATCGCGAACGGTTAGCGCGGGAACATCGAAAATAAAGATAAGCTGATGGACTGTCACTTACCTGAGGGGAGCGCTCCTTATTAGGAGTCTTTGGGACAAAGACCTTGAAAGAGGGGGATTGTCAGAGAACACGGACATCGTTAGCCAATGGATCCGCTGTGCCGCAGCTAGCGCCGTCGTACCAGCAGGGACAACGATGTGCTGGTCCGGTCATAGTCAGGCTATGATGCTAGGACAAATCGGGACTATGGTTATATATACTGCTATGCCGAGCATAGGCAGGTCTATGACAGGGATATAGGGGGATCTATGTTTGATATAGCTATGACTATGCTCCGCATAGACATGCTATGATAGATGACGGATATATAAGGGACTGTCTTTACACCATGCAATTAGTTTTGCTTAGTATCTGTTATCTTCTGGAACTCAAGCTAGTTACTGTTCAGAACCAACCTTTTGATTGTCTTTGGATTAGACAATAAGCCTTCTCTTTCATCTCAAGAATACCTTAAGGTCCGCCTTAGGAAGGAACAGCCGACCGTATCTGACAATTACCTAAAATTCCTAAGACCTGATAAAGTATAGTAGGAATAGCCTCCAAGTACTAGGAGTTAATAGATCATAGTTAAATAAGATCGCCTGATCACTAAAACCCTAATATTTATACTAATTCAAGGTCTAGAAGTGCTTGATTCGCCTGTACTCTAAAGAAGGAATAATCAAGGTTCTAAGGTTATAGGAAAAGGCTAATCTCTTATAAGGAAGAGTACCTGAAATATTAATAAAATATCTGCTACTATATCTATGATTTACTAGATTATATTACCCTAGATTATCCTAAGTGTTAAGAAAGAAAGGAATAGCAAGGAAATTAGAATTATTCCAGGAATTATTCAGGACCCTCTCGGGGAGGATTCTCACATTAATATCAGAATCTAAACTAGATTAAGGTCTAATTAACTTAAGTAATAGAGTCTAAAGATAAATAACTAGAATCCAAGCAAGGTTATAGTTATAAAACCCCTCTAAATAAGTCTAGTAACCTGCATAAATATAAATCTTAAATATTAGAAAATAATACTAGGATAGAGTAGACTCTATGACTTCCTCCTAATAGCCTTAAGTAGAGACTAGGATAAGATTTAATATACTAATCCAAGCCCGAGTTCATGTACTAAATTAAACCTAAAAGCTCAAGGAAATACTAATTAATATACATGCTAATATAGATACATGTGCTAAACTTAACCTAGTTAGTATTAATTTTATTAAAAAGTACTATCTCTAATAATATAAACTTATAATACCTATTATATATAGAATTACTAATCTTTCTATTTTATTATTTAGCATGTATTTAGTCCTGATTTGTGCCCAAGACTCACGAGGTATACTCTGCTCTTTCGAGGTGCCTTGTATAGTAATTTAATATTTAGCTGACTTATCTAGGAGCCTGATTCTTCTATTAATAGTTACTATATCTTAGTAATCTATCTGATTAGATACTAATACTTAGATATAGTATTATAAGGTTAAAGACATGCAACTCCTTGGTAACTATAAGTTTATAAAAGCATGCCAAAACCATGCCTATATATACGCTTTAGTTAAACAACTAGAAGAAGTCTAGCTACTAGGTAATCAGGATATCTAATAAGATTAATTAATATCTAAAGGTAACTTACTACCTACCTTTAAAGCTTTCTAAGATATCTTTTCTAGTTTAGGGGCGAAAACCTTGCCTTCCTTACATGTTTTAAAACATGCTATTAAAATTATCGATAGAGAAAATCCTCCATGGGGACTAATTTATCCCCTATCCATGGCCGAATTGGCCACGCTTTGCTAATATATCCAAGAGAATATTAATTATAGCTATATTTAACCTTTATCTAGCCTAGCAGGAGCTCCTATTCTCTTTGTCCCTAAGAAAGATAGTAGTCTCTGATTATACATGGATTATCAAGGACTTAATAAAATAATAGTCAAGAATTACTACCTATTACCTTTGATTTCAGAAATTTTGGACAGAATTTCAGGAGCCATGTTCTTTACTAAAATCAATTTAAAGGACGCCTATTATAGGATCCAGGTTCATGAGGAAGATCGATAGAAAATAGTGTTTTACTACTATTATAGTTACTTTGAGTATACTATTATACTATTTAGATTAATAAATGCCCCTGCTACCTTTTAGAGTTATATTTATTCTACTTTATATAATATTCTTAATTAATTCTACATGGTTTACCTTGATAATATACTTATCTTTTTAATAGATTATGATTCTCATACCCAGCATGTTTCTCAAGTTCTTGAACGTTTATGAAAAGCTGAATTATTTGCTAATTTGAAAAAGTACAAGTTTTACCAACCTCAGGTGGAATTCTTAGGATACGTGGTATCTTATGAGGGGATCTCCATGGATCCAAAGCAGATCAATGACATTATTAAATAAACTAAACCCAAATCTTTTCATGAGGTACAAATCTTTTTAGGATTTTGTAACTTCTATCGGCGCTTTATCTGTGATTATTCACGTATTACTCTACTATTAACCAACCTACTCAAGGGGAGTCAAAATGGCAAGAAGCCGGGATCTTATTAATTCTCCGATACCGAAAGACAAGCATTTCAGAATGCACCTCTCCTTGCCCATTTTGATTCATCTCGACAAATTCGAATTGAAACAGATGCTTTAAATACTGGTATAGCAGGTATCCTGTCACAACCTGACAATACTAGCAAGTATCACCCCGTTACCTTTTGGTTGTACAAGTTTAGTAGAGCAGAATTGAATTACTTGATACCAGATCAAGAACTGTTTGCTATTATTTATTTATTTAAGCATTGGTAGTAGTATCTTGAAGGACCTGTTCATATAGTTAAAGTTCTATCTAATCACTAGAATTTATAATCATTTATAAAACAGCCCCGAATCATTGGTAGACAAGCATGTTAGCTATTATTTTTAACTTTATTTAACTTTATTATCAAATACCATGCTAGAAAGAGTAATCCCGTGGATAGGCCCTCATGGAAATTCTCTGGTTTATTTAATTATACTTCCAAGGCTAAATTACTAGCCCTGATTTAATAATAGATTACTAGTATTTCTATCACGATAGTATTAGATCTATACGCGTAAAAATCCTAGTTCGAATTTAATAAGATATCAGAACAGGAAAGCCCTGGATTCGGAATCCTAAATATACAGAGTATTAATCTTGATATTAGTTTAGAAATAGCTGACTAGGCTATCTAGCAAGATTTAACCTTTAATCAGGTCTTACCTAATACTATTATCCAAAATACTATAGTAGTTAAGGATATTTACTCGGACAAGTCTTCTAAGAACCTAAGAGATCTTATTATATTTTCTTAAGAAGCTAATCCTAAAACTTATTACTAAAAACTAGCTATTTCCTAGAAGAAACCAGGATTCAAGTATTAGTCTATAGACCATGATAATCTTCTTTGTTTCCAAGGATGTCTTTATATTCTATTAAATCAAGAGCTATGTACTTGAATTTTAAAACTTTATTATAATAATTCTCTTGCAGGATATTTTAGTCAAAACTATACCAAAGTATTAGTAAAATATAGATTCTATTAGATTAGAATTAGATAGTATATCAAGGATTATATCCAAGAATGCCTAATTTATCAGGGAAGTATATCCTAAAAGCATCCTGCATAGGGATAGCTTGAAAATCTACTAATTCTAGAATAACCCTTTAAAGAACTTAGCATAGATTTTATTACTAGATTACCTCCTGTTAAATATCAGAATCAAACCATGGATGCTATTTTTATAGTTATTAATTAATTCATGAAATAGTCTATATTTCTACCCGTCTTGTCTACGATTATGGCTCCAGAGCTCACTGAACTTTACTATCATAAAGTTAAACTCCGATACAGGCCAGCAAAAGGCGTGATTTCAGACCAAGGATTAATCTTTACCAGCAACTATTAGTCTAAGATTACTTACTTCTACTATATTAAACTCCGCCTTTCTATAGTATTTTATTCTTAAACCAATAGATAAACTAAATAAATTAACCAGATAATTAAATAGTATCTACGCTGTTTTATTAATAAAAACTAACTATATTAGCCAAAACTCCTTCTAATAGTATAGTTTGCTTGTAATAACTTATTTAATTCTATAATAAATATAGTTCCTTTTGAAATCCTTATAGGTTATAAACCGGATTTCTTTTACAAGATCAAGGATAATCCTAGCCAGAGGGAGGTCCTAGTAGCTACAAGCAGAGTTTAGAAACTTTACTAGTTATAAGAAAAGTTAAAGGAAACTTAGTATAAAAGTACTAAAAAGTACTTGAAATACTATAATAAATATTATAGACCTATGACTTTTAGAATAGGTTCTATGGTTAAGTTATTAACTTGGAATCTTAAGTTAAAGTTACTAAAGAAGTTAGTACTAAAGTATATTAGACCTTTATATATACTTAGATAAGTTAGATCTTAAGTATATTAACTTACTCTCCTAATAGAGTATAATTAGATTTATAATATCTTCCATGTATTATTATTAGAACCTTGGCATGGAAAAACTACTAATCTACTAATAATACCTGAATTAGTTGATAATAACGAGTAGGAAGTTAAGAAGATTATTAATAAAACCTGAAAAGAAGATAAAACCTACTACCTTCTATAGTAGAAAGGTTAGCCTTCTAAATATAATTAGTAGGTTCCCGAAGACTTAATTAATATACTAAGATTAATTACTATATTTAAGAAAGAGAAATAGAAGAGAAAATATCTTAATTCCTAACTAAAGTTATAACTACACGAATATAGTAATATCTTAACTAAACCTTAAGGGAACTACTAAGAACCGCTATAAAAATATAAGGAATTTAAACCAAAACTACTACTAGTTTAGATAGTTCTAAATATACTAGGAATATCTAATACTAAAATACTTAAGTTTTCCTTAACCTCCTTGTTATCCCTACCTCTACTGATAACCTAAGCTATATATACCTGGTAGAGGGCCTAAAATACTACCCTTTTTACTAACTCCTAGCTAATATAGCTAATATTACTCGGGAGGAGTTTATATATTATATACCCCGCGAATATATTATATCCCTCTACTATATCCTCTTCTAGCTATAAAGCACGAGGATATAAGAGGAGTAAATAGTACCCTAATAAGAAAGCCTTATAATAGATCTACACCTGTAACTATCTAGTATTAGTTATAGATCCTAACTAAACCTGAACTATATAAAGAGACTTACTTTATAGTTAATCTAGTTCTTCTTTACCCTAGTCAGCGAGAACTCCTTGTAATATGCTTCCTTAATATTATTAAAAGTATATATTAGGTTCTATACTGCTATGCTAGTAACCTCTTTAATAGTATTAATAAAGGTTACAGAGCTGACCTATAGGGTATTATCCTAGAACCTAGCTAGATACTTAATTATCTGAATTAGTTTAAGAAAGTTACTAATAATACTAGTAGAAATCTATAAATAGAAAATAATTATTAGTAATAAGATTACTTATAGGTAAGTATATGAATACTTACAGGCTAGTATAGGCCCTTTATCTTACTATACTATTTATATTTTATAGATACTTCTATATTATAGATATATATAATAGTAAATAGCTCCTTAGCAGAAACCATAAACTTCTTAACTATAGATTATATACAGGATATATATAGATATAAACATAGCTTTTACTCTTCCTTGAGAAGAGGATAGTACATGAGAGGTATAATAAATATTAAGATAAGAAAGAGAGGATAAGTAATAAAGATATAGTTTAGGAACCTATATATTTTTAATAGGAAAGCTAGAAGTAACTATAATATTACTTAATAAAGAAAAAGTTATATAGAGGAGAGAAAGGAAAGGAGAAGATATAAAGAAATTTCCTCTATTATTCCTTTATAAAATACTACCTAATAACAAGCAAATTCCCTTATAGTAATAATACTTATCTACCTTAATATAATATATAAATACAAGACCCTAATAATACCTCGAGCAAATATAACTATATCTATATAAAACTAGTATAGTAATCTTTAGCCATAATATTTCTTACAAAGGTACACGAGTACCTAAATGGATAAAGCTATTCATAAGTATCAAAGATAGATTAAGGTTAATCCTAGAGAGAGAAGGCATAATTATCACGGGTTTATAATATTAACAGCGAATAATACCTCAGGTATTAGCGGTAATAGGATAGGTACTAATGATCAACGAAATTATCACGGATCCCTACCTTTATAACAGATTCCTGTCTTCATATTGTATAATAATTTTATTAATTAGTAATAATAATGTATAATACTTCTAATACTTATTCTCTTATTACTAGTGAATCCCTAGGGTAATCAGAGAAGGAGTAAGATTCAGTCTATGTTCTTATGCAACTATACCGTTTCGCTACCTTAACGTTCTAGTTTCTCTACCTGACCAACAACCTTAGCTACTCCTTGACAGTAAGAAAATAATATAAATAGTAATAGAGTATCAAGTATTCGAAGCTAGTAAGCTCCATAGGAAGGATATAATTATAGCAAGTAATAGAAAGTAAGTAAGTATAGTAACTAAAGAAATTTAGAATAGATAAGTATTATAACTATATCAATGACTCCGTGTATAGAGATAAACCCTATTAATAGACAAAGGCAGTTACTTGCTCTATATAAGGCGAAGAGGTATTTAATAATAAGGAGTATAACCAAAGTAGCCAAGTACTAGCAGCAATCAAGTAGTAGATTAAGGAAAAGCAAATAATCAGACTAAGAGATATATATATAAATAATAATCCTAGAGAGAATATAAGAAGTATAGATTATATAGAGTTCGACTAATAAAGTTTTTAAAAAGAAAAGAGGTAAAGTAGTAACCAACTTAAGTATAAGTATAGGAATACTATTATAAATAGATCTTATTATAATTAGTAGAAAGCTCCTCAAATCCTGAATTTATAACCTATTAGTTATAATCTACCAAGTAGCCTTTTTAATATACATGGTATTCCATGACTTGCTTTTAGTAGTATCTAATAAATCAAATTCGCTTATTAAGGATACGCTTAACTTCCCACCTATTTTTATCCAGGGGAAATTATTTATTAATAATAGGAGAAGGATTAATATAGTACCTTCTATATAGATTAGTACCAAGGGGTCCTGGTTCAAGTTAGGTAATAGATATAATATTATGAATTTTCTATATTGATAGAAGGCCAGAAAGATAATATAAAAGACAGCTAATATATTCTAAAACTATAAAAGGACCCGTATATTACCACGTAAGCTTAGCTAGTAAACTATTAGTTAGTAAATAGTAACCCTTATATAGGCAAAGTAAAACTAAGTCCCTGACATGAAATTCGATAAGCTTGTGTTTTAAATCATAGGAGCATTTTATTCAAATAGTAGCAAAGTTAATAGCCTCTTTAGTATCTAGTTAGTAAGCAATGTAAGGCTTAGGACTAGTAAAAATACCTTAAAGTATATTCCATGGTATTTAGAGAGGTATTCCGAAAAGCAAATGATATAGGGTATCTAGTATTAATATGCTTTTCAAGGAATTAAGCGTAGCAATGACTAAAGGAAGCTATGATAACTAGAGAAAACCTTGTATAATAGCATAATAAATAATAACCTCTATGATTTAAATAAATTGCTCTGATTAACTATTAGTTTATAGGTATAAAGCCATAGAGAAATACTACTCTATTCTCAAAGCAGCGAAAATACCTCTCTATAAATAAGAAATAAAGCGAGTATCCCTGTTAGAAATAAAGTATCTAGGTAGACCCTAATTATGGCTTTGAAAGTATTATAGCAAAGTATAGCCCTATTCCTTTACTAACTAATAGCTTCTTCCTAGTATAAGGCCGATTCTCTTGGTAAATTTATTAATAATAACAAGTAGTTAATCGAAACTATCTTTAGAAGTAGCTAGGATAACTCTCCTATCTAGTAAAAAGCTATTACCAGGGAGTAAGGTTATGAAATCCAAGGTGATTATATTAAATAGTACTAGTAGGGGTAAAATCAGTTATAAACTACTATATGGGAGGTATTATCAGGGAGCATTTTTAATATAACTCAGGTAATATATAATATAGTCCTTAAGCCACTATCATGCTTGGTACAAGGTAATTCCACGTAGTACTTCTATATAATACTTATAACCTTGGTAGCCATGGTTATTATAAATAAACTAGAAAATATTACTATATATTTATTTAGGGATATATAGCTATGGTTCTTTAGTAATAATTAGTTTACTATTTTATTTAATAGTAAACCTTTTTATTATAAATAGTAAACCTTTGCTAATACTATACAGTAGCTTAGTACATGGGTCCTTGGCTAATATCTATATAATTAGAGAAGCGCGTGTATCCGAAGCGTATGCATTATAAAGCTATATCTTAAAGGTATTAGAAAGGTAGAGGGTCGCTTGCGTAGACATAGATATAGATAGAGATATAGAAGTAGATATAGATTTAATAGATATAGATAATAGGAAAGCAGAGATAAAAGCTTTACTAGTTAAAATATCTAAGTTAAGTACCTTCTTATTAGTAGTTCTTTGCCTGCGGGGTAATTAGGACAAGGTATCTAGGATAATATTACTCTTACTAGACTTATAGAAGACCTTAAGTCGGAATTATTAGATAAACTAGCTTGCATGTACTAACTAGAGGTTTAGATTTTCCAGGGCAACCAACTTTAATAATAATTATTAAGATATTCCAACCGTGGAGGCGTGGTCTATATAGATAATAATAGGTATTTCTATAGATTTAATAATATACCGTACCTTCCGAAGGTACTAAATAAGGCATGAGACTTCTAGTTTAGTAGGCCAATAAGATTCCTCTGCTTTTACAAGCGATTAGCTAAGGAACAGGATTGGTTAGACTGATTTGCATAGAGGAGGTGTTGAAAAAGGTTTATACTTATCTAAATTAATATGATAGAGCATGGCTCCGTGACCCTGCTTTAAAGTATCTAGGTCTAGATAGAGTATCTTAGAATAATCAAAGTATATTAGGAACTATAGTTTTCAAAAATAATCTTATATATTATCAAAGGCAGCGATTTCTAAAGTAGTTAGGATATTAAACAAGGTTCTTATAGTATAACTTTGCCGGGGATAGCCTTTTACTAGTGAATCCCTGAGAAGAGTAGTCTTTCTCTGCTATAGCAGGTTAATATACTCTGCGAAGTAAGGGATAGTCTAGTAAAACCAGCTAGTAAGACTAATATAATACTCTAGGTCTTTCAGTGTCTTTGGAAATATTAGGGAAAGGATCGCTTTAAATTTCTTAGTTAATATTATCAAGCCAAAGGCATCCACACGCTAGCCTAATAACTAGATAGATAGAAAACTAATAAACGCCTTATTAGGTTATAATTTGATATTAATATTTTCGAGATATTAAAAAACAGCTGCTAGATAGTTAATATGATCTTCAAAAGTAGCTGAAGTAATAATAATATTATTAATATAAGCTTAGCAGAAGCTCTTAAAATCCTTGAGATTAAGGTTCATTTATCATTGAACATACGGAATAGAATTGATAAAGCCTGTTATAGCGATATTAAAGACTTCTTGGCCGCGATGGGAAATAACAGCAAGATAATTATAATACTCAGGCTTAATAGCCTATTAGTAAAAAAATTTAGTAGTATTAACCATGGTTATGAACTTGTATCCATGAACAAGGTATATAATATTATCTTGGGTTAGTATAGGATAGAAGTTAGGTTAAGACTCCTTGTTCACCGCATAGAGGTCTATAATAACCCTGCTTTTTTGCTTGATCTTTCTATCCTTAGTAATTATTTGCTATACCACGAAAACCAGAAACCTGGTTAGGGTATACTATATTACCATGCTTATTTTGCCTATTTTATAGAGAGGATCAAATATCTAATTAATGATTTTTCTATCTTCCGGGCTAACGTGGTAAACCCTTGCTTTTGGAAGCTGGTACTCCTAACCTTCCTTTATTATAATTAATATATATTACTATACGGGGATATTAATAACCCTGGTATTTAAACTATCTTTGTTTACCTAAATATTATAACTAGAAACAAGTCTTTCGAATTATTAAATATATTTATTTTCTTTATTATAAATTATAACTCTATTAGGTAAGATTATGGTTTTACTTGAATTATAATAGATTATATATTCTGGTTCCTCTAGTTCCTTAGAACCATTATTAGAATCCGCTAAAAAAGCGAGTTCAAGACTAAGCCTGTAGCATAAGTAGTGATATATATATAATCTATATCAGAGATAGAACCAAGCCAGGTATATCTTAGAATCAAAATAGAAGTATTACCTGAATTAGTAACTTAGATAAAGGAAAGGTCTTGATTAACTAGGTATGTACTTATTTCTATCGCTCGCGGCGGCTAATTGGTTAGTTAAAATAATAAGTTTCTACCTAGTAGTAAAGGCGCTCGAGAATAAACTAGTATATTAGTAATTAAATATACCAGGATAACCATGCGTTATAAAGCGTAGACTAAACCTGCTTTAAGATAATTTAGTTTTATTTAGATATAGATTAGGATTATCAGGTTATATAAGTTAATATATACTTTGGATTAGCTATAGTAGATATTAAAGCTATGTATCTAAAGGGTTTCTATCCTGATAAGGAGGTTCGCGGCGCTTCCTTTAATAAGATAAGTAATAATCAGAATTTTTATGAATATTACTAGCTCTTTGGACGGGAAAAATAGATCAAAGGAAGCATAGAGGTTAGATTTATACTTAGATCTAATTCTACTAATAGTAGTAGATTAAGTAGCTACTAAAATAATAACTCCTGGAATAGCATATAGGAAAGTAGTATCCCTGATTATCTAAGAGTACCTAGTATCTAGATATATATTAATATATTATTTAGTAGTATTAAGGCTGGCTTGTACTATGGTACTATACTATATTTAGAATATTATTATACAAGGTAATACAAGCTTCTTATCAGGTTCTATAATAATAATACCAGAGTAGATAATACTTGGAGTTATAAATAAAGTAGTAATTATACTATTATAAGTAGGGAGGTACTTATATAGTATATTATTTAATTAGAATCTAGTATAGCACGAGTTACAGGAGGTCTTGGTCTCTATATAAGCTATAATATTAGTAGACATGGTATCTATCTTAAAATTAGGATCAAGGTTATTAATAAAAATTAGATTAGGGTAAGGCTTGAATAGAGGTGGCTAAGAGGTAGTATAGGAATTATTAGTATAGTTAATAAATAGACTATTAGTAAATAGGTAACTACTAGGTATAGGGATACTTATCTAAACTTATAGCGCAGGGACTACCTTATATTTAGTAGTATAGTCAGGGTTCTAGAATTCTAAAGGAGAAGGAATAGCATTAGCTAAAAAGGCATAGTTAGTTATATTTTAATTCTATGGTTACTTTTGATTATCTTGGTTAGAAGAAGTTAAGGAATCACTTGGAGTATTACTTAGAAAGGGCCTATTATATAGAAACCTATTACTACCTTATTAGTTTACTAGGGAATACTAATTCGCTTATGTATACTAACCTTAAGGCCTAGGGTCATAGTTCTACTAAGGGGGCTGCTATTAGTTCTAGTATAGTTACTAGAATTAGTATAGCTGCTATTACTAGTTATATAGCTATTAGGATTAGTATAGCTACCCCTGGAATTACAGACTAAAATTTGATTTAGAACTATTTGCTATATATCCTAGGTACACCCGTGGAGGAGTAAAATAAGTAGGGGGTCTAGGATTACTATATTACTACTTATATTCAAATTTCAAACCAAGGTTCTATTACAAGTATTCTTTTCTTTTAAGTATCTCCAGGAACTGGGCAAGCGAGGTATCTAGCAAGGGTTCAGGAATATCTTACTAAAGATAAGTATTAAGTTAATTCTAGATCATAGAGCTCTGGTTAAAAATATCTATTATACTAGTAATTCTATAATACTATATAATATCCTCTAAGAAAGATAATAGTATTTAACCTGTCTTAATATCTGTATAACTATATATTAGTAAATAGAGCTTTTATAGAGCTATCTATGGATTAGCTTTGAATTATTTAATTATTAAAGCTAGCCACCCCTGTTCTATTAGGGCTGATTAGAGGGCGATTTTTTCTAGGTTAGTTAGCTATAAGGTAAACTAATGCAAGGCTGCGCCTCGTAGACAAGCTTGGATATTAGCTTTTACCATGGGCTCTCCTTTGTAGAGGATAATATCTCGAATCTAATCTAAAAATATATAAATATCCTTGTAGAAAGTTAAGTTATACTACTATTTTACTAAAATATTATTAGGTATATCAGGCTAGAAGTAGCTAATCTCCTCTGTTTTCTAGTTACCTGTCTAATTATTGCTATTATTACTATTATAACTATTATGGCTAGCCGGAGATTAAATAACCAGTTGGACTAGCTAGTTTAGCTATGAATTTTATTGAATTCTTATTTCTATATGATCCATCCTCTTATTATTTTGCTAATTATTCTGTTCTATTAGCTATATTAGATTAGCTAATATAGGTCCTGGGGAAGCTCCAAGACCACCCGACATAGTATATTACTATTGATTATTATTCAAGAATTAGTTTAAAGGATTATAGCCGGAAAAACGCTGGAAAGACTCTAAGAGTTAGCCAAAGTCTATACTTCGTCGCGGCCGATTTAATAAGTTATTAATAAATTAATTCGCCGCTTTCACGGTTGGTAGTTTGATGATTAGATCCGGAGAAGACCATACGGGTGTGGAAATAGTCAAATCTTCGGGAGTAGCAGAATTTTCTGCTTCTGCAGTCGGGATCGAGCGGTTATTAGAAACTAAGGAATTTAAAGATATTGAAGACGCCCTAGAATATCTAGAACAAAGTGGGTATATTAGAGCTACTTGATTTGCTTCTGGCATCGGGTTCTAATTAATCTAGTCACGGAATCTCGCTGAATCTTTAATTTTCAAAGCTATTATAGCGAGGTGGAACTCCTTGATAGCCTAATTTATCAAATTTCGGTCTAAAGACTAATCCGCGGGGAAGGTATGGTTCTTAGCTGATAAAGGTATAGGGCAAAGGGTTGCTAGATAGGCTGATAAGTAGATTATCTGGCCTGTGAACTCTGAAGCAAATTGTTACTTATTAATAAAATAGGCTCTTAGCTGGTGAGGCAGCTTACCGAGGCGGGAGTTCTATCAGTTCTATGATATTGATTAAAAAGGAAAGGAAAGGGGATTTTATTGAAACACTAGATTCTTCGAATTGGTTTCTTGGAGAAAGGAAAAGGAAAGGATAGTGTTTCTAAATATATATACAGTGTAGAGACAGACAGTATACTAGATAGTATAGTCAAATAGTAGTATAGGAAAATGGTAGAGAGGAAGGGCTAGTTAGATTAGTAGAAGGTAGAAAGGTAGAGAGTACCATAGGACTTAGTGGTTTTTTGAAGTCGTGTTACCAAGCTAGCCGATTTTCAAATTTATATAATGAAATTTACTAGAATTCTGCTGAAAAGGCGGGAATATTGGTCTGAAACACCGAGGTAATATTAGATAACCCCTGATATAACCTTTTAGTATAATATCGCGTCTAAATCACGTGCCTGAACATATTAGAACGTGTCAAAGCATGTCAGGCTACTAATGGCGTGATTAATTAGATAATAGAGGGGTAAAAACCTGCACCTCGAGGTGGAAAAGGAAAAAGAGGGGTAAAAGAAAAGAGGGGCAGCTTTAGAGAGCCGCTAGGAAGAGAGGCACCGAGAAAATACTAGCGTAGCTAGCGAAAAAATAGATGCTCTGATTATCTTCAAGCGGAACCATGGAACTTGTTAGATTTATTAAATAGCAACGAGTTGCTGTAAAGGGGAAGAAAAGAGGGAGGACCACTAAATTTGCTAAATCTATAGAAATAAAGGAAGAATTCTAGCTTCAAATTTAAAGCAAGGAAAAGGGTAGAAGAAGATAGCAGATAGTAGATAGTAGATATAGGTCTTGATATCTAGTATTAGAAGACAATACTGTTGTTAGTATAAAGAGGGTATTTAGCTAGATTAAATGATTCCGGCGAGGAAGGTAAAGGTATTACTTATTCAGAAGTAATAGAAGCTATTAGTAGACCTAGATAGCGAAGAAAGGAATTATAGGATTATAGAGGTAGTTACTTTTCGGAGGTAATAGAGACTACTAGTGGTCCCGAGCAGAAATAAAGGTATTATAGTAATCATTAGAGTACCCAGATAATAGAGGAAACGACAGCGGAGATCCTAGCTATTTCGTTGCTAATAACTAAAGGATAAGAGGTCCTGGTCATGAACCGGACATGCTACCAATTATTAACTAACAAGTTAAAGAACAAAGTTCTGATATAAATAAATGATTGAATTAGAGTAACTAACTGATAGCCGTGAGAATAACTAACTGCTACGGCTTGATGACTAAGGCAGAGGCGGACCAACGTAGTTGGTGACATAGGATACCTAAATAGTATTCTTAAATAATACTTATAAAGCTATATTAACTTTAATTAAGATAGCTAGGTTAGCTTCCTACTACTAGTAGAATTTATTTATAATAATACTAAGTAAGAGTTATTATAAGACTTATCTTTCTATCTAAACTATAAATCAGATCCTTAGGTACTTATAATTAATACTTATAAGGATATTAAAGATATAGTAGAACCAGGGACTATAGAGTATATAGTAAAGTTATAAAGCCTTTATAAGAATATAGTTAAGGCCTTAGAAAAGGTATATACTTACTAGAAGAAGTATTATAATAGTAAGTATATTATAAAGACCTTTAAGGTTAAAACTTCTATTTAGATAAATATAAAGAACTAGAAGACTAAGTAGCCAAGCTATAAACCTAGTTAACTATTTTATAGAGCCTAGCAAATTATTAAATATATAGGAAAGAATATATACTATTTAGATATTCCTATAAGATTAAGTATATATAATATCTTTTATATATCTATATTTTACAAGAATCATAATATAGAAGAAGTTATAAAAGAGGAATAGTTTCTAGTATACCTTATAAGTAAATGATTGTAGGTATATATACCTAAGATAATCCTTATAAGGGAAAGGTCTAAGGATAACTATAAATAATTATACTATATAAAATAAAAGGATTATAATAATCTATAAGATTAAATATAGGAACCTACAAGTAGTTTAAGATATCTATAAATCTTTATTTAAATAAAGAAAAGATAAAGAAGATAAGTAATTAACCTTACTAGTAATAGGCCTATTTTTCTTATCTATAAAGCCTCAGGCACTTCTATAGCTAGATAAGAAGATAAGATAAGATATTATTTATACTAGTATATTATTACTAGCTAAATAGTAATTAGTATTACTATAGGTCTAGAGGACCTATAAGCTAGTTATAAGTATTTACTAAGAGGCTTATATCTTATTAACAAGGTACCTAAAGTTTTATAAAAGATAAAGCTTTATCTATAATAAATAATAGAAGATATAAGAGTAATTAGAGTTCCTTATAAAAGTAAAAAGTATATATACTCTAAGCATAGTATTTTATTACTTAAATAAGTAGCTAATATATTTATACTAAAAATAAGTATTATACTTCTATTTAAATCCTTTTAATATATATAGAAAATATTAATAAGATATTAATATTCTTACATATACTATATATATAACTAATAAGAGGTTACTTCTTAGTATAGGTTACTAAAATAGCTTACTATATCTAGCTTCTTATAGCTAATTAACCTAGTTTACCCTTATTATAAAACAGTATAAAGGACTAGTATAAGTACCTAATAATACTTATAAATAAATAAGGTTTACTTTCTTATCTAAGGAGAAAGACTAGGAATAATAACTAGGTTTACCTGCAAGCATAGTAGAAACCATGCTATAAGTAATAGATAAATAAACTAGGCTTATATCTATTCTTTAATAATTACTTTATAAGCTAGAGGCTTATAATCCTAATTCCTTCTATACATGCCTAGCAGAGCTAGGGGGGGTTTAAGATTATTTATATCTTTTATAATTAATATATATTATATATTAGCTATATAATATATAATCCTCTTTACTATATAAATAATTATAAGGATAGGGATATACAGGGGCTAGGATAGGGGTATAAAGGTTATAATAGCTACCAGGGCTACTAAGGGTTTTTCCCCCTTTTTTATATAAGAGACTTATTGTTATGAACATGACAGAGCGGACTCACAAGGCAGAAAGCTGTGGAGCCTGAAACCATGACAGGAGGCTAAGGACCGAGAGTGGTGGCTCCAGGGCCGAGCTATATCACGATCTAAAGATTATAAACCATAGAGGACTCTTGGCCCATGCGGATAATAAATAAAAGGTAAGAATCTATAAAGGACTCAGGATAATAAATAGCAAGCTATAATAGTCAAGGATCCTTACTATTACTACTAGTTACTCTGTATACTCGGGTAATAATGCGGGGACCATGGTTAGGAAAACCATGGCCAAGGGTCACGTGCCGCGACTATCAAAGAGACTATTAAAATGGTAGGGGAATAGTCATGTAATAATTACTATATAATTAGGTAATTATTTAATATACTATCAGGATAGTAGGAGAATAGTAGGGCTTGAAGGATATATAAGGATACTTATTCTACTATATTTAGTCTTACTTATTCTTTATAATTATTACTCTATTATTATTTAGAGATACCTTTAATAATAAGATAACTTATGTCGAACCGTCGGGTCATGTGATCCGAGGTTCAGCGGTAGATCAGAGGAATTCCTAGCTAGTTTTGAGGTAACTTTCACTTCGTTCTCAGATTTGTAAGGAAAGGTCATAGAAAAGTGAGAAGGAAGTAAGAGATAAGTGAAAAATCAATGAAATCAAATGAATTTAGGCTTTACCTAGGAGACTCCCCGGATCTGGAGCTCTCTAGTACCTTCAGATTGGTAAAGAACTGTCTTTTTTTCCGTGTTAAACCAGAGGTAAGTAGGCCATATTTATGTTAAAAACCCTATGGCCCAGAATCTTCTAATTAATAATCAAAAACAGTGGTAGAATAAAACAGAAAGGAGTGACATCATATAGAAAACAGATTAGAAATCAAAAGAGAACATTCTGGTAGTATGATGTCATGAAAAGCGGGGTCGAAATCGATAGAAACATTCTGGTGGTTGCCTGATCAATACTGGCTGCCTCAGGCAAACACCCTGGCTGTCTGACAACTTATACTAAACTTCTCTATAGGATAGGAACATGTTCTTATCTTGGCCTTGTATCGATTACTTAAGCTCGACCCTTGGTAACCATGACTAGTCTTCATACTAGTTGGACGTGGTTGTTAAGAGTGAAGGTAAGAAGTCAATTAAATGGAGCTTATGTGAAGGACCCAGGGTTAGGAAAGCGTTAAGAGGTCAGCCTTTCTGTAACAAAATAATCACCAGTCAACACGAGTTGTTCGATTGACTTAAAACAACGATGTCTTAATCCGCCAACCAGCCGGTCAATAGTATCGCTCTGATGCAGCAGAACATGCAAAACATGCAGCGACAGATGGAAGAACAACGGGAAACCATTAACCGCTTGAGTGATGAAGCAAATCAATGTCAGAACACTCCTAGCGAGGATACTCAAGGCAAGCTCGACCAGCTGCAGGACCACATACACCGGCTCGAAGTTAGGCTCACGGCCAAAAGCATGAAGCTCAAGGCGCCTGAGACCTTCGATGGCAACAGAGCGAAACTGAGGTATTGGCTCACTTAGATAGATACCTACATCAGAGTCAACCGGAGCAAGTTCGGGAACAAGGAAGATAAAGTTCTCTTTGCTTCTACTTACCTTACCAGAGCAGCGTATGAATGGTTCGAACCCTACGTCCAAGAATAGTAAACTACTAACATAGATAAAATACCAAGTAATTCCAAGGAAGTCTTTAGAGACTTTAGTATTTTCAAGAAATACTTAGAGGATACCTTTAGGGATATCAACGTAGCAAGGAATACTAAATAAGAAATAAGGTAACTTAAATAGATAGATAATATATCTAAGTATATATCTTGATTTACATAGTTATAATCTTACATCTATTAGGATAACCAAGCATTCATTAGCTAATTTGAAGAAGGACTCAAGTGGGAGATCCTTGAAAAGATAGCTATTATAGAAAGACCTGAATTAATTAAAGAAATAATCAAACATGCTATACACATTGATAATTAGCTCAGGGATTTTAGAGCTAAGAAAGGAGGTTACTTTTATTAATACCATGATAATTAGACACCGCGATTCAAGAGTAATAGCAGAAACCGAAACCATGCTAATACTGGATAGAGATTCTAGCCATGAAATCAAGGGAATCGCGATTCCTATAGACCTTAACCAATGGATCTAGACACGACGCTATCTCCGCGGGAGAAAGACCGCTGCTACAAAGAGAATCTATACTTCTCTTGTGGTAAGCTAGGCTATAGAGTATCAGAATACTCCAAGAAGGGTAGCTAGAAAAACCAAAAGGGTTCTAGATAATAATTGAACACTACTAATGAGCCAGCAATGCTTAGTATAACAAGGGAAGATAACCCTTTTACTAGACTACGAGAAGAGGTGGAGCAGCTAGATACCCCTCTAGCCTATGAAGAGACTGTAAATACCTCGTATACCAATAACCCAGAAGCCATGCTCTAACAAACCATCAATAACCTAAGAACAGCAAGGGGACGCCTAAGCGATATCATAGACAATAATGAATTAGTAGTAGAGATTCGACAGATACTTGAAGAATTAGGCATTAAAGAAATATAAGAAGTGATACGTCAATACATGATGCACACGCCAGGCATCGCGATTGGAGCGATAGCCAATAACTTTACCAGAACTCATGCGCGAGGAAGTTGTCGATGATATAATGTTAACTACTAAAGGGCGAGAAATAAAGGCACCATGATACGAGTAGGAGCCAATAATTCCAATAGACCTTGTACGCGAGGGAATCAGTAATATCAGCCTGAACAGATTTCGCAAACCATTAGGGCTAAGGGGTCAGATAAGACCCACAGAAATGAATCTATTAGCTATGAGCCAGATTAAGAGGAGGTGCACAGCGATTTCCCTGCAAGTCCCTGGGAATTTGACCTGCTTGATAAATAATTCGGTACTCAGCTGGAGGGCCCTATGCCTAATAGGGAGGTACCCAGTGAGGTATTCGAAACCCCGAGAGTGTGGCAAATCGCTACCTATCGGGCTAGGACCGGAGGTTGCAGTATCGCTACTAGGTGAAGCTATTGGTCGGAGAAGATCTCTTGGGAGTGGCGATATATTGCAGTAGTCGTACAACTCCAGCGGCAACTCCGAAGGGATCGATATCGGAGCTCTGCGAGGTCTATATAAGACCTCTGCTTGTATCTAGATCCTAGGTTCTCTATCTATCTCAATATAATTACCCCTTCAGTTGTTCTCTACCACCTAGTTCTATCGGCAACGTATTGCAGTCGCTATACCTTCATCTATCGCTCCCATTCCCCTGAGGCGCTTTCATAACAGAGAGAAACCCCCACACCGGAGGTAGAAGAAGCCTCTGACGAAGCCGTGGAACGGCACGAACGCGCCTGGAGAGAAATGCTGCTAGCCAAAGAACCAGTCAACTACACAAGGGAATAACTGGAACACGAAGTAAATGATAGGCTCGCGGAAGACGCCAGGGTATGATACCTGTGCTCCAGGAGAGACGCGTTAGCACGAAACAAAGACTAACATGCCTATTAGATTAATAACATCATTATCACTCTCAGACAACACCCTGAACGACATAGTAACAGGTTAAGACAAATCTTCAAAGAATACCTATATATGAACTTATCGTGTTAGGACAAGACTATGGAAGACTAGATAGTCTATATACATACCTGTAATAAACATCCGAGGATATGCCGATTATATTCACGTGATAACCAGGACTACTTCAAAGAATTAGGGAAGGTTATAGAAGAGAGACCTAGCAATTGCTTCCACGATGCTTGCGAGTATTGCTGGTATGAATACTGGTATTATATGAAACACCCGAACCATACTAACCTTCTATAAATAGTATATTACAACCTCGCGTGCCTGCTACTATACTACTAAGATATCAAGCTTATTACGCAATATTATCCAAAACAGCCAGGAAGTATTAAAAATAACACGGAGTGCCTATATAACTAGTTAGACTATATATACACAGGGTACAAGAGATACCCAGAGCATGCCATGGTGAAATAGTTATAGTACTATGAAGAGCACTGTCTAACCTATAACCATCAGAAGCGGCTCACAGGCCTATGGCCCACGCCAGCTGAAAGAGCAAAGAAACTGGAATAAGATTATACTAGTATATTCCTGATAGTAATAAAACAAGGGAGGCACCTGAAGCTTGGTATCCTAGTCTATAGATAATCTATAAACACGATAATTAACTTAGGAGCCACTAGCAACTTTATGAACCTAGAATTCTTGGAAAGAATCAAGGTACCAGGAATCGAGAAAGAAGTTCCGATACCTATAAACAGGCTAAATAGCGAGAACCTGGGAAATTCTGCGCTAATAGCTGAGTCAGGAGTCTTGCCCACAGTAGTAAAAGGAAAATATTTTGAACAAAGTTTTAATATAACTCCTTTAGGTAGATATAATATAGTATTAGGGATCCCGTGGCTCAAGGATCATAACCTAGATATTAACTGGAAAGTAAAGATATTCTAGTAGAGAACAAAGGACCTAAATAAAGGACCAGTAGGGGCTAGTACCAGGTATCACGACGCGCTAATAGATCAGCAGCAGTCTAGTATACTACTAGGGATAAAGCCAAAACCAGCGAGGCCAGAAGTTTATAAAAAACCTTGTAAGCAAGTGTTTAGATAAACAGGACCTGGAGCGTACGCTCGCTAGGAAAGATCTAGTTAATTCTATTATTACAGCGACGAAGCAACCTTCTGAGAGAGAATAGTTAATAAAAGTACCTGGTTAGGCCACCAGCGAAGCATAGAAACAATATGAAATCATGAATATCAAAGACAGGGAAGAAACTCGAGAACTGGCAGCGGTTATAGATAAGTCTGATATTAGTAAGAAGATCCTAAAAGAATATAGTCAATTTTGGTTAACCTTCTACCTATTAGAGAGACTAGTGTTATTACTATATAGACCCTATGATTATACTATCCTGCTCAAGGAAGGAATAGTATTAAACTATAAATAGATTATACCCTTAAATAACAGAGAGACCACGGTCCTCAAGGGTTATATTAAAATAAATAAGCTGAAATAGATCATATAGAAATCTCGCTCACCTATTGGACACGGAGTATTATTTATACTAAAGAAAGATAAAAGTAATTAACTCTATATTAACTACTAGCTAATTAATAATATAATAATCAAGGATAGGTATCTACTACTACTAATATAGGAAATTCAGGATAAGATCTAAGGATTAAAGTGGTTTACTAAACTTGATATAGCTAATACATATTACTATATCAGAATTACTAAAGGAGAAGAATAGAAAACCATGTTTAGGATAAAATTTAGACTCTATAAATATAATATTATATTATTTAGGCTAATAAACGTGCTAGTATCCTTTCAGCGACTTATTAACAAAGTACTCGCGGAGCATCTTCGAGACTTTGTTATTGCTTATATTGATAACATCCTTATTTTCTTAGAAACCTTTAAAGACCATGTACGACACGTCTGCAAGGTATTAAAGAAACTAAAGGATACTAACCTTAAATATAAACTTAAAAAGTATAAATTCCATGTTAAGGAAACCGAATTCCTTAGGTATTAGATTACTCTAGATAGTATCCAGGCAGAAAAATCAAAGATTAAGGTAATTAATAAGTAGCCGGTACCAAGAAACCTAAAAGAGTTATAGTAGTTTATTAGACTACTAAACTACTACCAAGGCTATATTAATAGATATACCTTCTAAATAGGACCACTATTTAAACTACTTAAGGGAGGGGTTAAGTATACCTGGTTAAAGGACCAGTAGGAAGCGTTTAATAATATAAAGGAAGCTATTACTAATATACTAGTCCGGAAATAGCATGATCCAGAACTACCTATAGTAGTAGAGATGGATGCATCCGACTACGCAATGGGTACAAGAATAACCTAAATTAGACTAGATAGAAAACCAAGAGTAGTTGCATTCCACTCGAGAAAGTTCATGCTACCAGAGACGAATTATAATATCCATAATAAAGAACTACTAGCTATCATGTTAGTATTTAAATACTAGAGAGTCTACCTAGAGGGCGCGAGATATACTATTATAGTTAAATTAGACTACAAGAACCTAACTTACTTTACTATAACTAAAGAGTTAACGCGAAGGCAGGCTAGATAGATAGAACTTCTATTATAATATAACTACAGGATCAAGTATTATAAGGGAACCAAGAATTAACAAGCAGATATACTTAGTTAAAGGCTAGATTATAAGATTATAGAAAGAAATCCAAGGCCTGTGATATTAAAGTAAAACAAGGATAGAATATTAGGTAATAACCTAATAATCCTTGCAGCAATCATCGAACTCCAAGGAATAACTATGGTTAAGAAAATTAGAGAAGCGCTTAAGTACGATAATCTAATATAAAAAATCCTTGAGGCGACTAATAATAGGATCCAGGATCCAGATAGAATAATCCATATCAAAGGGCTACTATACATGCTACCAAAACTAGAAAAGGAGGTATTCTAGTTATATCATGATACTCCTGCAGAAGGATATTTTAGTATAGATAAAACCTATAAAAAGATTACAAGAAACTACTACTTCTAGAATATAAGGAAGAAAGTAGAGAGATTTATCAGCGAGTATAAAATATATATAAGAAATAAACTAGCATGATACTTACTATACAGGAAACTTTAGAATCCCGAAGTGCCAGAGAACCCATAGGAATAGATAATAGTAGACTTTGTTAGACCACTACTAAAGACAAGGAACAGTAATAATTATCTTGTAAATATTATAGATAGGTTAACAAAATATATACACCTCGTACCTATAAAAACAAGCTTAATAGCCATAGGCATGGCAGACCTGTTCGTGAAAAACATTGTTATAAATCACAGGGTACTAAAGTATATCATATCTGACAGAGATAAACTATTCATATCAAAGTTTTAGAAATTAGTAATTAACCAAATAGGAATCAAATTACGAATAATGACCATGTACAGACCATAGTCGAATAGTCAGACTAAAAGGGCTAACCAGGTTATTAAGTAATACCTGCGATACTATATGAATTATATACAGGATAACTAGGAGGACTAGCTTCCTATAGCATAATTTATATATAATAATTCAAAGCATAGTACCACGGGAATAACTCTGTTCAAAGCAAACAATAGATACTACCTAAATATACACAGCGAAGCCAGGAATAAGGAACCGCTCGCTAGTAAAGCTAATAAGTTTATTAAATAACTTAAAATAATCCAAGCATAGCTCACGAGAGATCTTGAATTCATGAACCTCAGGATAAAGATTTACTACGATAAACACCACGGGGAGGGACCTTCCCTGAAGGAGGGGAAGAGGGTATTCCTATTCCATAGAAATATCAAAATAAAATGACTAAGCACGAAATTAGACCATCTTCACTTGGGACTATTTATTATTAAAAAGAAAACTAGACTAGTAAACTACAAGCTATGACTACTAGAATTAATAAAGAGGATATATCTAGTATTTCATGTCTTATTACTAGAACCTATACCAACTAACACTAAACTCGCTGAAAACGTGGAAATCAAATCAGAAGATAAACAAGAGTACGAAGTCGAAGAAATACTAGACTATAAACAAGTTAATAGTAAAACAGAATACTTAGTAAAGTAGAAAGGGTATAATACCTCTGAAAACACATGGGAGCCTATCGAGAACTTAAGGGCCTGCGCCCGGAAGGTTCAGGAGTACTACCAGGGATCTCAAGGGCAGAGAAATCAACATTCTACTAGAAGGATAGAGACCTAATTATCTAGCTTAGACTAGTTTAGTCTAAGGTAGTAGCAAGTTAAGCAGCAGCCTCATGCTTGTTAGCAAGGCACTCTAGCTTAAGGGATTCCTCGGCGGTTAGAAGATCCTCAGTATCTAACTAATCTATTACTACTATATCATAATCTAATATCATGGTACTACGCTCTTTAAGAAACTTTCGCTGTTTATATAGACGAGATAACTTTGAAAACAAGAGAGTAGTAGCCTCCTTGGCCTCTACTATCTTACAATCGATCCGCTCCTCGTCACGCTTTAAATCATTCCATTATTTTTTACTATAAAAATGTTTTTTATATTTTCGACCGCGACGGGTACATGCCGCATAGTTCTAACTCTTTGAATCTATGATATAGGGAGAGCCCTAGAGAAAATAATACTTGCAAGGAGTTAACACGGGAAGGCTATTAGAGGAAATTTGGTTAGACTAGGAGATATGCTTAGCAAGGCAATTCTGTTTAGGTAGTATAATAAACTATTATAAGAGTAAGAAAGAAGGGAGGGAACTCACGAATAAGAAAAGGGAAACCTATAATACTTATGCTTTCCAAGACAAAAAGCAAAAAGAGGGGAGATAGTATTATGAATATAATAGAGTAGACTTACAAGGTAGAAAGCTATAGAGCCTGAAACCATGACAGGAGGCTAAGGACCAAGAGCAGTAGCTCCGGGGCCGAGCTAGATCATAATCCAAAGATTACGAACCATAGAGGACTCTTGGCCCATGCAGACAATAAATAAAAGGCAAGAATCTATAAAGGACTCAGGATAACAAATAGCAAGCTACGATAGTCAAGGATCCTTACTATTACTACTAGTTACTCTATATACTCGGGTAACGGTGCGGGGACCATAGTTAGGAAAACCATGGCCAAGGGTCACATGCCATGACTATCAAAGAAACCATTGAAATAGTAGGGGAATAATCGCGTAATAATTACTATATAATTAGGTAATTATTTAGTATACTATTAGGATAGTAGGAGAATAGTAGGACTTGAAGGATATATAAGGATACTTATTCTACTATATTTAGTCTTACTTATTCTACTATATTTAGTCTTACTTATTCTTCGTGATTATTACTCTATTATTATTTAGAGATACCTTTAATAATAAGACAACTCGTACCGAACTTCTCTATAGGATAGGAATATATTCTTATCTTAGCCTTGCATCCATTGCTTAAGCTCGACCCTTGGTAACCATGACTAGTCTTTATACTAGTTAGACGTGGTTATTAAGAGTGAAGGTAAGAAGTCAATCAAACAGAGCTTACGTGAAGGACCCAGGGTTAGGAAAGCGTTAAGAGGTCAGCCTTTCTGTAACACTTATAAACTATTAGTAAAGCTTATAAAGATATATAGAATTTAGAACTTATATTACTTTCCTATATAGAATCTCTATTATTAGTTATTATTATATTAACTAAGAAGGTAAAAAGGGAGGAAGTAAATAAAGGCAAGGCAGGGATAAGCAAGGAATCCTATAAACTATTAGTATTATCTATAAAAGATCCTAAGGACTAGAAACTTATATTTATTTCCTAGTTAGACTTAGCCCTTATAAAAGTCTCCCTAGGGGAGATATAAGATAAAACAAGGGCTAGTAAGATAAGATAAGATAATATAATAATAAATAATATAATATAAGTTATAAGAAGATCTTATAAGCTATTAATCTTATTTATAAAAGAAGTCTAGAATTTATAATTTATATTACTTTCTCTTATAACTATATTAGTACTAGGGGCTAGAAAAGAAGAGGTACTAGGGATAGATAAAAGAGTATATAAGAAGAAAAATAAGAAAATAAATAAGATAATAGATAAGAAGGCAGGCAAGTATAGTATAAGTAAAAAGCTAAAGACTATAAAAAAGGAATACTAGTCTAGGTAAGTAACAAGTATAAAAGATAGGCTAGACTACTAAGTAAATATAAGAATACTATAAATAAATAAGAACTAGCTAGATAATATAAGATAACTATAAGTAAAAAGATAGTAGGTATATATAAAATAGCTATAGGATAAATAAGATCTCTAGTAAATAAGAGTAATATATCTTTATAAATATAATTAGCCCTATAAAAAAAAGTCTTATAAGAAAAGAAGTTTTATAAAAAAGGAAAATCTTATAATATAATAGAGTATATAACTAGAATATAATCTTATAGGGGATTAAGCTTTTAGAAGATTTATAAAGGACTAAAAAGATTAATCTTAAAAAAGACTTACTTAATTCAAAATTTAAAGAGAGTTAAAGAAGGAAGAAGAAATTTATCTTATAAGAAATTTAAAATTTCTTTTAAGAGAGAATTATAATAATATTATATTAAGAAAATAATTTTACCTAGAAATCCTTATACTTATAAAATAAAGGACTCTTTACTTATTTATTATAAACTAAGAATTATAAAAGGTATATAAGAGACTTAGATCTACCTTGTATATAGCTATATATAACTTTATAATAGAAGTTAAACTTCTTATATAAGAATAAATTAGGTTTATATAATAATATAATCTTATAGAGAGTAAGTATAATATAAAGTTATAAAGGACTTTAATATTTTAGATTACCTATAAGAAGCCTTTTTCTATTTTTATATAGAATTTTTTATCTTATAGAGCAGGTTTTTATTATTATATATAAAAAGGTTTTTACTAGTATTATATTATATATATATATTCTATAATCCTAGCCTTGGGGCCCAAGGCCTGCAAGGGGGAAGGATAATTATAAGGATATATAAGCAAAGGATTCAAGCCTAAGGTATTATAAGTACCCAGGGTATTATAGATACTAACAGTATATAAATATATATTTAGAATCCTTGTAAAGGTTACTTTAAACCTTTAGTATTAATCTAGGGGACTATATAACCTCTTAAAATCCTTATATTTAGTCTAACTATTACTAATATACTAATCAACCTACTTTATAAGAACCAGGTTCTTATAGTTATATAATAATTTTATTAGTTAATAATAATAATATATAATACTCCTAATACTTATTCTCTTATTACTAGTAAATCCCTAGGATAATTAGAAAAAGAGTAAGATTTAGTTTATATTCTTATATAACCTTATTATTTTACTACCTTAATATTCTAGTTTCTCTACCTAACTAATAACCGTATAAAATCCTTAATAATTCTGAATCTTCTTCTTTAGTTACTTAGAAAGATTTAGAATATTATATTATTTACTTAGTTAATCCTAATTAAACCCCTTCTAAAATTAGGAAAAATAGCTTAGTTTATACTAATACTAATTCTAAAACCTTAGATAAAATATCTTTAGTATAATTATCTAGCAAAGGTAGAGAAGCCTAACTATAAGAATTAGATAAAAAATAAAGATAGATTTAAGCTATTCTAGAAAAGAATTAGTTAATTAAGAAAATATAATATAAAACCTAATAATCTATATAATAATAGGAATAGAATCCTAACCTTAATAAGACTATTTTAGGGCCGAGAGAATTCAAGGAATAGATAACTAATATTAAATATTTTAATATAAATTTTAAGTTACTTAATTATTAAACCTAGATTATAAATATTAAATATAATTTTGCTAGTATAATATAGAACTATTAATTAGAAACTAAGAAAATCCTATATAGAATAATATTAATAAGACTAAGCTATTAAATAAGATAAGATTAATATAGAATTAATAAAATTTATATATAAGAAATATCCTAAGATAGAAATTAATACTTAGGAATATTTTAAAGAGTAGATTCTTATATTAATTAAGAATATAATAACTTAGAGATAAAATAGGATAAGCTACTTAAAAGTAATAAAATAATAATTATACTAATATCTTTAAGATTTTATTAATTATTTAGTATAATATAAATAGGACTTTACTAAGGGAGATAAGGAGAAAGCCTATTAATTCGTTATTAAATTATAACAAGCTTTAAAATAGAAATTTAAAGAATTACCTAAAATTCCTAAGACTTAATAATATATAATGGGAATAGCCTCTAAGTACTAGGAATTAATAAATTATAATTAAATAAGATTACTTAATTACTAAAACCTTAATATTTATATTAATTTAAGATCTAGAAGTACTTGATTTGCTTATACTCTAAAAAAGAAATAGCTAGGATTCTAAGATTATAGGGAAAGGCTAATTTCTTATAAGAAAGAATATCTAAAATATTAATAAAATATCTATTATTATATTTATAATTTACTAGATTATATTACCATAGATTATCCTAAGTATTAAGAAAGAAAAGAATAGTAGGGAAATGAGAATTATTCTAGGAATTATTTAGGACCCTCTCAGGGAGGATTATTATATAAATATTAGAATCTAAACTAGATTAAGGTCTAATTAACTTAAGTAATAGAGTCTAGAGATAAATAGCTAAAATCTAAGCAAGGTTATAATTATAAAACCTCTCTAAATGAGTCAAGTAACCTAGATAAATATAAACCTTAAATATTAAAAAATAATACTAAGATAAAATAGACTCTATAACCTTTTTCTAATAGTCTTAAATAAAGATTAAAATAAGATTTAATATATTAGTCTAAGCCTAAGTTTATATATTAAATTAAATCTAAAAGCTTAAAAATACTAATTAATATATATACTAAACTTAACCTAGTTAGTATTAATTTTATTAAAAAGTATTATCTTTAACAATATAAACTTATAATACTTATTATATATAGAATTACTAATCTTTTTATTTTATTATTTAATATTTATTTAGTCTTAATTTATATCTAAGACTTATAAGATATACTCTATTCTTTTAAAATATCTTATATAATAATTTAATATTTAGCTAACTTATCTAAGAGCCTGATTCTTCTATTGATGGTTACTATATCTTAGTAATTTATCTAATTAGATATTAATACTTAGATATAGTATTATAAGATTAAAGATGTATAACTCCTTAGTAGTTATAAATTTATAAAAAATATACTAAAACTATACTTATATATATATATTTTAATTAAACTACTAGAAGAAGTCTAGCTACTAGGTAATTAGGATATCTAATAAGATTAATTAATATTTAAAGATAACTTACTACCTACCTTTAAAGCTTTCTAAGATATCTTTTCTATTTTAGGGGTAAAAACCTTGCCTTCCTTATATATTTTAAAATATATTCTTAAAATTATTAATAAGAAAAATCCTTTATAAAAACTAATTTATTCCTTATCTATAGCTAAATTAGCTACGCTTTACTAATATATCTAAGAAAATATTAATTATAGCTATATTTAACCTTTATCTAGCCTAGCAGGAGCTCCTATTCTCTTTATCCCTAAGAAGGATAGTAGTCTCTAATTATATATAGATTATTAAGGACTTAATAAAATAATAATTAAGAATTACTATCTATTACTTTTAATCTTAGAAATCTTAGATAGAATTTCAGGAGCCATGTTCTTTACTAAAGTTAATTTAAAGGATACCTATTATAAGATCTAGGTTTATAAAGAATATTAATAAAAGATATTATTTTATTACTATTATAATTATTTTAAATATATTATTATACTATTGAGATTAATAAATACCCCTATTACCTTTTAGAATTATATTTATTTTATTTTATATAATATTCTTAATTAATTCTATATAGTTTACCTTAATAATATCCTTATCTTTTTAATAAATTATAATTGTTATACCCAGTATATTTCTCAAGATCTTGAATATTTATAAAAAGCTAAATTATTTACTAATTTAAAAAAGTATAAGTTTTACTAGCCTTAGGTAGAATTTTTAGGATATATAATATCTTATAAGGGGATCTTTATAGATCTAAAGTAGATTAATAATATTATTAAATAGATTAAACCTAAATCTTTTTATAAGATATAAATCTTTTTAGGATTTTATAATTTCTATTAATATTTTATCTATAATTATTTATATATTACTCTGCTATTAATTAACGTACTTAAGAAGAGTTAAAATAATAAGAAACCAGGATCTTATTAATTCTCTAATACTAAAAGATGGGTATTTTAGAAGCTTATCTAAGTATTTTAGAATATACCTCTCCTTGCCTATTTTAATTTATCTTAATAAATTTAAATTAAAATAAATACTTTAAATACTAGTATAGCAGGTATCCTATTATAACCTAATAATACTAGTAAGTATTATCCTATTACCTTTTGGTTATATAAGTTTAGTAGAGCAGAATTAAATTATTTAATACTAGATTAAGAGCTATTTACTATTATTTATTTATTTAAGTATTAGTAGTAGTATCTTAAAGGACCTGTTTATATAGTGAAAGTTCTATCTAATTACTAGAATTTATAATTATTTATAAAATAGCCCTAAATTATTAGTAGATAAGTATATTAGCTATTATTCTTAATTTTATTTAATTTTATTATTAAATACTATACTAGAAAAAATAGGGAGCCGCTACGGGCACACCCCCATCGCTCCTGCCACACCGGTGTTGGCTCATGCCACACCCCCCCTAAACACAATTAGGCTTAGCGCCGCCATAGCATAACTCCCTCTATTTACTTTAAAGCTTGCTAACTCTATCAATTTAACGGATATTGCTATCTAGTAAGCATTATCTAATTAGTTAAAATATTATCTATCTATTGATATTAAAAATTGAATTAAATCTCAAGTTAATTAATTATTAAGATTATAAATAGATTTAGGTTATAATGCTTGTTTCAAGATTATTGCTTTTAACTTATTCTAATATTAAATTCAATAGATATTAATTTTATATAATATATTCTTTATACTTTAGTGTTATGAACCTAACAAAGCGGAACGATTCGGCAGAACTCTGCCCCAAGGTAATACTAGTATAATTAGATAAGTAGATACTACTAGATATTATTAGTTATATAACTAATATTACTAAGTACCTATAAACCTAAATCATGTATTATAATTATTAAGGAGATTATTAGTAGTACCCGACCCTAGGAGCTGCCCCACACTCGTGACCTCGTATGGGACAGCTACTCTTAAACAATTTCCACTTTTAAACGATTCAAAAACCGCACTCTACCACTAAATCGATAATATCTCTACCAATTC